>OZ012738.1:78516922-78841922 GCA_963859935.3 Lathyrus sativus
GCTTTGTGTCGGGGAATGTGACAACATACGAGTCACTAGGAATCATCGGGCCAGGTACAACTAGGCTTTTTCTAGTTTAGGGATAGGTTTATGGTGATAGGGATTTATTTCTGGTTACCAACAAAAGTGGATTTGAAAGGGAAATACTAGACGAGAACTAGCATTCAAGGTGGACTACCAGATGAGAACTGATGGCAAAATATGTTAGGTTGTCAGACGAGAACTGACTTACGGGTTGCCAGACGAGAACTGGGCTTTAAGACTGTGTTAGCCAGACGAGAACTGGTTGAACAATAGGTTAAAGAAAAGGTGACCAGACGAGAACTGGTTTCCGGTTTGGATTTCAGACGAGAACTGATCTCCGGTTCACCAGACGAGAACTGGACTTTAAAACGATTCGGTTACAAGGTTCAGCCAAGTAACAGGTTAGGCTGTAGGATAACAATCCAATGACAGCAAGGCTTCTTCAGAAGGTTCAGGTTTTTTGGCAGGGTAATGACACGATTCCCCGACACTCAACTCTTGCCAGGGTGAACGAACTCATTTGAACAACTTGCCCCAGTGCAATTTAACTTGCCCCAATCCGACTTTTGGGAAAATTCATTCTGAACAGAAAGCAGCTGGCAACAAGACAATCTTCAGATGGCTTGCCCCAACATCTGTACAATGGAAGGATTCATCCTCAATCAATCAACTCTCAGCACGGTTGGTTTCAATATACTTCTGAAGTAGCTTGCCCCTGAACGAGCGTTGAGCGGCTCAACATGCCCTGATTGAACACTGGGGGGATCTGCCTTCAAATCACAAGAGTTTCAGATAGCTGCCCCTGATTGGGTCCCGAGAGGATCAACTTCTAATCAACTGCTTCTTGAACAAACTGTCCCGTAATCAACCGATGCTTCGGGACTTGTCCTCAGACAAACTGATTCTAAACTCACTGGAAGTCAATACCCCAAATTCACAGGGTTTCGCAGTATACCATTCTGATCCAGACTGCTAACGATTCAGTCCCGATTGACTACTCTCTGTTGGAGTTCCTTCGTATCAACTACTGACCTGCAATTAAAATTGTTTATTCACGAATGGTAATTTTAATGCAGTGTTCATGCAGATTTTGAAAAAAAATGCTGTGTTGTCACTCATTTACGTGTCATGATAGTGAGTGACGAATGAACCGAAGAGTTCAAACGTAGTGCTGATTTGATCAGTGAAAAATACAACAAGGATATGATTAGCAAATCATGTAGGAGTCAGGTTACTCAACCTTAGCGTAATGCGCTTTCAGAATAAACCCTGCCTTAATTAGGTCTTTTAAGGGTTGTATCGTGGTCGGGTTCACGGTTCGTGAAACAAAGGATATTCGGCTCAAATTATGATTTGTACCCACCCCTTCTACGTGATGATCTCCGATCCTAAATTTCAGTTAACTTGGTTCGAGCGCTCGCCTCTTCGAGAGGTGTGTTGAATATTGGGAACAACTGGTTAAAGAATTCACAAGGTATTTCGGAGTGACAGTTACTCCTTTTTCGTTTTGGTGCCTGTATCTACACGACTTTGTCCTTGTTCGAGGATTTTTCTTTTTATATCCTTTCTTTTTCATTCTTTTGATTCCCTAATCTTTTCCTGGACTGACTCTTCAGAGTTCTTTTCAATTTTTCTTTTGAAGTCCAGCGGGATGCCCTGATTTTTGCCTAAGTATTTGCTTTCCAGCTATTCTTTTCTTTTTACTTAGCGGGCTTTCTTATTCCTTCTTTTTTTCTTCTTCTTGGAACAAGTCGTGCGACACTGGCTGTCTGGATTCATCCGAGAGGTTTGTAACTGTCTCACTCCTGATTGGTGAGGTTTAACCATTGTGGTTGACGAGGTACGACCTCTGGGGAGGAATATGATGTGATTGGTCCTCGAAAGGCAACACTCCTCTATAAGACTTGAACGCTCGGTCAAGCTAACTGACGACTACCCTGCCCCGGGTTAAGATGAGAGGGTTTAAAAGTCCGAAAGAAACTCCTACTTCTCGGCTCGAAGTGGTTAACAAGGGATTCTATTCCTTATTTCTCCGGTGTTTAGGGGATTTGAAACAATGCCTGTACATCATAGGCAAGGTTTTATCCAAAAGCATACGATCATCGGTTATGAGTATTTAGTTTCGTCATCCTCCCTCCAATCTTTACTAATCATAGTGATAAAGTGGAGTGAATAAAATGCAAGTGTCAGTGTAATGCAGTAAATGAGTAACAACGACATGATTAATTCAGAAAAATATGCATAGTCACTTTATTAATATTACCATTCGAAACAAACAATGTTTAACAGCAAGTAGTAACTAACAGAAAGGAAACTACAAATGCAAATGATAAAAAGTCTGAGGACTGCCAATGCTGAGGATGTTTGCCTGTCTGGACCACTGGTCTCTGGAAATAACCCTCTGAATCTACGAGCTCAGACGGCTGAGAGGTTGTCATGCACAACCAAAACTCCTTCTGGAAAGGAAATGTACCCTTTGTCGATTAACTATTGCACTTTTGCCTGAAAAGCTTTGCAATTTTCAGTTGAATGCCCCGGAGATCCACCATGGTATCCACACTGAGCATGGGGATTGTACCCAGGAGGGTAAGGCTCTGGCACGGGCTTAAGAGCTTTCGGTTCCACCAAAGAACTCTGAATCAAATGTGGCAGAATCTGGCTATACGGCACAGGAACTGGATGAGAAGGGGCATTCCTTCGTTCCAAGTTGTTACGAGGTCGGTTCTGATTCTGACGCTGATTCTGATAACCTCGGCCACGGGCTCGTGGATTTGCAAGAGGAGCGACATAAATTTCCCGATGTGGTGCCCTAGGCACAATTGTCTGTCCAGAATAACGAGACACAGAAGATACTGACCGCTGAGAAGACGGAGAACCAACAGATTTCACCGATTCGTCTTGAGGATACCCAACATCATTCATGATTGCATTGATCATAATTCCATCTTCAGCTTGAAAGCTATAGAGAGATTCGGTTTCACTAGCCTGACCGCCCGAAACATTCTGGATTCTTCCAATCTTTACACCATACTCGATGCGCTCTCCTGCCCTTACCAATTCAGAGAAATTTGGTGCCTTTCCAAGCATTCTTTCGAAGTACGGGCTCTGCAAGGAGTTTACGAACATGCCTTTTAACTCTCGATCTAGAAGCGGTGGTTGCACTCTAGCAGCAAATTCTCTCCATCTCTGAACATACTTCCTGAAAGGTTCATTGTTCCCTTGAGACAATTCTTGCAGCTGCATGCAACTAGGAGCCATGTCAAGATTGTAGTCGTACTGCTTCAGGAAAGCATTGGCTAAATCCACCCATGATCGGATCTGATCACTTTCTAACTGCATATACCAACTCAAAGACGCCCCAGTCAGACTATCTTGAAAGCAGTGAATCATCAGCTTGTCGTTGTGCACAAATGAAGTCATTCTTCGGCAGAACATCACCAAATGTTGCTTCGGGCAACTATCTCCTTGGTACTTTTCAAACCTCGGCATTCTGAACTTCGGAGGTAACACTAGGCCAGGAACCAGACACATGTCTGCAGCACAAGGGTTAACAGCGTCTTTCCCTTTCAAGGCTTTGAATCTTTCATCCAAGGCACGAAACCTTCTAGCATACACGGGAGCTAATGGGTCTTTTGTCTTGGTTATCGAGACCTCTCTTCGGGACTTTGGCACAGGGAAGGCAACACCCTGGTAGTCTGAGATATCAACAGAAGAAGAACGTTCACCTCGGACAACAAACTGCTCACGTAGATCTCGGTCTTCAACAGAAGGCTGTACAAGCTAAGCTGCAGTAAGGTTGTTCACTTGCGGGAAATCTTCGTCATACGTAGATCCATACAAAGGATTGGACGTCACAGTGAACCCTGACAAGGTATCAACAAACTGGAAGCTGCTCTCTGACATAGCTACCAACGACTGTCAACTGACTTCACTGCTTGACTCTGATCAAATCTGCTTCAGCCCCTTGGTCGTCTTCAACACTCACCTTCAGAATCAAAATAACGGTCGGATAAGAGCTCTGACTAGCTGGAGAATGACATGCAATATGATGCAGGAATGTTCATGCAAATGCAATGCAAGATGCAGCAAACACAGGATCACAGGCCCCACAAAGCTCTAATTGCTGCTGCGCTGCTGACGGGATAAGTCTGCTCTGATGAGAGAAAACCAAGATATCGGGTAGACTGGAAGTCAAGTTTCCTGCAAAAACCCTCCCACTCACGGGTATGAACCTAAACTGACTCAAGCTCGGCATCCTATGCGTTCATCAGCGTCACAGACTTTCAAGAGGGGTGATACGATACCCAGAAGGTGTGGCATCACCAGCTCATGAAGCGGCCTCACTTAGCTGAATCACAAATGATCGGTCCCCAGAGTCGACAATCCACCAAACCAGCAACCGTCTCAACCCAAAGGGTTGAAAGAGAAGCCAACCGGGAGAACCTCGTCTGAGCGTGGATTTCATGAGACACTAGTGCCTGCGAAGCAAGCACGCGCCCACTAATTTCCACTCTAAGTCTATGGTGCACTCAAGCCTGGGTCTGGCTTCTCACTCATCAGAGCCCCCATCCCACAACAGCATAATAGCAACAGATAATAATATAGTGCGGGAAATGTAAATACATCAATAATACAAAATAAAAGTAAACACCCACAGACACGCAAACAAGCGCTAGGATTGACTCTCTTAAGGGACTTGGATCCCAAATGCATAAGGAACCAGAGAACCAGAGATTCTGGGTTCGGTCACCAGCAGAGTCGCCAGCTGTCGCTTTCGCGAAAATAAGGTGCCGGCACAACAGAAGAGTCTCCACCTTTCGTTATTTATCCCTCGGAGCGGGAAAGGAAACGATCGGAAAAACCTGACGAAAAAGGGGTAAGACAAGGTCATCGCAACCATTGTCTGGGTTCGGGAGTCGGTTACGCAAGGGGAAGGTATTAACACCCCTCACGTCCGTCGTACTCAACGGGATCCACGCTTGTTGGTTTGTCTACGGGTGAAAAACAATCTATCTACGGCTGCTAAATCTAAACGGAAAGGAATTGACTCGATAGAGCGTCGCACTCTATGCCTACGTATTCTCATCAGAGAATGAGAAATCAGAGTCTGCGTAGTTCGGGAAACTACGGGGAAGGTTTGCTCGGCAAGACGTCGCGTCTTGGGCCTACGTATTCTCATCAGAGAAATCAGAGCATGACGTAGTTCAGGCTAACTACGGCTAGACAGGGGTGTTCTCGGTCACACGGGGGTGAGAGAAAGGATTGACGATACTAGCGTACGCATTCTAGCAGTTAGGTGGACGTTGCTCGACCATTGGAGACTTAGGCGTACCTGTTTGCGGTAGAACGGACGTAGTATGTCGGGTTTTGAGGTATGGGAACCTACGGGAACTAGAACTACGGTCTGGTCTCAAATGCACTCGGGCAAGAGAAAAGGATAACATCAGTCGTCAGCGGGAAAGTCTCGATCGCACAGCAGCGTGGAGAACAAAAGTTAGTTGTTAGTGTGCTCGCTAGGATATCGCATCCTATGCCTACATATTCTCATCAGTGAAAATCAGAGCAGCTGTAGTTCGGCTTACAGCTAAAACGGGAAAGGTGGCCGCCAATACATCAGTATTGTGCCCACGGGGGAAATTTGCTCGCCAATACATCAGTATTGTGCCTATGTATTCTCGTCAGAGAAATCAGAGCTGACGTAGTTTGGGTACTTCGGAGACCACAGCACAAATCTCATTTTATTAATATTCGGAAAGTTACAATGATAGAGTACAGGAAAATAAACTCCTAAAAAAACATACCCATCTATCATGGAAAATCTAATGAAAAATAGTCCCCTAACAAGTGGACCTTTAATTCTACTTCTAAAAAGGCGTAAAAGAAACTCCTAAAAGAAAATATATCCTAAAAAGAAAATATTAAAATACTATCATTTTTACATTTTTCATTCTACTATATTTCCATTTTTTCTATGCTTATATTACATATTCTTTTTCTTAAAAAAAATCTAAGCAAATGAATACAAAAGAAAATAATGAAAAAACAAAGGGGGTGCACCAGTTCAGCCAGGGGTACAGCCAGCAAAAACAATACAGAATTGGGGTCCAGCCCAATAAGCAATTCAGAAAAGAAAATAAAAAAATAGTGGGGGTGAATGGCCAACAACCGAGGTGTAGCTAGAAAAACGAACAGGGCCCAGCCCAATTACACACGGAGGGGGGGTGTTAGAGGAAAAACGGAGGGTTGGATCAGCAAACGGGGCGATGGGCCTACGAGCCCAATTCCTTTGACAGCCACCCAAACTTCTTCAGGCAAAACCCTAATCACTCTTCTCCTCTTGGCAAGGCACTGTTCATGCGCCGTTTTCTTCTCAGCCTCTCTCTCTCTCGTTCATCTCCTCAACCTCCATCTCCCTCTATCTCTCTGAGGTCACACACAATTCAAAACCTGTACAAACACTCACGCAATCTTCCACCTTACAACTGAATCAGGTGACGGAGATGAGGATCTTTGAAGGTTCTCAAAGATCTTGATGTTTCTGGATGAAGGTACCGATCATTCTTCTTGATGAACATGTTGAGGGAGCTGAAGAATCCTGTGGTTGATGGATTGACGAGTCTTCAGATGACGATGATGGAGGATCTTGAAGATTCTCGAACAGATCTTGGACGATGACCTGGAAAACTTGGAAGTTGGATAAAGGTTCTATGGAGCAAGATCTGAAGAACTTCTAAAGAGCATGTTGAATGTATGAACAGCGATGAACACGGTGTGTTTCTGGGCGAAAACGCTTGGAGGTTTTGAAGGCTCGATGGTGAATATCTTCATGGATCTAGGAACTCATGAAGAACATGGGGATTGTTCTTGGAGTTCTGGAAAATCAACGAAGAATGAGCAAAGAACGCCTATGAAATTTGTACGAAAACTGGAAAAACCTCTAGAACGGTTGAAGATCCTCAAGAACGGATGAAGATCTGGTGGATTTGTAGACGAAGAATCGATGAAGATCCGGCTACTATGAAGGTCTGGGATCTGGAAACTCACGAAGAAGAAGGATGAAGGTTGAAGAAACTTCATCAGTTTCTGGGCGAATCTGGGATGAAGAGGATGATGAAGATTGGTGATTTTCTGGAGAATCATGAGGATAGGATGAAGAACACGATGAGTTCTTGAAGATTCCGGCGACGGTTGTTGATTCAGGCGACAGTTGCAGTTTGTTTCCGGTGATGGTTATGGTTATTTTGGCAGTTAGCGGCGGTGGTTGAATTTTCCGGTGAGACTGGGTGAAGGGTGGATGAACGAGATGGATGAAGAAGATGAAGGTCCATCATGGAATCGCAGATTTCCGTGGAAAAAACGGCTTCCGGCGAGTGGTTATGGCGGTCGGAAATAGTTAGAAGGTGGTCGGCGCGGCGGTTGCATGGCCGGCGGCGGGGTCTCCGGCGAGGGATGAGAGTGGGACAAGTGGCATCGCTGCATGTAGAGTGAGATGGGAATGAGACGCGTGGAGGCTGGGAAGAGAGAGGGAGTGCCACGTGGGGTGGCATGCAGAAGGAGGTGGTGGATTGTGTGGGCGAAACGTGGCAATGGAGTGGGACCCTGAGAAAAGCACACATGGGATGCTTATATAGAGGACACGTGGACTGGGGTTTGGACTGGGCCTCCAAAACGTCTGGGCCCACGAATTTGGACTGAATTAACCACTAATGAACATTAAAAAACTGATTAATACTCAATTAATACTGATTAAGCCTAATGAAAACTCAATTAAGCCTAATGATCACCTAATTAACTAATTAATTAAATGTAAACGAAAATTAAAACAGTAATTAAATCCTAAATGAAAATTAAAACTATTCTAATCCTAATTAATTCTAATAAACTCTAATTAACATCTAAACAAATGATTAAGATCTAATTAAACTCTATTAAATCCTAATTAAATCTAAAAAAGAGGATTAACCTAAAAAACTCTATTAATCTCTAAACTAATAAAAAAAACTCTATTAATTTCTATTCAAACAAAAAAAGAAAAATTCTATTAATTTCTATTTTAAAAAATACCTAGTAAAATAAATATCCTATTAAACTCATTTTAAAAATTCTACTTAATATCTAAAACATAATTTATTCTTAAAAGAAATTAGAACTAACATCTATTATCTAAAAATGATTAAAGAAATTCCTAAAAAAAAGAAATTAAACTAAACTATTTAAAAACATTTAATATCTATTAAAAAATCTATCTAACACCTAGAAAAATTAATTAAATCCATAAAAAATTCTAGAAAATAAGGGGGAAAATCTAAAAATACCGAGGAAGCCGATTAAACCGATCAGCGACTATCGAAATAAACGGTAAAAACCCGGACACCGAGATGTCCTAAAAAACAACAGCGAGAGCTGAAAACACCGGGACGAGCACCAGCTCTCGAAATACGTCCTCGTATTGGCCTGAAATGCCTGAAGCGCGATCAGAGGGCTGTGATCCCGATAAAGTCGATCTGACTGGAAAAAAATGCAATGTACGCGGTATGCAAATGCAAAAATGAAATGAGTCGAAACATGAGCCAAATTGCGATAAGTAGTTGGTCAAATTTTGGGGTGCAACAGCGATCATAATGCTTCTTGATACAAAGGCGTCGAGCTTGACGTGATACCGTTAATTGGTGTTTACTATCTCTGATACGGTGGACCTAGAGGGGTACCTGCATGATTAGTACTCCAACGTCTATGTTAATTCAAGGATCAAGATAGTGATAGTGAAAGTGGAGATTAGAGAATAAAACTAGAAAAGCCTTTACAAAGGTATTTATACTTTGATCCTGACGGGGCAAGTTGGATAATGAACCTTGTAACGCCCAATTTAATTATTTAGTCTTTTTGGTGTTATTTTATTTCCGGTGTGTCCTGATGTGGGGGTGTGTCTGAGTGCGCTGGTGAGTGCCCTTAATTATGGAGATCATTTAATAAACTATAGAATTTCATATTAATATAATATAATTAATAATGATAATAATTTAATAATAATAGTAATATTGTTATTTCATTGTTATTATTATTATTTGTATTATTATTAAATTAAGTAAAGAAATATAATGGAAGGGAGAGGATAGAAAATGATAGAGGAGAAAGTGGAAAGAATAGAATAGAAGTTATATAAGAGGAAGTGGAAATAGAAAGGAAGGGGAAAAAGGAAGAGAGAAAGATTAAGGAGGAAGAACAAGGAGAAAGAGAGAGACAAGGCTAGGGTTGTCAATTCTTCAATATTCTTGGTCAATGTGATCAATTAATCGAGGTAAGGTTGTGAACCTTTGTGATTCTATCCATGCATGTGATTATGTAGGGATTGTTTGGGTGTTTTGTGTAGTTTGCCATTTTAGGTCGGAAATGGTTTAATCGGTAGAATTGATGTTTTATTGGGTAAAATCTGGATTAAGTCGGGGAATGTTAGGCTAAGACTACAGGAATTGGTTTGGTGAAAATCGGGTGATTTGCGAGCTTCTGATGATTTTTGGGACAGTTGGGGTTTTGGGGGATCGCAGAATTCGCTAGGCGAGCAGCTAGCGAGCGAGCCAACGAGTGTTCGCTAAGGCTTCACTAGGCGAGCTAGGTAGCGAAACCTTCTAGTAGCCACTGTCTGCCTTCGCTAGCGAGTTCGCTAGGCGAGTGAGGCAGCGAGCGTTCGCTAGGCTTTCGCTAGGCGAGTGAGCCAACGGGCATGACAGCAACTTGTTTTATTTTTTGTTGTTTCCATCCAATGTTGATGTTTTCAATATATAACGTATAGCTTGTGTGTTGTATTATAATATGTTGTGGGTAGCCGTATGGCGTGAATTCTAGATTGTAAATTGTGAAGTGTGAAATGTATCCTTTTGGAAAATTGATCCCTTTGGTCATGATGGGTATAGATATGGTGTTTAATGGTGAATAGTGTATACTTGGTGTTAAGATGTGAATTTCCTAATATTTAATGTAATTAATATAATTGATTGGTGTGTAATACATACATACATACATACATACATACATATATATATATATATATATATATATATATATATATATATATATATATATATATATATATATATATATATATATATATGATGCATGGCGATGTCATCAGGAGGATCCTTGAGTTTATTTGTTGTGCATATGGTGTCGTGCATATCATGGTGTTTGGTGGGATGAATTGTTGCTTAGGAGGAGTGTATGTGATTCATCCGTACTTCTTTGTGGAGAATGGAGGGATGGATCATTGCTCAGGAGAAGTGTATACGATCCATCTGTACTCCTTTGTGGAGGATGGTGGGATGAATCGTTGCTCAGGAGGAGTGTATGCAATTCATCCGTACTCCTTTGTGGAGAATGGTGGGGATTGATCATTGCCAAGGAGGGGTGTATGTGATCTATCCTGGGTTCGATTGAATGAACCAATGAGTCGGTACCGTATGCATGGTGTTGAGTTGCATGTTTGCATTCTTGCATGTTGTGTTTGATGTTTGGACAATAGTTCGTGGTTGATGCCTGTTGGGAGATATTTTATGATTACTACTTTGATCATGTATCTTATTACTGATAATTTTTATCATGTTTCTCACCCCTTTGTTGTTGTGTGGTCTGTGCTTCTTCGGAAGTACAGATAACCCAGGTACATAGCGGGCTTGGATAGTGGTGTGCAGGTCGAGTCTTAGGATGTTCTGATACGTAACACAGGACTTGGGTGTTTACTTTTATTATGTTGAATTTTTTTTTATCCCTGTGACGTATCATATTTTGGTAAACCTTGTTAATGAATGACTTATGTAATTTGGCGGATGGCTGAGAATGTTGAATTAATGATTACTTCCGCTATTTTATTTTGAAAACCATCTATTGATGTTGAATTATTTGATGTGATATCCCGCTTTTGAGGAGAAACTCTGATGTTTACTTGAAATAATCGTATTTTATTTTAATTCTGGGAAGTGGGGTGTTACAATTGGTATCAGAGCAGGTCGTTCCGTCCGGCCAGTGTAGTAGTTAAGTCTGTCCTTAGGATAAAGATTGTGTACCTTTTAACCTAATGTTGTTATGGTTGAGCAGTATGGCATGAAGGAATGATGGTGCTTTGGCTGCCGCTATGCAAGCAATGGCGCAGGTGGTCACCAATCAGAATCTAGCTGCGGATGCACAATTTAGCAACTTAGCACAGTTTCGGAATAACAAGCCACCGGCGTTTGAAGGAGGAATTATGGATCCTGAAGCTGCACAGAAATGGCTGAAGGCAATTGAGAAAATTTTCAGGACAATGGGCTGTAGTGATGAGCAAAAAGTGAAGTTTGGTACTCACATGCTGGAAGGAGAGGCTGAGGCTTGGTGGGACAACAGTCGCCAAAGATTGGAGGCTGCAGGAACTGCGATTACTTGGGAGGTGGTTCGAACGAGTTTTCTGGAAAAAGTATTTTCCGGAAGATATACGAAGTGTAAGGAGATAGAGTTTCTGGAGCTGAAGCAGGGTAATCTGACTGTAGCAGAGTATGCTGCTAAATTTGAAGAACTGGTACAGTATTGTCCTCATTACAATACTGAAGCGGAAATGACCTCCAAGTGTTTGAAGTTTGAAAACGGACTGCGTCTGAAAATTAAGATGGGGATTGCTTGTCAGAAGATCAGGAATTACCCTGAGCTGGTAAGCAGAAGCACAATTTATGATAATGATAACAGGGCCAGAATTGCACACTATAAGGCTGTGAATTGACCGTAAAGGTAAGCAGAGATTTAGTGGTACTCCTTACAGTGTTCCTGCTGATAAGGGAAAATATAAGGCTGCTGCTGATAAGAAGCCTAGAGAAGGGAAAGCATCTGCTGATTTGAAATGTTTCCGGTGCGGTGGCGCGGGGCATCGTGCTAATGATTGTCCTAATGAGGTAAAGAAGTATTTCAAGTGTGGTAAGCCAGGCCATGTGATAGCGAATTGTAGGGCCACTATGCCTACCTGTTATAACTATGGTGAGAAAGGTCATGTCAATACACATTATGAGAAGCCGAAGAAGCCTCAGGCGTCTCAGGCCAACGGTAAAGTATTTGCTGTGGTAGGAACTCAATCGGCCAGCGAGGAGCATTCTATCAAAGGTACTTGTTTCATCAATAATATTCCTTTGACTGCTATGATTGACACGGGTGCAACCGACTCGTTCATGTCTGTTGATTGTGTGAAGAGATTAGTATTGGTGTCGTCTACTCTTGAGCGACGAATGACTATCGAAACTCCCTCTATTGGTTTGGTGACTACTTCTTTGGTGTGTTTGAAGTGTCCCCTGACTATTTTCGGCAGAGACTTTGTGGTGGATCTGATTTGTCTACCACTTGGTAATTTGGATGTTATTCTGGGTATGAACTGGTTGGAGTTCAATCGAGTCTACATCGATTGTTTTCGGAAGGTGTTGTTGTTCCTTACTCTAGAAGAGGAAGCGTTAGCGGATTCCTTGTCTAATAAGTAATTGAGGACCTTGTTGAAGGACTGAGCTAAAATGTTTGCTTTATTTGCATCGTTATCTGTTGACAACAAAACGTCAATGAAAGAGTTGGCAGTGGTGAAGGAATTTCCCGAAGTGTTCCCTGATGATATTACAGAATTACCTCCGACAAGAGAAGTTGAATTTAGCATTGATCTTGTTCCTGGTATAAGGCCTATATCTATGGCGCCGTACAGGATATCGACAGTGGAATTGGCTGAATTGAAATCTCAAATTGGAGAGTTGTTGGATAGGAATTTTATCAGACCGAGTGTGTCGCCGTGGGGAGCTCCAGTGCTGTTGGTAAAGAAGAAAGATGATAGTATGCGCCTGTGCATCGATTACCGTCAGTTGAATAAAGTGACCATTAAGAATAAATATCCTCTTCCAAGGATTGATGATTTGATGGATCAGTTGGTGGGAGCTTGTGTGTTCAGTAAAATTAACTTGAGGTCGGGTTACCATCAGATCAGAGTGAAAGAAGGTGATATTCAGAAGATGGCATTTAGGACTCGTTATGGACATTACGAATATACTGCAATGCCTTTTGGAGTGTCTAATGCGCTAGGAGTGTTTATGGAGTATATGAACCAAATCTTCCATTCTTATTTGGATCAGTTTATTGTTGTGTTTATTGACGATATACTGATTTATTCTAAGTCTGATGAAGAGCATGCAGGACATTTGAGAATTGCTTTGCAGATGCTGAAAGATAATAAGATGTTTGCTAAACTATCAAAGTGTAAGTTCTGGATGAAGACGGTGAGTTTCTTGGGGCATGTAATATCTGGTGATGGTATAGCAGTGGACCCATCGAAAGTGAGTGCAGTGTTGCAGTGGGAACCGCCGAGGACAACAACGGAAATTAGAAGCTTTTTGGGTTTGGCAGGATATTATCAAAGGTGGAACATCAGAGACCCTCTGGGATGATGCAACCGTTGGAAGTTCCGATTTGGAAATGGGATTGTATAACCATGGATTTTGTTACGGTTTTGCCGAACACAGCGAGAGGATTTGATTCTATTCGAGTAATTGTGAAGCTACATGGTGTTCCATCGAGTATCGTGCCGGATAGAGATCTGAGGTTTACTTCAGAATTTTGGAGGAGTTTACAGGAAGCTTTGGGTACTAAGTTAAAGTTGAGTTCAGCTTACCATCCACAAACCGATGGTCAGTCAGAGAGGACTATTCAATCACTGGAGGATTTGCTGAGAGCTTATGTGTTGGAAAAGGGTGGTGCGTGGGATACCATTGATCGAGTTCACGTATAACAATAGTTACCATTCTAGTATCGGAATGGCACCGTTTGAGGCTTTATATGGTAGAAGGTGCATAACTCCTCTGTGTTGGTATGAGACAAGTGAGAATGTGGTATTGGGACCATACATTGTGCAGCAAACTACTGAGACAATTCAGATGATTCGTGAGAAGATGAAAGCGTCTCAGAGTAGGCAGAAAAGTTATCATGATAACCGAAGAAAAGAACTGGAATTCAGTGAAGGTGATTATGTGTTCCTAAGAGTTAACCTAGTGACTGGTGTGGGTTGTGCATTGAAGTCTAAGAAGCTGGATCCTAAGTTTATTGGGCCATATCAGATTTTGCAGAGAATTGGTGTTGTAGCTTATAGAGTGGCATTACCGCCTAAACTTTCGAATTTGCATGACGTGTTCTATGTGTCGCAACTTCGCAAGTATGTCTCGAATCCATCTCATGTAATTCAGAGAGATGAAATTCAAGTCCGAGAAAACCTTATTGTTGAGACGATGTCGTTGAGGATCGAAGATCGTAAAATGAAACGACTCCGAGGGAAGGAGATACCTTTGGTGAGAGTGGCTTGGGGAGGTGCTGCAGGAGGCAGTGTGACCTGGGAATTGGAAAACAGAATGCGGGAAGTGTATCTGGAATTGTTCCATCAGGTAATTTTCGAGGACGAAAATAATTAAAGTGGGGGAGAGTTGTAACGCCCAATTTAATTATTTAGTCTTTTTGGTGTTATTTTATTTTCGGTGTGTCCTGATGTGGGGGTGTGTCTGAGTGCGCTGGTGAGTGCCCTTAATTATGGAGATCATTTAATAAACTATAGAATTTCATATTAATATAATATAATTAATAATGATAATAATTTAATAATAATAGTAATATTGTTATTTCATTGTTATTATTATTATTATTATTTGTATTCTTATTAAATTAAGTAAAGAAATATAATGGAAGGGAGAGGATAGAAAATGATAGAGGAGAAAGTGGAAAGAATAGAATAGAAGTTATATAAGAGGAAGTGGAAATAGAAAGGAAGGGGAAAAAGGAAGAAAGAAAGATTAAGGAGGAAGAACAAGGAGAAAGAGAGAGACAAGGCTAGGGCTGTCAATTCTTCAGGATTCTTCGTCAATCTGATCAATTAATCGAGGTAAGGGTTTGAAACTTTGTGATTCTATCCATGCATGTGATTATGTAGGGATTGTTTGGATTGTTTGAGTGTTTTTGTATAGTTTGCCATTTTAGGTCGGAAATGGTTTAATCAGTAGAATTGATGTTTTATTGGGTAAAATATGGATTAAGTCATGTAGTTTAGTCGGGGAATGTTGGGCTAAGACTACAGGAACTGGTTTGGTGAAAATCGGGTGATTTGCGGGCTTCTGATGATTTTTGGGACAATTGGGATTTTGGGGGATCGCAGAATTCGCTAGGCGAGTAGCTAGCGAGCGAGCCAGCGAGTGTTCGCTAAGGCTTCACTAGGCGAGCTGGGTAGCGAACCCTTCCAGTAGCCACAGTCTGCCTTCGCTAGCGAGTTCGCTAGGCGAGTGAGGCAGTGAGCGTTCTCTAGGCTTTCGCTAGGCGAGTGAGCCAGCGAGCGTGACAATAACTTGTTTTATTTTTTGTTGTTTCCATCCAATGTTGATGTTTTCAATATATAACGTATAGCTTGTGTGTTGTATTATAATATGTCGTGGGTAGCCGTATGGCGTGAATTCTAGATTGTAAATTGTGAAGTGTGAAATGTATTCTTTTGGCAAATTGATCCATTTGGCCATGATGGGTATAGATATGGTGTTTAATGGTGAAGAGTGTATACTTGATGTTAAGATGTGAATTTCCTAATATTTAATGTAATTAATATAATTGATTGGTGTGTAATACATACATATATATATATATATATATATATATATATATATATATATATATATATATATATATATATATATATATATATATATATATATATATATATATATATATATATATATATATATATATATATATATATATATATATATATATATATATATATGATGCATGGTGATGTGATCAGGAGGATCGTGTGCACTTAGTGTGCTTGAGTTTATTTGTTGTGCATATGGTGTCGTGCATATCATGGTGTTTGGTGGGATGAATCATTTCTTAGGAGGAGTGTATGTGATTCATCCGTACTCCTTTGTGGAGAATGGTGGGATGGATCGTTGCTCAGGAGGAGTGTATGCGATCCATCTGTACTCCTTTGTGGAGGATGGTGGGATGAATCGTTGCTCAGGAGGAGTGTATGTGATTCATCTGTACTCCTTTGTGGAGAATGGTGGGGATAGATCATTGCCAAGGAGGGTTGTATGTGATCTATCTTGGGTTCGATTGAATGAACCAATGAGCCGGTACCGCATGCATGGTGTTGAGTTGCATGTTTGCATTCTTGCATGTTGTGTTTGATGTTTGGACAGTAGGTCGTGGTTGATGCCTGTTGGGCGATATTTTATGATTACTACTTTAATCATGTATCTTATTACTGATAATTTTTATCATGTTTCTCACCCCTTTGTTGTTGTGTGGTCTGTGCTTCTTCGGAAGTACAGATAATCCAGGTACATAGCGGGCTTGGATAGTGGTGTGCAGGTCGAGTCTTAGGATGCTCTGATACGTAACACGGGACTTGGGTGTTTACTTTTATTATGTTGAATTTGTTTTATCCCTATGACGTATCATATTTTGGTGAACCTTATTAATGAATGACTTATGTAATTTGGCGGATGGCCAAGAATGTTGAATTAATGATTACTTCCGTTGTTTTACTTTGAAAACCATCTATTGATGTTGAATTATTTGATGTGATATCCCGCTTTTGAGGAGAAACTCTGTTGTTTACTTGAAATAATCGTATTTTATTCTAATTCTTGGAAGTGGGGTGTTACAAACCTCATGTTATTGGGCCTTTTGGCTAGTGCAGAGTAGTGGGTGTATGGCCTTCGACCGACACAGAATAAAAAGTGAGGTTTTTCACATTTTATGGATGTGTAAAGTGATAGAAAAACTCTCTACTTATAGGTCAATGTGTAGTATAAATTTGGAAATAATTCATGTGACAAACGAATTCTCTAATTGATTAGACACCTCAAATAATTGATTGTTATGGTTCAAATCGGAAGGTTTTGAAATAGAGTCATTACCTATCATTAAAAGATTGTCCCAATCGATTATAGACTAAATTAGGAATCATCTAATTGATTAAGCCAAAGATCTAATTGATTAGTCAGTTACAAAAAGTCTCTTAATATATTTAACACTTTCCTAATCAACTAGTTAAGCCTTAAAAACATTTTTGGTTATTTCATTAAAACATGAGAGAGTTCTCAAGAGTTTTTAGTGTGAGTATGTGATTTAGCCATAATATTTTCAAAAATGAATTTGTATCTTTACAAAACACTGGTTACTCAGACACATACGACCAGATGAACTTTCACACTCCATCTCTTTTAGAACTCTGAAGCTTCAAGTCTTGACATCATTATATTTGACTTTAGCATCACACCTTGAGTCTTCATGATGATACTTGAGATATCTTCATGTTGATTACCATCATAAGAGAGTTTGAAACGTAAAACCACCGGTAAGCCTAAGGTTTCACTTGAGAGTCGTTGGATTACTATGTTAACTTTAAACATATGTCTAGCTTGATTCGGGGGAGTAATGTGACACCCGAGCCTGAAGAGGGCGGAGAGTGGTTACATGTAACACCTGAGGGCGAGGGAGTGGTTGTCGCTGCACGAAGCATGACAATGAGACACTCCTAGCAGCTTGACGAGGGAGTGGTTGTCGGGGCATGAGGCATGGCAATGAGACACTCTTAGCAGCTTCTAGGGAAAAACCGAATTCACATCAGAATGAGAGAGATTCTAAGGTTGTGCAGGTATGAGACTACATGGTTGAAGGAAAACATATTAGGGTTAATTGGTACTACCTATACCAACAAGATGCATCTTCTTTTCGGTAGCTCGTTCCATAAGAACTTCACAGTTAAGTGTGCTTGACTTGGAGAAATTTTAGGATGGGTGACCTTCTGGGAAGTTTCTCGGAAAATGTGTGAGTGAGGACAAAACATGTTGAAAAAGACTCGTGTTGGTTTGTGGGGTCAACCGGTAATGCTGAAAGCAATCTGGGGCATTACAAATGGGTATCGGAGCCATACATCTCCCAATACGATGTGATTTAGGGACGAACCAATCGGAAGTTGGTGGGCATGTAACACCCGAGGCCGATTTCCTTTTAGGAAAAATCGAATTCACATCGGAATGAGAGGGGATCCAGTGGTTGTACAGGTATGAGACTGCATGGTTGAAGGAAGGCTTATAAAGATTAATTGGTACTACCTATACCAACAAGATACAACTTCTTTTCGGTAGCTCATTCCATAAGAATTCCATAGTTAAGTGTGCTTAACTTGGAGAAAATTTGGGATGAGTGACCTTTTGGGTGTTGGTTTATGGTGGGCATGTAACACCCAAGGCCGATTTCCTTCTAGGAAAAATCGAATTCACATCGGAATGAGAGGGGATCTAGTGGTTGTACAGGTATGAGACTGCATGGTTGAAGGAAGGCTTATAAAGATTAATTGGTACTACCTATACCAACAAGATGCAACTTCTTTTCGGTAGCCCGTTCCATAAGAACTCCATAGTTAAGCGTGCTTAACTTTGAGAAAATTTGGGATGAGTGACCTTTTGGGTGTTGGTTTATGGGGTCAATCGGTAATCCTGACCCCAATTTGGAGTTACATGTAATACCTGAGGGCGAGGGAGTGGTTGTCGATGCATGTAACACCCGAGGCCGATTTCCTTCTAGGAAAAATCGAATTCACATCGGAATGAGAGGGGATCCAGTGGTTGTACAGGTATGAGACTGCATGGTTGAAGGAAGGCTTATAAAGATTAATTGGTACTACCTATACCAACAAGATGCAACTTCTTTTCGGTAGCCCGTTCCATAAGAACTCCATAGTTAAACGTGCTTAACTTGGAGAAAATTTGGGATGAGTGACCTTTTGGGTGTTGGTTTATGGGGTCAATCGGTAATCCTGACCCCAATTTGGAGTTACATGTAATACCTGAGGGCGAGGGAGTGGTTGTCGATGCACGAGGCATGACAATGAGACACTTCTAGAAGCTTGGCGAGGGAATGTTTGTCGGTGCACAAGGCATGACAATGAGACACTCTTAGCAGCTTCTAGGAAAAACCGAATTCACATCGGAATGAGAGGGGATCCAGTGGTTGTACAGGTATGAGACTGCATGGTTGAAGGAAGGCTTATAAAGATTAATTGGTACTACCTATACGAACAAGATGCATCTTCTTTTCGGTAGCCGTTCCATAAGAACTCCACAGTTAAGCGTGCTTGACTTGGAGAAAATTTGGGATGAGTGACCTTCTGGGTGTTGGTTTGTGGGGTCAATCGGTAATCCTGACCCCAATTTGGGGTGTTACAGATAACTTGATCAACCATCTCGTGCAGCTCGAGCATCTTTGACTACTTGGGTTATCTTCAAATTGCTTGACTTCAAGTATTATCATTATCAAAACTAAGCATTTACTTGTGGACTTGCTATTCATAAACTTTACCATCTTGAATTCACAATTATTATCTTATTTGATAAAAAAAATTGGCTTAAATAATCTTTCGGTCCTTGTAAATTGACGTAATTTTGTTTTTCGTCCCTGTATCTTTTTTTCTGGATAAAGTTCTTAAATGTTAAATTTCATTTGATTTTAATCCTAAAGTTAAAATTCGCAGAAAAATCTGCAGATTTTCTGCGAATTTTAACTTTAAAGATTAAAACCAAAATAATTTTAACATTCTGAAATTATTTAAAAAAATATATAAACAAAAATAAAAAACACGCCAACTTATCTAAAACAAAATACTATTTAAAAAATATATTAATTATGTTTATGTTTATGACCATCTTAGACACTCTACCATATACAATATTTTTTCATTAACAAGTTATTAGTTCTAACGAATTTACACAAATTAAAAAAATCTTAATGCTAATTTGTACCCTTATAAGTAAATATTAATATTTATGTAAAAGTTATGCTTTTAATTTTTTAGAAGTTAAATATTATACTTTTTAACAATAAGTTTAACTTCTAAATACTCTATCTTGTGCCATTTGGACACATTTTAACAACATCCGTCACAAACTATATTGATTAATAGAGTAGGAAAGAAAAAATATGAGTTACTTAAAGTATCATATTTTATTTAGTTTATTTTACTTTATAATGATATATTTAAAATGGAAAAATTAGAAAGAACTAATGTATGATAAATTTAAATTAGTGAAAAAAAATTAACAAATCTATAATTTAATTAAAATATAAAAAATAATATAATAATAACAGTAATAAAAAGTATTATTCATAATTTTTTGTATATGTAGGCTGGTTTTATTATCTTATGGCTTTAAAGAATTGTAAATGAGTTGAGAAGTAAACTATAAGTTGTAGGCTACATATGATAGACATGATAGTCACAATCAATATTATTAAATATTTTAAAATATTGAAAGTTAAAAATAAACTAATATATGTACAAAATAATATTTTAAAAACATTTATACATAAAATAGTCACATTATTCCATGAATATGTCAGTAAAGTTCAAATGGTCTGGCTAACAAATGTCCTAAAGACATTTCATTTTAAAAAGTATTTAAAATAAAAAAAGTTATGAATTTTAAAAGTCATTTTCTAAGACTATTTAAAAATTTCAAATAATAAAATTATTATTTTAAAAATTAAATATTTCAATTTGCAATATATAAATATATAAAATTCTAAGAATCTTTTTTAAATCTTTAAAATGTGTCTTCAAAAATCCTTTATTAACATTTTCTGAATTTAAAAAATTAAATAGTTCAATTTCCTATGTATTATAATGTATTAAAAATAGGAAAATAATTGAAAAACGGTCTATAAAAAAAAATAGGGTAATGCTAACTTATGTCCTAAGGGCATATGTTAAAAAACCTATAAATACAAAATTTGTATCGAAAAAACAATAAATTTATTAATTGTAATTTTGTATTAATTTTAATATACAATTTTCAATAAATTTTTACTATATTTATCTTTTCATTTATGTTTTTGAGGCACAAGCTATCATTACCCACAAAAATATTATGCAAAATTTTATTCATTGAGCCAAAAAAAAATTGACTGTTGGAAACCAGCAATGATATATTCCTATAAATAGATTACTTGGCGTGTGACCTTTCATAGCCACATTGTTAACTCTCTTAGCCTATTTGCCAATTTTTATTTTGATTTGAAATCAATTAAAACTGTCATCTAAAAATCACATTTGAAAAAATATATATTTTTTGATTAAGATTGGCCTTAGTTTATTCCCTCTCCTTATTCTCTATACTTTAAGAAACACATTCATCTCTTGATATAGTTTGGGATACATTATATACAATGAATGAGAATGGAAGTGCTAAGGAACCCAACAACAAGGAGTGGAATTTTCCTTTCTTGGTTTTCTTCCATGATGCAAGGTATTATTACTGGTGTGATAGCCCAACTCAGTCAGACGAGTTTAAACCACTCGATCTTTTGTTCTGAGTTTAACTCTTTTAAGTTTATGAGTTTATGAGTTTGTACTAATATTTTTGAATTTTTATGTTTGTAGACTTATTTTCAAGTTGGATGCACTTTCAAGGGAGATATTGGGGATTGCATTACCATCAGCATTGGCTGTTGCTGCTGATCCTATTGCTTCACTCATTGACACAGCATACATAGGCCATTTGGGTATTTTTCTCTTAATTCCTTTTATCAAAATTTCATAATTTTTTTTTAAAATTTAAATTAGAATTTCATTTCTTAGATATAAATAAATAGAGTGTCGCAATTCGACCATATTTAAAAAAATTAGTTTAGACAATAATATAAATCTGCGGATAGAAATAATAAAACTATGACTGAAACTTTTACCAGCGGTTTTTATTTTATTTTATAGTATGCTAGCTGGAGAAGCTAGTTCAAATAGATAAGAGTTGTTTTTTTTCTTTCATGAGATTGAAAAAACTTTTGCCTAAAATGTGGGAAAACATCACAGGTTTTATGTTTTGTTTTCTGACAATGATCACTAATTAAGTACAATGGTACCACAAGCATTGTTTGGGGTCATCAACATGTGATATTTTATGGTGCACAATACATGTGCACAAACACAATGTTTCTTTGCATGTTTTTTTTACACTTCCTTTAAATGTTGTTAATATCTTTTGGTTTTAAAAAGTTTAGGACAAAATCTAAATGTAATAAAGAATAGGTGGTAATGAAACATGTTTATTTAGTTTATTTCATTTAGACCCGTCCAGTTAAAGATAGCAGAAAAATAGAGTGAGCTAGATAAATTAGATAAGATTAAGTTAAAATTTTGGCTCGACCCATCAAATGGTGGTTACCTATGGAATACTATCTATTTTATCATCTCAAATAATATTTTTATCTAAAAACAGGTCCGACATGTTGGAGGTGCCCGTTTTACCTGCACTTTTGCAGGGGTGAGACAAGAGTTTAGATCCTCACCCCTTAATATATTCGTCTCGCTCCGTCCCGTTTCTTTTCCGAGCTTTTTCGGAAACAAACATTTATATAAATTTTTGAATTTTTTAAATTTAAAAGAGGATCCGCATATTTTTTTCATCCTATCAGATTTTTTTATTAAAAAAAAACTTAAATTTTAAATTCGCATTTTCAACTATGACCATCCTTTATTCCGGACTTTAATGGGCCGAACGTATCCATTTGCCACTCTAATGTAAACTATTTTAGTATTTTGATTTTTTTTTCTCGTTTGAGCTTGAACTAAGTGCTTAATAGTCTCATTTTATTTTTTCTTTTTCCGTTTGAAACTGTATCTAATACATCTTATGTTAATATAGAGCTGGGTTTTTTCATGCCTCTCAAACATAGGTCAAATTTCCAAAAACATTTTGCTCGGAATTTATTATCAAAAATATGTTTAAAGTAACTAAAATTAAAAAGTACAAAAAAAAATTGTAAAAAAAATTGTAAACATAGAGCTGGGTTTCTTACACAACTATCAAATGAATTATCTTAATATGATATTTTTTAACAATTATTAAAAAAACCCAGTTAATCTTATGATTTTTTGATAAATTTCATATGTATTAAAGGATGTCATCGGTTTTTTTTCTCAAATTAATATGTGATGTAATGATACACCATATTTTTTTCGTTAACAGGATCATATATTTTTTGATAAATTCAATTTGTATGGTAAGATGTCTAGATGTTTGAAAAAAATCCTATAAAATAAAATTGAAATTTTCTTCAAAATCTTTGATTTTATATCAAATTTTTTAATGAAAAATTCATATAAAATATAAAAATTTCAAAACATAATACTCACTTTATTAATTTCAATTTTTAGGAGCTGTGGAACTTGCTGCTGCAGGAGTTTCAATTGCTTTATTCAACCAAGCTTCAAAGATCACAATATTTCCTCTTGTTAGCATTACAACATCCTTTGTAGCTGAAGAAGACACCATCAAAAGAATGAATATCAAAGCATCTGAAAGTCATCATAACACTGACCTAACTCAAGATCATGTGCTTCATCAAGACATAGAAAAAGGAACATCCAACAAAGAGAATAATAATGTTAACACTCCAAAAGAATCACAAAATGAAACTAATGGTACTGTGGCTAAAACTTGTGCACATGAAGATGAGAAAAAATGTGATATTAAGAACAACAATGAGGTAGTTGTGAAGAAGAACAAGAACAAGAGACACATTGCTTCTGCCTCTACGGCATTACTTTTTGGCTCAATTCTTGGCCTCATTCAAGCTTCTATTCTTGTATTTGCGGCTAAACCTCTTTTAAGTCTCATGGGTGTCAAACATGTAAGTTTAGTTTAGACTATGTAGCACAGACACTTCTGGAAAAAAACGTGTCAACAGACACGACGCTAATAATTATGATTACCTTCAATTTATTTATTTTTTTAAATTATTATTACTGTCGATATGTTAGTATCAGTGTCGTGTCTGATATCTGTATGTGATATCTGTATGTGCTTCATAGGTCATTAATCTGTACTTAACATGTAGGGTTCTCCGATGCTAAAACCAGCAGTGAAGTATTTAACATATAGATCAATTGGTGCTCCTGCGGTTCTTCTCTCTTTGGCAATGCAAGGAATTTTTCGAGGATTTAAGGACACAACGACTCCGTTATATGTCATAGGTATATATATCATTATTTATCATCTGTTTTAACTCGCGCCCCTGTAGTCGAATGTCTCTGTACAGTTATCATCGTTTTTCCATTGGCTTATTTTTTATGTATTTGATTTTATATAGTTGCTGGATATTCTTTGAATGTGTTACTGGCGCCGTTACTTATTTTTAAACTGAAAATGGGAATAAAAGGAGCAGCCATTTCACATGTTCTCTCTCAGTAAGTCTTAATTATTGAAATTGTTGTCTATATATAAATTCTAATAATAAGAAAGAATATTAACATTGTTCTATGATTGTGAACCTTATTATAGGTACATGATGGCATTCACCCTCTTCTTCATATTAATGAAAAAGGTGTATCTCCTGCCACCAAGATTAAAGGATCTGCAGATTTTCAGGTTCCTTAGAAATGGTAAGCTGCTTTTTTTTTATATGATCTTTGTCCGACACGTCTTGTAACAAAAATGAGTGGAATATTTTTGAATGATTTTGAATAGTTATTTATATTGGAATTTTTCTTCCAAATTGTGTAACCACAGGAGGTTTGTTGATGACAAAGGTGATAGCGGTGACATTCTGTGTGACATTAGCAGCATCCTTGGCTGCAAGGTTAGGTTCAATTCCCATGGCTGCCTTTCAACCTTGCCTACAAGTTTGGTTGGCATCATCCCTTTTTGCAGATGGTTTGGCTATAGCTGTACAGGTAAAAACTATGTAACGCCGACACTTCTATTGAAGACATGTCTGGTGTTCGACTGTCACATGTGAATACGCTCAATTAACTCATTTCTTTAAAATCTTATCAGTGTCGATATGTTATGTCTGATGTCTGTACCTGTGTTAATGTCGTGTCTCGTGTCTCGTGTCTGTTATTTCATAGATAACAAATACTTGTCTAGAGAAAAGTCATATGAGACTGTTTGGTTGATAGGCAATGCTAGCTGGTTCCTTTGCTGAGAAAGACTATATCAAGACAACAGCAGCAGCAACAAGGACTCTACAATTCGGTTTCCTGTTAGGAGTAGGACTCTCTCTTATTGTTGGTGTTGGACTATACTTTGGAGCTGGAATCTTTTCCAAAAACCTTCAAGTCATACACTTTATCCGACTTGGTGCACCGGTACGTTTCATGGATCAGACTATCCCTTATACTTCTTTTATACCTTTTATGCGCGATATATTTATATCTAATTTTATAAAATTACTTACCAGATTGTAGCTGCTACTCAACCTATCAACACATTAGCATTTGTCTTTGATGGTGTAAACTATGGAGCTTCTGATTTTGCATATGCTTCATATTCCTTGGTAATTAATTGACTTTCGTTTTTTCTTTGTAAATCAATAAGTGTCATGTTTAATAACTTTTGTGTGGTAACTATATTCAGGTTACGGTGTCATTGGTAAGTGTTGGTGTAGAGTTTCTTCTTTATAGAAGCAAGCATTTCATTGGGATATGGATTGCGTTAGCGATCTATATGACTCTTCGCATGTTGGCCGGTGTATGGAGGTAAACTTTATTTCCTTCTCATCGTTTTATGTTTAGGGTTTAAGATTTATAGTTTTATTTTATTTTTTGTAGATGATTTATATGCGTCAATATATATGCAGAATGGGAACAGGTATGGGACCTTGGAGCTATCTCAGAAGACGATAAGTATAGAGTCAGTTATCATAAGGAACATTTTATTGTGCTTATAGAACAATACATATGCCTTATGAAAACATTACTAATAGTATCCATATAGATTTTGTTCTATTTTTCTACCCTCACCATATTATCAATTCTAGGCATAGTGGTGTGATAGTTTTACCTCTTAATTACCTGTTTGTTGTATTCTAAGATTTTATGTAGATTTTGGTTGTATTTTATTCTGTAGTTATCCTAATGTAATTGGAAGAGAATATATCTTCTACTTATTTTCTATATAACTATTGATGCCTTAGTTAATGCTTTAAAACTAGTCCTTTCTCAATGTAATATATTCTATAGGAACTATCACATTCTACATGTGCATATATTCATTTTGCCTTTTATATTTGTTGGAAAAGCAACAAAAGTAATAATAATGAAAAACTGAAATTCTATTTGTTGGAAAATCTGATGATCACTTGAAGTGTTAATAGACCATTTATCTTGATTCATATAAGAATTTTAGTTCTGCTTTTCCATGGTTCATATTAGGATTTTACTTTCGCTCTTTTGTCAATCTAACTATAATTTTGTTCTCCTCTTAGGAACTTCGAAGAGCATTCAGAGTGTCTGTTGGCTAATTGTTCAGGATCGATTCAAGAAATTTTAACATTACATATTTATCCAAAATCTTAAGACAATGGGTGTATAAATTATTTTTCTTACATATATATATTCGATGTGGGACTTAACCACTCACAATTGAATTTAAAACTATTCTAACCAACAATTTTAAACTCGCAACCAACAAACACTACAACAAATAATATTTTTTTTATGACGAAACTAACACCTCGAACAATAGAAAAACGAAGAAATAGTTACTGGGAGCGTCAAATTTTATTTTTTAAAAAGAAATTAATAATCATTTACCTCAGTTTTCAGAAAAGCGAGGGAATACTGTTCTGGACTGGGCCAACGCTTGGCCCATAGTCGAGCAGGCTCAAACTCCACCAGGTTGGAAGATCCAATAAGACCTCACCATCGGGCAGAGACCTGTCGGACAGAACATCTTCTACCGTCGGGCACGGACCAACGATAGTCGAGCATGATCCTTATATCTGTCTGGCTTGTCTCTCTACTGCCCCACGGTCGGGCAGAACCCATCCAGCTCAGGAAGCTCCTCTGACCTCCCCCACGTTCTCAACGTGTCCCCTACGCGGAGACACATCATCAGGTAACTATCCGTGTCCTGATTATTTAGTCCTCCACCTCCCAGATAGCACGAAACAGTTACACTAGGGCGAAGACCACGTGCTGGAGAGCACAAAAAAATAGTTAGTACAGAAAGCCTAAGCAGAACAAAGGAAAGTCGAGGAAGCGACCCACTACCTAAAAACCGATGAGCCTCTGCCTCAGTCCGACACTCGAAGAGGGCCCTCGTATTGATGCACCTAGTCTCAGTCAGGTTCTCCCCGTCGGCGTCGCGGATGTACTGCCCATCTGGGGTCACGCACTTACGAGGGGGAAGACGCCCGACGAAGTCGACCAGTTTCTTAAAAGTCAGGTTATCCTCCTCGCCCAGGCGGTTAAGTCGGTAGATAAAGCTCTCTGTACTAGAGCAAAAGTGCAACTCCATCCACTCTAAAGGGAAATGGAACTCGAAGCTCTTCACGGACTCGTCGTCCACGACGGTAACCTCTCTCCGAAACATTATATTGACGGCCCCGTCCGTCTCTGACATAACCACAAACCACCTATCCTTGAACCCCCTAACAGAGTCTGTGTATGCTTGGAAGAGCCTGGTCGGCTGCTTCAGGGAGACCCAGTTATGTCGATCAGCCACAGTCTGCCGCTGCAAGTGGAAGACACAAAAGAACAACTATATGGTGGCCCCGAGCTCGAGATAATTGCAAACGATCTCTAACGCACGGAGAAAAGTGAGAGAGTTGGGGTGAAGCTGAGACGGTGCCAGCATTAGGTGGTCGAACACTCCCTGCTGAAAGTCTGTGAACGACAGACGCATCCCCGCCTCCTTGAACGCAAATTCGTACATAGGGAATTGGCCCCCGTCGTAGCGAGAGAAAATACAGTCTACTTCCCGAGGCCGACATGCTCGAAATTGACGAGGAGCCCCGACCTCTCTATCTTCAATCACAGCAAAAACATCTGAATCGTCGAGCACGAACCAGGACATATAATTGAGGGATTTGTCCTCGACCCACTCCCCGACCGACCTATTCGGAGGATCCACGACGGCCTCATCTTGGCGACCCTCTTCATCGTTGGAAAGATACCACATTGTTTCCTCTTCTTCAGGGGAAACCATTTACCTGAAAAGTAGAGGAACTTGGTGAATTCGACAGCCAAATCAAATCTACCCTTCCACCGCAGTTCAAGTGAAAAGGCGTGGACGCCCAGAAGACCATTTTGGGGTAACCCGACCCTCCAATGTGCCCGGGGAATGCAATCTTTTATCCTCGGCGCCCTCGTCAATCGTGTCTGGGGTATTCATCGACTACCCTCGGGACATTCAATGTTCATCGATCCTCCTGGGGCCGCTCATCGCAAGGGCTAGGGACAGTCAGTCAAAATCCTAGTTTTGAAGGACTCCTCGGCATATTCGCCAGAAAAGCCCACGATCTCCCAGGCGTCCCCGTCGGAACCGCCGGGAGTATTAAAAAATACCAGTAGGGAGGCAGAGACTTACGTGATACGGCAGAAAAAAGCGGTTGCGTCGAGCAAATAATTCAGAAGGTCGAACAGCAGCAGAAGGAACGAGTGAACAAAAAGACGAGCTGGGCCCACCTATATATACGCCCTATCACGGGAAACGAAGCGTCGCTAGGCACTCAAGTGCCTAGCCCGTAGCCTCCGTAGGGTGACACATGGTGACCCTCAACCTTCCCTATGTCTAATCGGACTCCCCTCTTCAACTGCGGGCTTCCCCTACATCATAGGCTCGCCCGACCAATACAGTTGCGGCCTGCCCGACATAGCGATATGCTCGACGCTTTTTGCACCTTAAGTCATAGTTCGCTTGACTGCGAGCAACGACTTGGGGGGCTACTGTTCTGGACTGGGTCGACGCTTGACCCATAGTCGAGCAGGCCCAAACCCCACCAGATTGGAAGGCCTAATAAGACCTCACCGTCGGGCAGAGACCTGTCGGACAGAACATCTTCTCCCGTCGGGCACGGACTAACGGCAGTCGAGCAGGATCCTTATATCTTCCCGGCTTGCCTCTTTTCTGCCCCACGGTCGGGAAGAACCCATCCAGCTCGGGAAGCTCCTTTGATCTCCCCCGCGTTCTCAACTTGTCCCCTGCGCTGAGACACGTCATCAGGTAACTATGGTGTCCTGATTATTCAGTCCTCCACCTCTTGGATAACACAAAATAGTTACACTAGGGAAAATGCCACATGCTGGTCTTCATGACGCCACGTCAGCCCTAACAGTTACCAGCGTTGGGCATGACAGCCCAGCCCAACACATAGTAATCGTTGGCCCTGCACTGGGGGCTCATTATAAATATCCTCTTCCACTAAAGGGTCAGGTAATCTAACTCTTACTCCTTTCTCTCCGTACTTGCTATCACTCTGCTCGTACCTTACTTTGGCATCGGTGTGTGTTTCAGGTACACCCCCTTCTGTCCGTCAAGTCAACAGTTCGACAGCTCAGACGCGTAGTCGGCCTGCAATCTCTCTGATCAGGTACGATCAAATCCCATACAACATTTGTTGCAACATCTGTTAATACAAATCATAGAAGAAAAACTAGAGGTGCCACGATGTATGCCAAGGTCAAAAAAAACCAAGAAACTGGTATTCACTACCCAGTTACAGTTGACGCTGCAACCGGCAGGGCTTATAGTGAACATGCTAAAAAATTTATGGGTTACAATGTGTTACAAGGTAGAAGTAAAGTGATCATTTTGATTGATAGTTGACACAATGTTGATGGTGATTTGGAAGATGCCATATGGAAATATGTTCAGGTATTTTATGATTTGTTTGCAAGTATATATGATCATTTATTTTTTGTTTAAATATATGATGTGTTAATTGTTACTAATAACATCTCTATTGTTTAAACATAGGATGCGTTCATTGTTTGTCCAAATAATGATTATGTGAAAAAGAATATGATTACATATTGTGGTGAGCGTTGGAGGGGCTTTAAGACACATTTCACCCATAATTATATTAAAGAGGGAGAAGAAAAAGACAAGCCTCTATACGATGTGTATCCATTTATTGATCAAGCAATTTGGGAGAAATTTTCACAACACTCATGAGTTATTGGCAAAGAGCCAAAAAGGAAAGGAAAATTGAGCTAGAAATATCTATCCACATAGATTGTCTCATGGATGATATCATAAATTGAAAAGATGATAATCGAAGAAAAAAGAAAATAAAGGGAGGAATAGCTGGGAGGGTTTATAAGTCTTGACCACACTCCATCTCCACCATCATGCCACGATAATGGAAGAGGGAACGCCAAAGAAAAGATGGTGAGTTCACATCATATGCTACGCACGAAGTGGCTAAAAGGATTGTAAGTAAATACTTTTTTCAACAATATTTTAGTTAAATCAAATTGTTAAAGATGATATTTCATATGTGTTGTAGGATGATTCGGTTGGACAAACCAAAGTTGGCTCTTCACTTCACAAGATCGTCATGAAATTTTGGTAGAAGATATTGGAACCAAGGAGCATCCTGGGCGTGTCCGTGGTGTTGGAGGAGGCATTGGCTTCAAGGTTTTTTTAGGCCACCTAAATCATCTAGTGGAAAAACCCGTAAGAGAGATTAAAGAGATTGTTGATGTTGAGTTAGAGAAGTAAATGGAGAAGTAGGATAGGAAGTTGGAGAAGGATAGAAAGAAGTTTGAGGAGGAGAGGAAGAGGTGGAGGGAGGATCAGGATAGGAAGTTGGACAAGGATAGAAAGAAGTTTAAGGAGGAGAAGAAAGGGTGGAGGGAGGAGCAAGATAGGAAGTTGAAGGAGAAGAGGGAGAGGTTGTTATAGGCAGTGCATGAGAGTGTCTAGAAGCAGCAGCAGGAGCGATAGAGGATGATTGAGGAGAAGGTGTCTGAGAAGTGTACCCATGAAGTATTTGAGGTATAAATTATATGTTGTTGTTATATTTTTTTGCGTATTTTAATTTTGGATTGTATTTATGTTATTTTTATGATGCAGAAATTGAATTCGTTGGGTCTATTAAGCTTCACAAATTCAAACCAGTTGGAAATTCTAGACAATGAAGTTCAGAAAGTTACGGGTGGTACAAGCGTGAAAGAAATTTTTTCTGCCAACCAGTGCAGTATTGAATCCATACCGTCAAGAGTAGATAACATTGAAAGACTAAGAATGATCATTGACACTCTTTCAAACATATGGTTAGATATTAAGTTAAGCCATGATCCAGAATAATTATTCATGCTTTGTAGGAATTTCGCCCATAAATTTTTGTCGGAAAATGTGTACCTAGACAACTCCGTATTACAAATTTGGTCCTTGTAAGTATAGTTTTCATGTTGATATCTATTTATACTCATACATTCCTCTACTTTAACATAGAGATTTATTCTTGCAGGTACATCCATGACTTATGTAATGAAAGGAAACTTCAAAACAGGTATTGTGTATTAGATTCGGCGCTCATTGCTCTCACATGTGGTTCGACATGACAAAATATATTTAATTACTTAAAAAAGATAAATTGAAAGGGAACATCAAAGATTGTTATTTGGCCCTGTTTTACTGCAAGTAAGTATATATTAATTTGTGTTTTCATTTATAAATCAATTTTATACATATTAATTATTCTAAATGTTTATGCAGTGAACATTGGCAACTAATTGTTATATGTCCCAAGAGAAATACTATAGTTGTGTTTTGCTCATTGCACTCTGAACTGTCCAAAGAAGCAATTAACATTTTGAATGGGTAAGTGATATTATTTTTAATTTTATAGTAGTCTATTTTTTTTATTTATGTTTAATTTTAACCGACATGTGTAGAGTGATGGAGAAGTATAATGCATTCAAATATAATGTACTTGGTAAAAGGCCTAACTATGTTTTTTCAAAAGTAAGCATGTTAATTCTACATTTATTGACATTATATTATTTGTGTGTATTAGTGTGATATAAATATATGAAAATTATTTGTAGTGGCGAAAATAACCCGACGATCATTCATGTGGATACTATGTTATGAAATATATGTTCTATATTATCTCCACATGCATTAAAGTGTTGGTGTAAGCCCTAGAGGCTAATACTTTTGGTACTTGTATCAAATTATTTATTAATAAAATGCATTTCTTTATTATGTTTGTTTTTCCAAAATAATAAAGTCCCTAGAATAGGTAGTTTATTTAATGAAATATTAAGTGTGACTTAATCATTAGATCCCATTAAATATAAGGACACTATTCTTAAAGTATCCGTAGTTGAGATTTACTGTGAAATTGGATAACCTTAAAGCATTAAGACTGTTATGTAGATAGACTGATGATCACATCTCATGGATCATGGATAAGGAGTTATCAAGTATTAACATAGGTATGAATATTAGGAGTAATATTTATATTAGATTGACCCGCTATGAGAGTACTACATATAATGTTATGCAAAATGTCGTAAGTTACTTTCATGGTGATAGTGGTGTATACCACCCTTCGACCTGGAACCACTAAAGAACCTAGATATAAAGTCGAGTACTTTATTGATGATCTAACATTGTCCGTAATTGGATGACAATAAAGACAGTTGATGGGTACTCCACAAAGTATGCTGAGGGACATGAGTAACCTAGATGAAATTTGCCCAGCATAACAGGATAAATGTCTAAGGGCCCAATATTGAAATGGACAAGAATGACACGATATATGTCTTGTGTTCAATATAGACATAAGGGCAAAGGGGTAATTGTACACACAAGTATTATCACAAAAGATTTTGTCCGATCACATGACATTTTTGTGACTTGGGTAGCAGTGGTGTGTTGCTAGATACCGCTCACAGTCTCATATGTTAAATGTGTAGTTTAGTATAATTGCCAATGTTGCAAAAACCTATAGGGTCACACACATAAGGACAGATTGATAAGAGGTAAAGTAAATAAGAAACACCATAAGGTACGGTGCACTTAAGTAAATGTAGAACATTGTAAGGTACAATGTACTTAGGTAGAATATGGAATGTGGTAAAGTACCATGCGCTTAAGTGATATACAATACACCATAAGATATGGTGTGTGTGCACTTAAGTGGGCTTTTTAGCTTGTAGCTCACACAAGTGGTTCTATAAATAGAACCATTGTGCATAAGCATTCACACTTGATGAAAATTTGGACTGTGAAACCCTTTTTAAATTAAACTTTCCAACCAAAAATCACTTTTCTATTTAGTAAAGAGTTTAATTTCTTAAAAATAGACTTACTATTTTAACGCAGTAGGCACCTGCCATGAGTGACGATGGAGGGTACAAATTAGAGCTTAAGTTTGGTTCTGTATGCGTGAAAGCAACGGTTCCTGTTAAATTGATCCTTTTTGAAATAGAGAATATTGTCCCATTAGAAATCCCGTTTTAGAAACAATAAGATTACAGTTAATTTATAGATCTCAACATCTCCGCACTGGTTGTCCAATTTTATTTAGTTTTCATCTTAGCCAAAAAAAAGTATCATCGCATTCAACATCCTTATTGTTCGCCTTAAATAAACACCGTAGCAATCAGTAACGATAGATTTTTGACTATTGGTCTCTGTGGGATCAATATCTTTTAAAACTACATAATAGGTTGTGCACTTGTAGTTAGTTGGTTTACACCCGATCAATACTCCAACCGCATTGGGAATCGACATCTTCAATCTAACTTTTTCTATCCAAGCAAACATATGCTCACCAGTCTCTAATGAGTCAAGCATATCTACTTCAAACTAATTGCAAATATTTCTCCAAATGATCTTATTTTTCACACATCCAAAAAATACATGGCAATAATCTTCATCATAATTGAAACAAAAGACACACACTCTTTCATGCGGATTATTGATAATTCCACGACGTACCAGATTAATACGAGTCGGCAGCCTGTCTAAGATTAACCGTCAAACAAAAACTTGAATCTTCACCGGGATAGAAGCATTCCACGACAAATTTAAGGCATGTATCTTATCAACTCCAATTACATTACTAACCTGCATTTTGGATAAAATTTCATAGCAAGAGCTGACGGAAAACAAATTGTTACCTACGGATGGCCAAACAATACAGTCTGGTTGGTTCGTGATAGAAGCATTCTCCCTTAGTAGAGAGTGCAACTCCTAAAATTTATTCTGCAGAATCGCATTGTGATCAGAAACTAGATCATCCAGCTCCCAATGCCAAATCTCATCACACCAATATCTCATTTAACTCACCAAGCAGAATTTCCTATTTGATGCATTGAATAAATTTGGAAAAAGCAAACAAAGTGGACTATCTCCCACCCATTTTGAAACCCAAAAAAGAGTCTTACATTCATTTCCAATCCTATGAGAAAGATGTTTGATAACATTGCCTTCACCTTCCTCATCAAGAAGAGACGTCATGACCTTCCACCATAAGGACAAGGTCTTGCTACACTTTACAGCACCTTTGGATAGAATAGCTTTTATGAATTCATCGTATCGTTCCTCAATGATGCCCAGCCAACTTGTATCTTTTTCTGTTAACAATCTCCAAAACCATTTAGAAAGTAAATCTTTGTTGAAAAGAAAAATGTCTCTCACCCCTAATCTGCCTTCATCCTTAGGCTTACATATAGTTTTCCACTTGACCCAATTAATCCCATGCGATTGCTTTAGACTATTCCATTAGAACCGACTTTGAATTGATACAATCAATGTCTGCACTTTCCTTGGAATTTTGAAGAAAGCAAGGTAATGAGTTGGAATATTGGACATAACCGAATTGATGAGAGTGAGTCTCCCTCCAATGGATAAAAGTTTACCTTTCCATAATTCCAATCTTCTTTTCAAACAATTTATCACCGGTTTCTAAAACAAGATTTTGTGTTGATTGCCTCCCACGAAAACACCCAAGAATTTGAAAGGTAATACCTCAATCTTACACCCCAGAAATTGTTCAGCTGGACATAGAAAATTTTCCTCCACACCAATGTCATATATAGATGATTTCCCAATTTTAATTTTTAGGCCAGAAATCAATTCAAATCCTTTTAATATTGCCTTCAAAGCCCATAAGTTGGACCACAAACTGTCACAAATGATGACCGTATCATCTGCGTATTGCAGAATGTTGAATGATATAGACTCATTTACTTTAAAATCCTGCAGCAATTGGAAGGATGTAGCTCTCTTTACTAAAAGCGACAAGCCTTCTCCCACTATGGAAAATAGGAAGGGGAGAGAGGATCTCCCTGTCGAAGTCCCCTCAAGGTTTTGAAGTCGCGATTAGGGATGCCATTAATAAGAACAGAGACATCATTATTCATCACAATGCCCTCCATCCACTTAATCCAACGAGCTCTAAATCTCATAGCAACCATAGTCTTTTTCAAGAAATTCCAATATACACAACCGATGCTTTTTGGAAGTTAACCTTCTAAAGAACACATCTCTTCTTGTTTCTCTTTGATAAATTAATGATTTCATTTAGCACCAACACACTATCTGGAAGTTGTCTAGCTTCAATAAATACAGTTTGCGTATTAGAAATTATCTTTCCCATTATGTGTTTGAGTCTCGCTGCCAAGAGTTTTGTGATAATATTCTAGATGCAACCGATAAGTGTGATATGTCTGTAATCATCAAAATATTGAGGATTTTCCTTCTTGGGAATCAGAGCTAGGAATGAAGATGACATAGCCTTTGGAAACCAGGCAGAAGCATAAAATTCCTGAATGCAGTTTGTGACCTCAGTGCCAACTATCTCCCAACAACGTTTGATGAATTCGCCGTAAAAAACCGTCGGGACCAGAACTTTTGTTCCCTCCATCTTCAAATATAATATGTTTGATCTCTTCAGCACAGAAATTCTCCTCCAAAATAATAGCATCTTCCAGCGAAATTCTTGACATACCTGAAAAATTAAAATCTGGTCTAATACTAGTGGCAGCTTGAAATATGTCCATAAAATGAGTTCTGGAAGCCTAGTTAATATGATGAACATCCTCAACATAGTCCGAACCCACAAGAACTGAAGCAACATTATTGAGTCTAGTTCTATGTTTCAGCATCGAATGAAAATATTTTGTATTATGATCACCATCGAGTACCCATTTTGCCTGCAATTTCTGCTTAATGATGTTGTCTCGAATATGCAAGTTCTTCCATAAATTGAGTTGGTCCTGATTCTTATGATGTAATTCTGATATTGAAATCTCAGCAGAAGAAACAGAACAACCAAGTTCCACTTCATTAATGATATCCACCTCCTTTTCCATATTAAGATCCAACCAACCAAAAATTTTAATATTCCACCATATAAGCCTTTCTCTGAGCAACTTGAATTTATTTAATAGGATTTGTGAAGCATTCCCTACTGTTGCACCCCAAAATTTGCCTAACCTTTTCTTACTTGGTTTATGTTTCACTGCATTAGCATTGCATTAATCTAGCATTTGCATAGCATAGCATTGTTCATTTGACAGGGGATCAAGTGTGGAGCCTTTCTAGAGGTCTTATACAAGTTTAAGAAGTCACCATAATCATCAGGAAGAAGGTTGGGTTCTTAAGAGGTTCATTTAGTTGTATGAGGATAGTCTCCTAATTTGAGGACCATTTGAAGATCATCAAGGGATGGTGAGGTCTTGACCAAGGTAAGAGGGTGTGAGTAGAGCTCATTGAAGTGCCTTGAAGGTCATGGTGGAGCTCAATCAAGTCTTTGTGCCAAGTGTGAAGAGCCACAGTTGAGGGTATTGTAAGTAGGGTTTTCATCTGAGTAATCCTAAGTCAACTGACCAATTGAAGAGGACCAAAGCTCAATTCTAGGTCTTTGAAATCATGGATAGTTGTGTTGAGACACATGATATGATATTTCAAGATCTATTCAAGAAAAGTTCAAGGTGTGAGGAGTTTCTAAATTAGGGTTCTCATGGTAAAATCCCCTATTTAGTACCTAACTTCAAGACCACTTATCTCAAGATGAAAGTTTCATCTCCACTTTTGGACAACATGAAACTTGTAGAGCATGCTCTTAGATTTAATTTGAGTACTAAAAGTCCTCCATTGGATTTATAGAACTCAAGTTATGGTCCAGACAAGTTACAGGTCCTCAGATGCCTCTGAAATTTGTCTGTGAAAATCATCTGACTTCCAAGCTACTTTTGACCTAGGAGTGTGTTTCTCCTAAACTTTTGGCCAACCTGAAAGTTGTTCCTCTTGATCTTAGCTTTCCAAATTGTATTATAAGTATTCCATCTGATTTGTATAACTCAAGTTATGAGGTTTACAAGTTAGGGGTATTTTGGGAATGTAAGATTATAGGTCATTTTCAATTATAGGTGAAAATCTCCAACTTGCACATCTCAAATGCAATTTTGTTCAACATGGAACTTGCTCAAAATATGGTTTTTAGGTCAACTAAGAGCTCATGGTGAATTGATTTGGTCCATAGTAAGAGTTGACTTGAGTTGGTTTTGAAAGAAGAGAAATTAAAGGCCTTATTTGGTGGGAAATTCAAATAAATTGTTATGTGCACAAAATATGCCAAATGACCACTCAATTTGATCAGAAATGATGATTTAGAAACATTGGAAATTCTAGAATATGCAATTGACCTATAATTCATGGTGTTTTGACATGTTTCTTCACTATTAAGCAACATCACAAGAAATCATTCACAAAGCCAATTTGGAAGCTCCTTGTGGTCTGAATTAATTCCAAATGTGTTATGCAAGCTAACCAAAGCTTCTCAAGCAAGCTTTTGAGCCAAATTTCGTGTATGACATGTTGAACTTTTTGAAGAAATTTTGAAATTGGATCTTCTGATTTGGGCCTGGACTGAGCCTCTAGAAGGTTCCAACTAGTTCTATATATGTTCAGAAATTCATTTGGGCAAGGGTTGGTGATTCATTGGTGCTGAATTCAGAGATTGCAACTCACACTCTCGAGCTTCAAATCAAATTCAAATTCTTAGTTCAAGCCATTTTCAGATCAAATTGAAGGTTCTACAAGCTTTTACCATCATCATTGAGTAGATCTGGAGATTTTGAGAGCAAGAAACGAGCCATAGACACCTCTGTTTGAAGCTTCAAGTCAGGTTGGTAAATCTCAAATTTCCTCTTAATCTAACATGATGTAGTTAGAAACAAGCATGTGGCTAGGATCTATGTGAAATGTAGCACGGTTTAGGATTAAATTGGTAGCAATTGGTGATGATTAATCATATGGTGCAACTTCTGTTTTGATTCGAGTAGGAGTGATCTTGAGGTTTTAGCACAAGTGAAATAGCTTAGGTTAATCAGTGAAGTATGAGGATCATTTCTGTATTATTAATTAGACATTTGGTGATGATCAAGAATATGACATAATTTGGATCTTGCTTCGAGTTTGGAAATGCATGAAGATTCAGTCAATTCTAAGCTCATATTTGGATTCAGCGTGGATTTCTGAGTAAAGTGACCTAAGTTTTATTGTGTATCTTGGACCTGTAATTCATGCTCGCCGGAGAAGACGGTTGTTTCCGCCGTGGGAGCCACCGTGGACGTTTCCCCCTCATCTGAGTTCCAAGGAAGAAGAACATGTTGTAGCCATTGGATGCGTCTGGATATTGGACTTCGTATGCAAGATCAAAGGCTGAGATTTGAAATTGAGTTTTGCCTCCCATGGACAAAACGCAACGTTTCATTTATGACTCAACAGATGAGTCAGCTCCTCACGTGGACATGCGCGTTACTCTTGGATCTGTTTACTAAGTCTGATGATCCAATGGCTCTCATTATTTCCAGCATTTTATTTTCTTTTATTTGTTTTATGATTTTCTTTTATTCCATTTTACTTCTAAAATCATTTTTAAATTCAATAATTGTCAGAAAAATAAACCAAAAATATCTCCATGATCCTTGCTTTATTTGTGATTTTTCTGTAGCATTAGATTTAATTTTTTTTTTTTTATGTATTTTCAATTTAATTCATATTTTTCTTATTTTGGATATTTCATTATTTTTGCATATTTGAGCTGTCTGTTTGTTGATTTTTGTTCTATCATTTGGTTAGGAATTTTGTTTTGAAATTTTGATAGCTGCTAGGTTAGAGATGTATGCTCCCGTAGGATTTTTTTCACATTTTTTAGAAAATCATAGCTTCTGATTTAGAGGTAGGTTTAGAGCCTTTCCCCATTAATGGTTTCCCTTGATACCTTTCAACTTAGGATTTTACTAGAGGACTTAGAAATTGAATTAGGTCCTGATTTTTGAACTATAGATCATTAACAAATGCATGTTCCCATAGAAAAATAATTAGATTTTTAGGATGTGTTTTGCTATTTTAGATAGAATATTCAAGTTGTTTGTTCCTTTGATGATTGTTTTGGAATGGACTCAAAATGGGATTTTCTTGCATGTTGGGTTTCTGGTTCCTCTTGGATGATGTCATGGGCATGATGAAGCTTTTGTGGAGTGGCTGGTGGAGCTTGGCTTGGAGCTTTTCTTTCCTTTTTTTTTTAGCTTTTTGTAGCTTGTAAGATTAGGGTTTTTAGGAGAGAGTTTTAGAAGTAGTTATTTTCCTTCAAATAAGCATGGTTGGTTTCACTTGCCTTCCATTCTCATCCTATGATTCAAAGTCCTCATGTGAAGGTCTCATCTCTCTTTTGGAGGGATGTGTGACATTTTACAATGAGTAGAACTTTTGAGGATGCCTTTCTCTGATGACTGGTTGAGTGTCAGATGGGATTCCTTTGGTTTCCTTCCTGCTTCCCATCATCAAATACTCATCTTGTTGATTATCTTCATTCTTGGTGGAGTGGTTTGGTAGAGTTTGAAGATGGAGCATCCCTTTCCTTCTCTTGAAGATGGTGTGAACTTGAAGAGCAGTTACAAACTTTGGATTGGAGTGTTGTCAGAAGATTGCTGGCTTGTTTTCCCTGTTTGTCTGTTTTCTTCTTTTTCTACTGTATTGATATGACTTGCTTGGAGTGTTGCATTAGATTTAGGCTTCATGTAGATAATCATAGGCCTAAGATCATCTTAAGGGTTGAGCTTCTCCCCTTGCTTGTATTGCATTAGAGGTTTAGTTTCTTCCTCTGCTTGTATTTTTATTGTGTGGCTTTGCTTGCTGGTATTTGGTAGAGCTCAGCTCCCTTTCCTGTGTGGTGTGTGGCCTTTGTGCCTTACTTGTTTAGAAGTTGAGCTTGGCTCCTTCTGCTTGTGTGATGCATAGCATGCATTTTATTTACAGCATTTTGTTTACAGTATTTTTCTTTTCAGTTACTTATTTGTTGTTGTTTTCCTTTGCCATGTTCCCCTAGGAACTCTGACTTCTCTGGTTTCAGAGAAGTTATGACAGACATTAGGGTTCTAACCATGCATGATAACATTAGGTAGATTCCCTCCTAACCTTAACCATAGGGTCCATTTTGCATGACAACTTTAGGATTGAATCAGTTCCCCTTTAGTGCGTCTTTTCTCTTCTCATCTGCAAACAAAATCGAAATACAGTAATAAAGGTTAATTGACGTTGTACGTTACGAGCCTTAAGCCACTTGAGAAAGGATTGTTGGAGAGTTTCTTTTCAACAGTCTGGATGTTTAGTATGGCACCCTTTGGGTGACATGCGACGCATTCACTCTCAGGTCATAGTCTCTAGTGCGATATCAGTTGCAAACATCCATAAAAGACACTTCTCTAAAAAACAGAAAACATAGATCAAACTCTTTTCGTCCTCTTGGACCTTTAATCCCTTGGGAAACTTTTTTCAGAAGGAGAGTTTTGTTAACTCCCGGTTCTACCGCAAACGGTAAATGCCTAAGTCTCCAATGGTCGAGCTGCATACACCAACTGCTGGAACCGTTTGTTAACCCTACTCGGATAAAAAAGACAAACCTGTGTCTTTCGTGTCCTCAACTATGTTTTCTCTGATCTTTTGCGCTGTGTGAAAGTACGTAGGCACAAGATGCGATATCTTGGCGAGCAACCTTTCCCCGTAGTTAGGCGAACTACGTTGACTCTGATTTCTCGTTCCAGACGGAAATACGTAGGCATAAAGTGCGACGCTTTGCCGAGTCATTTTCTTTTCTTTTCAGACCAGACCTTTAGTGTAGATAGATTTAACAAACCCGTCAGATAAACACAACAAGCGTGGATCCCATCGAGTACGATGGACGTGAGGGGTGCTAATACCTTCCTCTTGCGTAACCGACTCTCGAACCCAGACAATGGTTGCGATGACCTTGTCTTATACCTTTTCGTCAGGTTTTTTCCGATTGTTTCCTTTCCTGTTCTGAGGGATAAATAACAAAAGGTGGCGACTCTTATGTCTTGTCGGCCTCGTTTTTCGCAGTAGCGACAGCTGGCGACTCTGCTGGGGAATGCGATGGTTCCCTATGTGAGTCTCGCCTTGGGTTTTCTTCCTAGCTGTCTGGGCCCGTCCCCAGCAGCTGGCGACTTTGCTGGGGACTCCAACGGTTCCCTATGCGAGTCAATCCTAGCGCTTGTGTGTTTACTTGTTGGGTTTTATTTATCGCATTTACTTTCCGCATTCTATTTTTCAGTATGATTATTATTATGCTGTTGTGGGAAGGGGATCTGATGAGCGAGAAGCCAGACCCAGGCTTGAGTGTACTTAGCATTAGTTATGGAAATTAGTGGGCGCGTGCTTGCTTTGCAGGCACTAGTGTCTCAAGAAATCCATGCTCAGACGAGGTTCTCCTGGTTGACTTCTCTTCCGGCCCTTTGGGTCTGAGGGGTTGTTGGTTTGGAGGATTGTCGACTCTGGGGACCGATCATTTGTGACTTAGCAGAGTGAGGCCACTTCAAGGGATGATGATGCCACACCTTCTGGGTATCGTATCATCGCTCTTGAAAGTCTGTGACGCTGGGAAACGCATAGGATGCCATACCTTGATGTCATACCCTAAATTTGTCCAACCCATTTTCAATTATTTTTGCTTTTCGATTTTATTTCCTATTTTACGTTGTCTGCTTATTTCTTGTTATTTAGACACGTGTCCGCTCGCAATTGGTCGATTTTTTAGAAATTTATCTTTATGACCAATTAAGGCGTGACACGTGGCCTAACAACCTTTTTGTGAATATTATTTTCTTAAACTTTTTCTTTTTTAAAATATTACTAATAATATTTTTTAGTAATTATTTTTCGTTTTTTTTTTAAATTTCAGTCTGTTTTTATATTTCTTTTAATATTTATTTAATGATTATTGTTAATATTTATGTTAATATATCAATCTAATTTTTACTTATTATATTTGTTAATATTTAGTAGTAATTATAAGTTAGGATAAAGAAAAAATTAAAGAAAAGGGTCAGATTTTGAAAGTGTGGAACATGGCCCATCGTGAAGCCCATTGATAGCTGGAGGATAGTCTGAGGTTATAAAAGGAAAGAGGAGGAATTGATTGAGAGAAAAACCCTAAATTGAAGGACTGTTCATCGCCTCTCTCCCTCGAAGCGAATCAGCGAATCAGCGCCGCCCCAATTCTAACATAAAACCCTAACCTTTCAGCAAACCCTAGCCGCCGAATCCCTAAAACCTTTCATCCCAAATCTACCGCCGCCCCTCAAATCATCTCCTCTTACGAAACCTTCTTCCTTTCTAAAACCATAAACAGCCGCCAATCACCTTCTTAACTCCACCCTCGATCTCGTCTCCATCAAGGAAAGTTAAAAACCAAGTCGTTGCGAGCGGAGCTGCGGTGGCTTGAGAACTCAACGAACCCTTATGACCGAAGAAGACGAGGTGATGATGTCGCAAAGTTCCTTCCCAACTTGATTTTCGGCCGTGACTCAGTAAGACTGCTTCGCACACCACAATGACGACATCAGCTCATCTTCATTCCGATTCAACAACAGTTGTTTGACTTCATCAATTTTCCGTTCAAGGCGCATCGTCGTAATCCACCTAAGACCATCGACATGGCGTGATAAGGAGTTTCATGAATTAGCAATAACACAAGGTCGATAACTCGTGGTCGGTTGGTTTTGTTCCTCTTTTTGGGTTCATGAATTTAATTTTTGTTGTGTTGGTCATGCTCATGTCTAACTGTATTATGAATTCTCGTTTGATTTTCATGAGATTTTAGTTCGTATATGTGATTTTGAACCGCATAAACCTGAGCGAAGGATATGGTCGAATAATGATGTTTGTTATTTTGGCTGTAGTTTAACTTTGGTGTTGTTTTAAAGGTTCTGCTATGAAGATTTTAGTGGACAAGCATTGATTCTTTTACACCGTTCTGTCTGTAGCATAGTCGGTTTCCAGATAGGCTGTCAGTTGCATTGCGTGGACATTAGACCGTTGCGGTTGCCGTCTCGGTAGAAGCTTAATTCTGAACTGATATTCTGCTATGAATGTGATGTTATTTCTGCTGACTTTGTCTTGGTCTGGTATTGAAGTCCTGGTACAATATAAACATGTTGTTGTATAGATTAATAGTTTTTTCTTTTATTAAAATTACAGCTTCTATGTATGCCCTGTTTTATTGATTCAAAGCATGTTTGTGGTTCAACTCTGTACCATGAGTATTGAATTTCGATTGTGCTACATATTGCTGGTGATATTGTGATTTTATTCCCAAACTGTGTCAGTAAGATTAAATACTTCTTCCTGGGTTCAAAGTTTATGTTGAAAGCCATATATTACGGTTGGCTTATCGGCATTTGCGTTAAGAAAGCGTGCTAGTTTTGATCATAGTGTAAGTACTCATGTTACTGCTGTTTATTCCATTACTATCATGTTGTTTGTTAAATTTTGGCAGAATAAATCATGGTAATCACTGTTGTTTATTGATTTATTTATTTCTGCGAAACACGAGCGGATTTGTTGCGTACTTTATTTGAACTCGTGGTCGTCATTTATCTTTTGTGAAATCTCGTCGATTTAAGTTTATTGCAATAATATTTTGGTGTTCATAGTGTCTATGGCATTTGTGTTAGTGGTACGGTGATTCGGTTTCACTGGTATGTAAGTATATTACACAATATGAACCTTTGGAACATCAGTAGTAATGAGGTTTTGAGATGCTGGTGCAAGCTTAGTTATTTTTTGTGATTGGTAAATTTTGTTTAGTTATTTGATTTAGCTTAAGAAAAACTAATGGTTAGGGATAATGGGTTACTATTTTAATAAATTAATCTTATACTAATTAGACCACTAAAATAATTAATCTTGACTTTTCACTAAAGACCAAATTTTTCTAATCATGATATAATAATAATTATTCTATTTCATTTTGTTTTTTATATATATCAAAATATTTTTTTTAATTAAATAACGAAGGTAGTGGATTCTTGGGGTCTAGCACTCCTTGAATCCTTGGACAACCGCTCTTGAGACGCACGCCTTTGAGTTGTGGTTGTTCCGTCTCTCGGTTTGAAAACATTTTTTTACTCAAATTAATTGAAATTTCTTAAAGATATTTTTAATTACGATTAGATATTTTTATAAGAAATTCCAATTATTATCTCTTTTAAAAAATATATTTTAAAATTATCACAAAATTAATATTTTAAATATTAAACTTTTAAAAAATTACACTTTATTAGTTAAGTTTAAAAAATTTCTAAGATATTAAATTTTTCTCAAAAACAATTAATTATGATTAGTTTTTTCCTCAAAAATCTTTTTATAATTGATTAACTAATTTTATGGATGAAAATTAAAATTATTTTTCTTAATCAAAATTAAACTATCTTCCTGAAACAATTTTCAAAACAATTGAATTCTTGGATCTCGCCTTCCTTGAATTCTCGAGGGACCACTCTTGAGGTGCACGCCTTAAGTTGTGGTCACTTTCAAAATAATTTTTAAAAATAAATTTCTCGATTTAGTTGAGCCATTAACTTTGATCACCATACACAACATTTTAAAGCTTAATCCTGGGCTTCCTTACAGTGACACTTATTTGATCAATTATTTCTAATTGGTCACTTAGAAGACTAGCCCACTTTGCTATTGCACACGTTTAAAATTTAAATTCAAACCTCGACTCACCTCGAGTACTTTTTCAAAGCAAACTAAATTCTTGAAGTCTAGAACTTCTTGGGTTTTTGGACGATTGTTATTGAGGCGTACGCCTCAAGTAATATATTGTTCGACATTTCATCTTTTAGTACGCTATTTTGGACAAAGAAATATCATAGGAATCTAGCATTCTGTGTGATATTTCCGTTGTTCATCCAAACATTTTTCGAATGAAAAAGGTGTTGTTAGGATCTAGCATCCAAATGATATCCCGATTAATTAGTTGTGGGACCGACGTCTCATTTACTAAATAATCGTCATTTCTCCTATACTTCTCAAATCCAATCTCGTATTCTCACTTCTCATACCACAAACCCTTTTCATACCCTCTATTTGATTCAAATCATTTTCTCAACATTTTTTCTCAATTCAAACTCCGAAAGAAGGAGGTTCTTGGAATCTAGCATTCCTTGTATCTTGAGTGAATAATTCTCGAGGCACGCTCTTGAGTTATTATTCATTCAATCTTTCGACTCTTTCAAACAAAACATTTTCAAACGTTCTCCTAAGTCAAGTGCTCGTCCGCATTTGCAACTATCGACATTTCACACACACATTCACAAATCATCGTAGTTTCGATATTAGGGGCACCCTTAGGGACTAATATCGTTTTCTCACAATCTTAACCCTTGACGCGTCGTCAAGTCGGTTCTATCTTCTAATCATTTCCTCGACTCGTCGTCGAACCCTTTCTTCAAACCAACTTCTTTTTGCCTCGCATTCCATTTTCGATCCAATCTTTACAAAACACTTTTTAAACTTACGAAAGAGGGATATTCTTAGAATCTAGCATTCTTTGAATATTCGAATGAGTAACTCTCGAGGCACGCCCTTGAGTTGTTATTAGTTCATTCTTTTGATTTCAAAACATCCAACTCTTTATCCTCAACCCATTTCAAACCTCGTCTTTTTCGTGGTTGTCGCCATGAACTACGACCGCTCTGATTCTTCATTCTCGTCTGAATATAAGATACGTAGGCACAAAATAGCTATGATCTTGGCGAGCTACCTCCCCTCCATTTTTTCATTTCCCCGTATCCATTTCGTGGTTGTTACCACGAACTACGGACGCTCTGATTCTTCATTCATTTTTTGAATGTAAGATACGTAGGCACAAGATTGCGATGATCTTGGCGAGCACACTTCTATCTTCTTCCATCTTCTGTTTCCCAATCTTTCCCGTAGTCGAACTACGACGCTCTGATTTCTCATTCTCGTCCGAATGAGCATACGTAGGCACAAGGGCCCCAATCCTTGGCGAGCACCCTATCTTCCAACCATCCCCATTTTCCCTTAGCGTCTTTATACCCTACCAATTCGCCTTTATCAAGAAAAAAAACAAATAAACCTAGACAACACTCTCCACAAAATACCTTAAGAGGTTCCCGTCGAGTACGACGGACGTGAGGGGTGCTAATACCTTCCCTTCATGTAACCGACTCCCGAACCCAGAACTTGGTTACGACAGCCCTATTCCTACCCTTTCGTTTTCAAGAGGTTTTCTCGATATTTTCCTCTCCAGTTTATTCGGGAAAAATAAAGTTCGGTGGCGACTCTGTCGAACCGCATTTCTGCGCCTTTCGCGCGAGGGTCGTTTCTCCGAAATGTCTCCGTGATTTTTCGAGGTGCGACAGCTGGCAACTCTGCTGGGGATATTTTCTCCATGCAAAGAGAGAGTCGAGCCTATCTTTTGGTTTTGTGAGGAGTGTTGTTTTTATTTGTTTTTCTTTTTTGTTTATGTATTTGTTCTGTTGTGGATTTTATTTGTGCTTGTTATCTTGGTTGCCTGTTGGTTCTTGGGATGACATCATGAGTAAAGCTCGACACCCGAGCTTTGGTAAAAGCAGAGAGAGCACATAGTTTAGAATTGGTAGTCGAGTAGTGTTAGTCTCCGAGGACTCGCTCCTTGTGGGCCTAGTATGAAAGCTCCTCCAGAGGAAACCTATTCGTAGATCTTGTTGTAATACAGCTAGCCTGTTGCATGACTTGATTCATGAAGGGTCCATGATTCTGGGAACCTTTTTAGCCCCAGTTCCAATAATGGTGGTCGTATAGTGTTAGTCTCCAAGGACTCTCTCCTTGGGCCTAGCATGAGGACTCCGCTCAGGAGAGACCTTATCGTCATTATCGTTGTAATACAGCCAGCCTGTTACGTGACGCTAATACGACTAGTGTCCGTGATCCTGGGAACCAAACATAGAAACCATCCCGTGGGTGGGTTTATGGGTTGAGTGTCTAGATCTTCACATATAGGGCTTACCTGTCAATTTCTTTGAGCAGGAATTATGGTTACCTACCTGTTACAATTATCAACTTCAGAGTTGTTTAAACTATGATATTGTGATCCTGGATCTTGTATCTTGCATTGCATCTTGCATATCATTTGCATTGCATTTTATATGTTGTGCATTTTGCATTTCCGGTCCTTCAGCAGGATCTCATGTCTCCTTCCTTCCTCTCCAGTAAATCAAGCTGATTCCTCGACACCAGTACGCAACTAGAGCCAGTACAAGACGAACGATAGAGCAGATTCAGCAAGAACAAGTTGCCATCAGGAAGGAGCTGGAATCCCTCAACAGAAAGATTAATCAGATCTTTGAAGCCCTTGCCATAATTAGAAAGGGATCAGAACAGAAAGTCGCTCAAAGATCGCGTCAACAACATCAACAAAAGACGAGAAAGCCATGTCGGGTCTTTGATCGGCTGCCAATGACTTATGCTCAAATCTTTGCTCAATTGCTGGAGAAAGAAGCCATTACTCTGAAAGACCTAGCTCCTCCAATTGTCATTCCTGCTGATTATGATGCAAATGCTTATTGTGAGTTTCATAAGGGTGCTCCAGGTCACAACATTGAGAACTGCAGGGCTTTCAAACACAAAATTCAAGATCTGGTTGACGAGGAAGCTCTCACCTTTGATGGGAAGTATCTTAACACCATCAACAACCTTATGCCACCGGCCAGCTAGTGCCAGTGTCAGATCAAATCAAGTCAAAGATCAGTTTCCCGAAGAAGGCAGTCATGTTGCCATTTCATTGTTTGCTTTCTTTAGTTTTGTCTTTATTTGTTTAAGTACTGTATGCTTTGAACATTGCCATTCGTATTTGGTTTTCATTAATGTATTGTTTATGCATGTTTTGAGTTAGTTATGTCGTATTCACTCATTTTCGCGCATTATCACCGACACATTCATTCACTTCACTCTATTTACTGTTGTTTAGCATGATTTGAGGGAGGATGATGAAAACGAGATACCCATAATTGCAAACCGTATGCTTTCAGACAAAATCTCATCAATGATGTACAGGCATTGTTTCAATTCCCCCAAACACCGGAGATATAAGGAGATAATCCCTAGTAAACCACTTTGAGCTTAGAAGTAGTAGTTTCCTTCGGATATTCAAACCCTTTATACTCAACCTGGGGCAGGGTAGTGTTTAGTTAATCCAACTCCGCACTCGAATCAACAAAGCAAAATCCAGAAGACGTTTGTTCATCAAAGACCCATGACGTGGCAGTCACAATCCTCCAACAAAATCCAAAAAAAATCAAAAGCCTGCTAAGTCAAACACCTCAGAGGGGACTTAGGCAAAATCAAGACAATCCCGATGGATCTGACAAGCAAAATCAATCCATGCAAAAGTTAGGGATCAAAAACAAAGACAAAAGAGGACCCCGAAACCCTCAACAAAAACAAAGTAATATTCAGTGGCCACCCAAATCAAAAGGGTCACTGACATCCATGAAAAACCAAAATAAAGTGATTGCCACATCGAGCAAATCTTGAACCTTCAAGTTTACACCGTCAAGCATGTGCAGAATTAACTGAACGTAGGACTGGAGATTGTTAAGAAGAATGGGTGGGTACAAATCATACTTTGAGCCTAACATCCTTTGTTTCATAACCGTGAACCAGACCACGTTACAACCCTTAAAAGACCTAATTGAGGCGAGGTTTATTTTGAAAGCATAACATCGTAAGGTTGCATAACCTGACTCCTCACATGATTTCTAATCATCAACATTGGTGTCATTTCTCTTGATATATCTTTCACACCAATCAAAATCAGCACAACGTTTGAGCTAATTGTCCATTCGTCTCACTACCACGACACTCTCAATAAATGACACACTTTTTCAAAACTTACATTGAACTGTGCATTAATATTACCATTTATGAATGTACAATTTTAATTGCAAATCAGTGATAGGTATTCAAGGACATCTCAACGAGGGGCAACCGAGGAGGAACTTGACTTTCAGTGGCGTACACGAAGCAAGAGTACTTCAAACCCCATAGGCTGGGGCAGGTCATTCAACAGCTCGAGCAGGGGCAAGCCATCAGAGTTCGGTTTCAACTTCAGAATTGGTTAATCTGGGGCATATCATTACCATATTCAGACTGGGGCAGGACCAAGTTATCCTAATCATCAGGCAGGGCTACAACCTTCTCTAAAGTAAATCACTAAGTAACCAGACTGAGGGCATCCAGAGCATCATCTTCTGCTTCAATCGTGACGTCTTCAACAAACTGCGTGTCGAGGAAGTCAATCCCTTCCACCACCTGAAGTCCAATCCGTATTGACAACTACCGAAAGTCCATCACGCTGGCGTCTCCACCTGCATTTCCAATCACCCGTCTGCAATCATGTGCATCATACGCATTGCATTCGATATCATAAGCATCTTGCATCATATCATATCATACTTACTCAGCTTTTGAATCTCTGTGCGTCAGCATTTGCATTTGCACTTCCATTCATTATGGAACATCATTATCATCCAGCATTCGCATATGCAAGTCAAGGTCTATGATCAATCTCGGAGATTTCCAAGACCATCATCAGCCCAGTCATGGGGATTTTTGCAAGACTGTGGGTTTCTCCCACAAAATTCAAAGACATTCAAAGCAAGATTCAGCCCAGTCAGGGGCATATCATTCAAAGCCGTGGGCGTTCCCTATGAAGTTGTTCAGCCTTATGTTGAGCAAATCCAAGACCTTCAGTGCAAAATTCAGCCCGAACAAAGGCATCTTCAGCAAAGTCGTGGGCGTTCCCCATGAAGTTGTTCAGCCTTATGTTGAGCAAATCCAAGACCTTCAGTGCAATATTCAGCCCAGACAGGGGCATCTTTAGCAAACCCGTGAGCGTTCCTCACGAAGTTGTTCAACCTTTCGTTGACTAAGACAAAACATCAAAGACAAATTCAGCCCAGTCAGGGACATTCTTCAAAGTTCATGGGCGTTCCTCGTGAAATCATTTCAACAAAACTGTAACTTCCAAGCAAGACGGTGGGCGTACCCCGTTGATTCATTTCAAGCCAATATTCCTCTTGGGCGTCCCCCAACGAGTTGTATCCAGCAAGCATGACCGTTGTCAATTGCCTTGCTATCATCCTTTTGGTGATAGCCGAACCTCGTCGGTTCAACCTAGCCTGCATCCTTTTGGTGTTGGTAACCTTCAATTTTGTGTAGTTCTATCATCCTTTTGGTGATAGCAACCTGTGTGTGTGAGCTTCGCTCCGTCATCCTTTTGGTGGGGGGTCTGGCACTTGGATTGGTGTCAAATTGTGCAATAGTGTTTGTCCTATCATCCTTTTGGTAGTAGTGGCCAGTGTGAGTTTCGCTCCGTCATCCTTTTGGTGGAGGGTCTGTCACTTGGATTGGTGATAGGTTGTGCGATATTTATTTATGTTTATGTTTCACTCCGTCATCCTTTTGGTGGGGGGTCTGTCACTTGGATTGATGATAGATTGTGCGATAGTGTTTGTTTGTGTTTCGCTCCGTTATCCTTTTGGTGGGGGGTCTGTCACTTGGATTGGTGATAGAATGTGCGACATTTATTTATGTTTGTGTTTCGCTCCGTCATCCTTTTGGTGGGGGTCTGTCACTTGGATTGGTGATAGATAGTGCGATATTTATTTATTTATGTTTGTATTTCGCTCCGTCATCCTTTTGGTGGGGGGTCTGTCACTTGGATTGGTGATAGAATGTGCGATATTTATTTATTTATGTTTGTATTTTGCTCCGTCATCCTTTTGGTGGGGGTCTGTCACTTGGATTGGTGATAGATTGTGCGATATTTGTTTCTGTGTGTTTCGCTCCGTCATCCTTTTGGTTGGGGGTCTGTCACTTGGATTGGTGATAGATTGTGCGATAGTGTTTGTTTGTGTTTCGCTCCGTCATCCTTTTGGTAGGGGGTCTGTCACTTGGATTGGTGATAGGTTGTGCGATATTTATTTATGTTTGTGTTTCGCTACGTCATCCTTTTGGTGGGGGGTCTGTCACTTGGATTGGTGATAGATTGTGCGATATTTATTAATTTATGTTTGTGTTTCGCTCTGTTATCCTTTTGGTGGGGGTCTGTCACTTGGATTGGTGATAGATTGTGCGATATTTGTTTGTGTGTGTTTCGCTCCGTCATCCTTTTGGTGGGGGCTCTGTCACTTGGATTGGTGATAGATTATGCGATAGTGTTTGTTTGTGTTTCGCTCTGTCATCCTTTTGGTGGGGGGTCTGTCACTTGGATTGGTGATAGGTTGTGCAATATTTATTTATTTTTGTGTTTCGCTCCGTCATCCTTTTGGTGGGGGGTCTGTCACTTGGATTGGTGATAGATTGTGCGATATTTATTTATTTATTTTTGTGTTTTGCTCCGCCATCCTTTTGGTGGGGGGTCTGTCATTTTGATTGGTGATAGATTGTGCGATAGTTTTTGTTTGTGTTTCGCTCCGTCATCCTTTTAGTGGGGGGTCTGTCACTTGGATTGGTGATAGGTTGTGTGATATTTATTTATGTTTGTGTTTCGCTCCGTCATCCTTTTGGTGGGGGGTCTGTCACTTGGATTGTTGATATATTGTGCGATATTTATTTATTTATGTTTGTGTTTCGCTCCGTCATCCTTTTGGTGGGGGTCTATCACTTGGATTGGTGATAGCTTGTGCGATATTTGTTTGTGTGTGTTTCGCTCCGTCATCCTTTTGGTGGGGGGTCTGTCACTTAGATTGGTGATAGATTGTGCGATAGTGTTTGTTTGTGTTTCGCTCCGTCATCCTTTTGGTGGGGGTCTGTCACTTGGACTGGTGATAGGTTGTGCGATATTTATTTATGTTTGTGTTTCGCTTCGTCATCCTTTTGGTGGGAGGTCTGTCACTTGGATTGGTGATAGATTGTGCGATATTTGTTTATTTATGTTTGTGTTTTGCTCCGTCATCCTTTTGGTGGGGGTCTGTTACTTGGATTGGTGATAGATTGTGCGATATTTGTTTGTGTATGTTTCGCCCCGTCATCCTTTTGGTGGGGGGTTTGTCACTTGGATTGGTGATAGATTGTGCGATAGTGTTTGTTTGTGTTTCGCTCCGTCATCCTTTTGGTGGGGGGTCTATCACTTGGATTGGTGATATGTTGTGCGATATTTATTTATGTTTGTGTTTTGCTCTGTCATCCTTTTGGTGGGGGTCTGTCACTTGGATTGGTGATAGATTGTGCGATATTTATTTATTTATGTTTGTGTTTCGCTTCGCCATCCTTTTGGTGGGGGGTCTGTTACTTGGATTGGTGATAGATTGTGCGATAGTGTTTGTTTATGTTTCGCTCCGTCATCCTTTTGGTGGGGGGTCTGTCACTTGGATTGGTGATAGGTTGTGCGATATTTATTTATGTTTGTGTTTCGCTCCGTCATCCTTTTGGTAGGGGGTCTGTCACTTGGATTGGTGATAGATTGTGCGATATTTATTTATTTATGTTTGTGTTTCACTCCGTCATCCTTTTGGTGGGGGGTCTGTTACTTGGATTGGTGATAGATTGTGCGATATTTATTTGTTTGTGTGTGTTTCGCTCCATCATCCTTTTGGTGGGGGGTCTGTTACTTGGATTGGTGATAGATTGTGCGATATTTATTTATTTATGTTTGTGTTTCACTCCGTCATCCTTTTGGTGGGGGTCTGTCACTTGGATTGGTGATAGATTATGCGATATTTGTTTGTGTGTGTTTCGCTCCGTCATCCTTTTGGTGGGGGGGGGGGGGGTCTGTCACTTGGATTGGTGTCAGATTGTACGATGGTGTTTGTCCTATCATCATTTGGTTGTAGTGGCCGTGTGTGTTTCACCCCATCATCCTTTTGGTGATGACGACTTTTTGCCTATTATTTACGGTTGACTCAGAGGTTTACATCATCCAGCATTTTCAATTCTCAAGCATCTCTTTTTTTCAGACAAATTCAGGGTCTTCTTCATATCTAATTGACTTCTACCTTGGAAAATGAACGCTGCAGCAGTTCATTTCCCTAGGTTTAAGCCAATTAGATAGGGGCATCTGTCATACCCTAAATTTGTCCTACCCATTTTCAATTATTTTCGCTTTTCAATTTTATTTTCTATTTTACGTTGTCTGCTTATTTCTTGTTATTTAGACACGTGTCCGCTCGCAATTGGTCGATTTTTTAGAAATTTATCTTTATGACCAATTAAGGCGTGACACGTGGCCTAACAACCTTTTTGTAAATATTATTTTCTTAAACTTTTTCTTTTTTAAAATATTACTAATAATATTTTTTAGTAATTATTTTTCGTTTTTTTTAAATTTCAGTCTGTTTTTATATTTCTTTTAATATTTATTTAATGATTATTGTTAATATTTATGTTAATATATCAATCTAATTTTTACTTATTATATTTGTTAATATTTAGTAGTAATTATTAGTTAGGATAAAGAAAAAATTAAAGAAAAGGGTCAGATTTTGAAAGTGTGGAACATGGCCCATCGTGAAGCCCATTGATAGTTGGAGGATAGTCTGAGGTTATAAAAGGAAAGAGGAGGAATTGATTGAGAGAAAAACCCTAAATTGAAGGACTGTTCATCGCCTCTCTCCCTCGAAGCGAATCAGCGCCGCCCCAATTCCAACACAAAACCCTAACCTTTCAGCAAACCCTAGTGTCGCTACTGCGAAAATCGGCGCTGATGCGTGTTTTTCGCAAGTGTACGAATCACGTCAAAGTAATATAAAAGATTATCGAATCCACAGAGACCAAGTGTCAATCTATCGTACCTGTTGTTATGGTGTTTATCTAAGGCAACTATTTTTAAGGGTTTTAGTAAGGGTGCAATGGTAAATAAAATTATAATTTTAAATAATAAATAAAAGACAGGCTCGAATGTAATTCACGTAATCAATGATAATCCAGTACTTGTTAATGGAACTACTTATGGGCAATGTTTTCTCCTTTGAAAAGAACTAATTTAACAGGAACTGTCGCTTTCGCGTATTCAGAACCGAGTTGTACTCTCTAATCAACCCCTCCTATTGTCACGGATAAAAAGGTGCGTACTGCGTTAGAGTAGTAAACCTATTTTTAAGAAATATAGTTTCTTAACAAAGTGGAAAAGTATTTTAACCTGGACTTCTTAGCAAAAAGAGGTTCTTATGAACCAGACTCTAAATCTCATAACGCGTCCGAAAATCGTTTTAGAATCTCTTTTCTTTTTAATCTAAAAACTCCTAATGAACTATACAAAGCGCTTTTGGCTGTTTTTGAAATAGTTAAAAACAATTACTTGAATTGAAAGATAAAATAGCCCTTAGGTGTTTCCACGAACAATTATACTGATTACTGGTTTAATTACGATCCTTACATTCTAACCTTTATGGGATTAGTTAGACATGATAAAGTAAATATTCTTTTTATAGTTTTTCATATGAGTAATTTAAAGCGAGTGCGGGAAGTAAACAAAGTAAATGTGCGAGTGCGGGAAGTAAACAAAGTAAATGTGCGAGTGCGGGAAATAAACAAAGTAAATGTGCGAGTGCGGGAAATAAACAAAGTAAATGTGCGAGTGCGGGAAATAAACAAAGTAAAGTGCGAGAAAATAAATAAAAGTAAAGCAATGCGGAAAAATAAAATACTAACTGGAATTAAAATGGCGGCAGGATTAACTTCCTCCAGAGTGCTCCAAAACTCGAACCACAGACAGATTACAAACTCGATCACTCGATTGCAGAGGCACCCCGATGTGGAATGGCAACTGCTTTATAACTGATATATGCCTAGAGAATTCTAATTCTGGATGAAGAAAAACGAAAATCTAAGGTCCTATTTATAGTAAAAACTGAAAGCATGAAATGACCGGGACGCCCCTCCACTAAAAAGTGGAGGTTATGAAATTTTGCCTTGTGGCGCCCGCCATGGTCCCTACAGGGGATGATGGAGTGGGGATCGTGGGTCTTGGAGGTTGAGGAGTGGTCTTGAGACGTGGCCACGTCATGGCTAACCCCATGGCGCCCGCCATGGTGGGTGCCGCAAGTGCAAAATGCTGAATTTCTAGGTTTTCGTCCGTTTTCACTCCTTTTTCGCTCCTTTTCCCGATTCAAGCTCCGATTATTATAAAAACCTGAAAACATAAGAAAACAAAGCAATAACAAAGCAAAACAACAATAAAAGCTAAGAATGCATGCGAAATCGGAGTCAGAAATACGGTGAATTTTAGTGTGATCAAATTCTCCCACACTTAAACCTTTGCTTGTCCTCAAGCAAACATTAAAGCTTAAGAAAATATGGTGTCAACACTTGTCTTTGGGCTAAAGGGATTCTAAGTTCAAGTCAGGATGCAGTGACAGATACTAACTAAGTGAACCAAGGGTACCATAGTAACACAAACACAAACTTCAATCCTATATTAACCACTCCATGTCATCCCACGATACCTAGGCCTATCTTCTCATCTTTTTGTGTCCTTTTCATTCAGGCGCAATCACATTAAGCCCGTTATCCGTACATGCTTCATAGTAGAGTGACCGGTTAGTGATTCTGATCCATAACATAAGGTTTCTGGCACATAAGCATGTGTAAACCTGTTTTTATTTCGCCTAAATGTAGCTGCGGGGGATCGGATCGTAATCCGCCCTACCAAGTTCAGTGCCAGATACCTCTGAACCAACTAACAATAGGTGACTTGCAATTTTTTTTTTCTTTTTGTGGCAAAAATTTTTTTTTCTTCTCTTTTTTCGGTTTAAATGACTTTGAGAGGGTCACCTATACCAGAGTTTGCCTTTTTTTCTTCTTTTTTTTTTTATTAGCACTGGATCATTCACTTATATTCATCGGCCCCCTACGTAGAGTATGCTTAGGCCGGAGCTGACTGCTAAAATAAACTACTTAGGACAATTTTTTGAATGATAGTAAAGGCCATGGTGGTGGGGTTTAGGAGTGATTCCTATATTCAAGAGGTCTATGGTGCTAAAATGGTTCTGATGTTTCAAAAAGTTGACCTAAGTCACCACATCCTAATCTAAACCTGTCTCAAAGCCCAAAAAACATGTGAAACAACATTGTTTTCTTTTTTAAAAATTTTCTGGTAAGGCTAAGGAAATGGGAAAAAATGAAGATGAACTAAAAAGACACTATACTGGTGACTCGTCAGACTCATGCATTATCTAAGAAAAATAAATTACTGAAAAGGGAAATAACTGAAAGGAAATTAACTAAAAAGGGAAATAACAGAAAGCAATAAAATCCCCTCCCACACTTAAATCGAACATTGTCCCCAATGTTTCGAAATAAGATAAGGGGGGTAACCTGGAAAAAGACTACTGAGGAGGGGCACTGGTGCCTTCGCCGTCCTGATGTGATGGTCTGGAACGACGGGATCTACTACGATGCTGGTCCCTCCGGTCGAGTCGTGCTGATAAAGCAGCCTGAGCACTCCGGACCTCTCGAAGGTTACCCAAGATGGAACCCTGAGTAGCCTCTACAAGCTGGTAGTGTCGGCTGTTGAACTCTCTCTGACGGTTCTGCTCTAATGAAATATCGTTCAAGGTACGGCAAACGTTGCTATAAGCACGATCCGAAACCAATCGCGATTGTTGCATGAAGCTCATATTGTTCGTCAGCTGCTGTGAAATAGTAGAGAGAAGGCCATCACGCCTTTCTTCTCTAGCTGTCATATCACGCCACATCTCCTCGGTGACAAAGAATCCAGGAGCAGTACCTGCAACAGGGTTAGAGGAAGATGGTGCAGTGTGTGACTGTGAAGGACGATGGGGGGACATGTGAGGGATGGGAGACTGCTCTCTCCGATCATACTCATCATCAGTGTCATGTGCCTCCCCATCGGGAATATTAGGAGGAAGTGGACCCAAAACACGTGGAGCATTAAGATCATAGGTCCAGTTCCTTTCATCACGTACATCAGTACGTCTACTGCATGGTAAAGCAACAGATGGGATAGCTACCCCATGAACCATCAACTCATAACCACCTTCTCTCCTTGTTCGGCACAATTTCATGTCTTTCAGAAATTTTAAATTAATTATGCGAGGAGGTAGTGGTTCAAGTGTAGCTATCTCATCATTCAGGCCAAGAGCCCGAGCAATAGACGTAACAAGCCCTCCAAAAACAATCGGTCCTGTTTTATTAGTAAATAAAGTCATGTGGGCAAGCATAAACGGGACCGGATTGATGTGGGTTCTAGTGAGGCATCCTTGCAAAAATAGGAGTTCACGAGCATTAACCTTGTTTGGACTTTCCCGGCCAAAAATAGTACATGCCAAAAGAAGTCTAAAAACTCTTATGGCCGGGTTGTGAATGGTCGACGCAAGTATCCCTTCAAAAGAATTAATTGAAGTACTTGAAAGCCTTAGCCAGAAGGTAAATACCTCGGCCGACCATTCAGCATCCAAAGGTGCCTCACAAATCGAACCTTCCCTATGAGGGATTCCTAACAAATCTGCTAGCTCATTGGTACTGAATTCATATTCAATTCCAAACAGTCTAAAAATAACAGTACCGACAGTGCTAGCAGTGTTAGGACTGACAGTGTATATCAAAGAACTCAAAAACTCAGTTGTCAGCCTCTCATAGGTAGGTTCCTGATTAATGAAAATATTATGCAAGCCTAGAAATTCTAATAAATTAAAAACACTATGATAAATACCCAAAGCATACAGACAGTTATCGTCGACGTACCTAGTCGAGAGGATTTCTCGACTTTGAAGCCTCTGAATAATTTTCCGTTGCCTTTCGCCCGGTCTTCCATCACGAAGAATAAATCCGTTGAACTCCATTGTTGAAAAGCTCCTTAGGTAGTGAAAATAGTAGAAAAGTGGTTTATGAGGGGAATGATAAAGTTTTGATTTTTTTGGTTTTTGATGGATGAAAATGGAAATGGATGTTGGATATGTTTTATGGATGGAGGGTATTTTGGAAATGGGGGAGCTTTAATGGGGTTCAAGGAGGATTTGGAAGGTTGGAAAAATGGGTTTTTGGTGAAGAAAGGGATGAAAATAGTGGAAATGGGGATTGAATCCCGTATTTGTTGATGGTACGGTGTGGCGCCCGCCACAGGGCCTATGGCGCCCGCCACAAGGCCAATTCCTGGGCCTTGTGGTTTTGGATCCTCCTTTGGGCCTTCCTTGCACCTTTGTCTTCCGGGGGGTCTGAATAGCGTTTTCTTCTTCTTTTCAAGGCATTGGCTTGCATATTTTTGTCTTATATATTTTTTTCTTTGCACGACAAAAATAAAATAATTAAAAATCAAAAAAGAAAAAGAAAAATAAAAATTAGTGCATAATATGTATATATATAAGGAATTCAAAGTGCATGAAAATATAAAAGCTGCAATAAAGTAAAATATGTCTGGAAATGCGATAAATAAAAGGAAGTTAAATACTAGGGTAGTGTTGTCAGGGTGGAATGAGTCATGTGGTAGGTTTCTTATCCTGGCTTGATCCACGAATCTCAGCTATCTCCCTCCGAAGCTCGTCGATCGCCTGATGTAGAGCATCGGTCTCCGAGGCATGAGTGAGATCAGAAACTTGCATCTGTAACTCTAAGTCTGCCACTTCCTGCTTGAGCAGGGCAGTCTCCTTGCGGAGCTCATAAATCTGTGTTTGTAGGTCAGGTGGCTGTAGAGACATATTGTTAGACATAACAGTGATTCGGGGAGTAAGAGGTGTAGGAGTGTACTCAGCGGCGGGAGGCGATTTCGGCTCTTCGACAGTCTCTCCATAACCCTCTAGAGCATAACTCCAATTGGCAGGATCATGGACACTGGTCATCAGCGGATCTGGTAATGTAAAGTAGTGTATCGCTTCACCGTCGATCAGCAATCTAAACATGTTGGGCTCAAAAGAAGCCCTCCTCATCAGTCCTCTATCAAGACAAAAATCAATATCCAGGGTGGTGTAGCAGCAGAAGGTCCTGAGGTGCAATAGCTTGCGAGACAAACCCAATGCAGTAGCAATCTGTGTAACAATCCCACCGACATGGATGATTCCTACTGATGATCTGGCAACACTAGCAAGGCCCTTCAGTAGAAAGTTGCCACAAGCAACAGGGCGAGACTGAGTCGCACAAAACAGTAGGAAAATCTCCTCTTCACTTAGCAGTGTCTCTGTATCTGGAAAACCTAGGAAAGAATGTGCTAGAATCATCTGGAAGTACCTCAATGCAGGGTTGTGGATTACCTGAGAAAACTGGGTAGAAGGATCTTGGCTCCCTCCGCCTGATATTTTAGTCCAAAACTTTTCCACTTCTCTGCTCATAAAATACCCCATCGGAGTCTCTGGAATAGCATCAGGAGTAGTCTGGAAACCTAGTAAATCACCAAACTCTTTGTGAGAGAATGAGTAGTCAATCCCGAACAACCTGAAAACAGCGAGTCCATCGGGTCCAGCCCAAGGGTCATGATGAAACGAGCTGAGGAACTCAAGAGTCAAGTTCCTATAAGTGTTGTTCCTGTCGTCAAACTGGTCCCACTGGAGTTGATGGCATAAAAATCTGACGCTTGGCTCTATCCCCAAGGCATCCATGCAGTCATGGTCAGGGTACCTGGTAGGAGCCATAGGGCGTCTCATGTGAACATAGTAACGCTCTCTCTGTGCATCATCTCTAAAGGCCACGTGCATGTCATCAGGGTTCTGCATTCTGTACAAGGTTAGCAAACAAGTCCTGAAAGCACATAAAACATTCAATCGTGAGTCCTGACATAATAATAAAATAAACAAATTAAAATAAAGTAAAAATAAAAATAAAAAGTACAAAAATAAGAAAAACCATGGGTTGCCTCCCAGACAGCGCTTGTTTAACGTCATTAGCTCGACGACCGATATTTAAACATCATTGGAAGGATATGGTGGATCACTCAGAGTATGACAGGTGTATGTTGTTGGAATGTCACCTCCTTCGTAGGGCTTCAACCTCTGTCCATTGACTATGAACGGTTTACATGTTTGGTTCTTGATTTCAATAGCACCGGATCTCAGGATCTTAGATACTTCGAAAGGGCCAGTCCATCTCGAACGGAGTTTACCTGGAAATAGTCGTAACCTAGAATCGAACAGGAGAACAGGATCGCCTATTTTGAAGTCTCTTCTTATGATTCTTTTGTCATGCCAAGCTTTTGTTCTTTCTTTGTATATGATGGCATTTTCGTAGGCAGATTGTCTGAGCTCTTCTAATTTGTGGATATCAAGGATACGTTTCTCACCAGCTGTCAAGTAATCCAAATTCAAAGTTTTGATGGCCCAATAGGCCTTATGCTCCAACTCAAATGGTAAGTGACATGATTTTCCATAGACCAGTTGATAAGGGGTTGTTCCTATAGGAGTTTTGAAAGCGGTCCTATAGGCCCATAATGCTTCTTGAAGTTTCTGCGACCAATCTTTTCTAGATATAGAGACAGTCTTCTCGAGGATTTGTTTTATCTCCCTATTAGATACTTCCACTTGTCCATTGGTCTGTGGGTGGTATGGTGTTGCTACTCTATGCTTAACTCCATACTTGCTTAAAAGTTTATCAAATATTCTCGATATGAAGTGTGATCCTCCATCACTTATGACTAAACGGGGTGTTCCAAACCTGGGAAATATATAATTCTTGAATAATTTGATGACTACTCTGGTGTCGTTTGTGGGTGCGGCGATAGCTTCAATCCATTTAGACACGTAGTCAACAGCTACTAATATGTACTGATTTCCAAAAGATGGTGGGAACGGTCCCATAAAGTCCATACCCCATACGTCGAAGAGTTCTACTTCTTGGATATTTCTTAACGGCATTTCATTACGTCTTGAAATATTTCCTGTGTGTTGGCATCTGTCACACTTGACAATGAAAGCATGGACATCACGCCACATAGTAGGCCAGAATAGGCCAGCTTGAAGAATCTTGGCGTAGGTCTTAGATGTGCTTGCATGTCCACCATAGGGTGCAGAGTGACAATGCTCAATTATATTATTTACCTCTTCTTCTGGAACACAACGGCGGAAAATGCCATCTTTACCTCTCTTGAAAAGAAATGGATCGTCCCAATAGAAGTTTCTCACATCACTATAGAACTTCTTCTTCTGGTGGTAGTTTAGATCAGGGGGTATGATGTCAGCGGCTAGGTAATTAACAAAATCTGCATACCAAGGTACATTGCTTATAGCTAAGGATTTATGAAATTGCTCATGAGGGTCTGGGTTATCATCTTCAATGGTTTCTAGTTGGGCTATCAGTCTATCGTAGGCAAAATCGTCATTTATGGGTACTGGATCAGGTTTCAGGTATTCTAGCTTAGATAGGTGATCAGCTACCACATTATCAGTGCCTTTCTTGTCACGGATATCCAAATCAAACTCTTGTAATAATAGAATCCATCGAAGTAACCTAGGCTTGGCATCCTTTTTGCTTAGTAAGTAACGAATGGCAGCATGGTCGGTGTAAACTATAATCTTGGCTCCTACTAGATAAGATCTAAATTTGTCTATTGCAAAAACTACAGCTAGGAGCTCTTTTTCGGTTGTTGCGTAGTTGAGCTGTGCAGCGTCTAGGGTTCTACTGGCATAATAAATCACATGTAACTTCTTATCTTTTCTCTGACCTAGAACGGCTCCAACAGCATAATCACTGGCGTCACACATTATCTCAAACGGTTCCGACCAATCAGGGGGTTTCATTATAGGTGCTGAAATCAGAGCTTGCTTCAGAAGATTAAATGCTTCAGTACATTTTTCATCGAAGATGAACTCAGCATCTTTCATTAAAAGACCAGTTAAGGGCTTTGTTATTTTGGAGAAATCCTTGATAAAACGTCGGTAAAATCCGGCATGTCCAAGAAAACTTCTTATCTCCCTGATAGTCTTCGGCGGTTTTAGATTCTCTATGACCTCTATTTTTGCTTTATCTACCTCTATACCTTTTTCGGAAACTATATGTCCTAAAACAATCCCTTCGGTGACCATGAAATGACATTTTTCCCAATTTAGCACAAGGTTTACCTCCACACATCTCTCCAGGATTTTCTCAAGGTTGACAAGACAATTTTTGAAATCTGACCCACAAACTGAGAAATCGTCCATAAATACTTCCATGATTCCATCCAAATAATCAGCAAAGATAGACATCATGCAGCGTTGGAAAGTTGCAGGAGCATTACAAAGTCCAAAAGGCATTCTTCTATAGGCAAAGGTTCCAACTGGGCATGTAAAGGTAGTTTTTTCTTGATCTTCGGGGTGAATAGGTATTTGGAAGAATCCTGAATATCCATCTAAATAACAAAAGTAAGAGTGTCTGGCGAGGCGCTCCAACATTTGGTCTATGAATGGTAATGGGAAATGGTCCTTCCTAGTTGCTTTATTTAATTTTCTATAATCTATGCACATACGCCAACCTCCATCAGTTCTTTTTGCTACAGGTTCGCCCTTCTCGTTTTGCACGACTGTGATGCCTCCCTTTTTAGGTACTACATGCACAGGACTTACCCATTTACTGTCCGAGATCTGATATATTATACCTGCCTCTAGTAACTTAAGAACTTCAGTCTTAACTACAGTACTCATTATAGGATTTATTCTACGTTGGTGTTCTCTAGAAGGTTTTGAATCTTCTTCAAGCAAAATCCGATGCATGCATACGGATGGGCTTATTCCTTTTAGATCAGAGATCTTATATCCTAAGGCTGAGGGGTACCTACGTAAAACTTCTAATAATTGATCGGTTTCTTCTTGGTTTAAGGTAGCACTGACTATAACTGGACGGTTCATATCTTCATCAAGAAATTCATATCTCAGGTTTTTAGGCAGTTCCTTAAGTTTTACGGTCGGTTTTATAGGGCAAGGCATAGGATCTGGGGTTAGAGATAAACATTCGTGAAGGTTATCATCAATGTAGGGTGTTTTTATAATTGTCATCTTCCAAAATAAGGGTTGATGGCAATTTTATAGATTCAGTTTCTTCTTCTTGTTCTAATTCCCTAATACATTCTTCGATGATATCTAAGGCATAACAAGAATCTCCTATCACAAGTGCCATAAGAAATTTTGACAATATAAATTCTATCTTCTGGCCACCTACCTCAAAAGTTAGTTTTCCCTTTTTAACATCTATTACGGCTCCAGCAGTCGATAAGAACGGTCTACCTAGGAGGATTGGTATGTCGTCATCTTCTTTAATGTCCATGACAACAAAATCAGTAGGTATAAACAGCTGACCTATCCTAACAGGGACGTCTTCAAGTATGCCTATAGGGTATTTAACGGATCTATCGGCTAATTGAAGTGACATCTTAGTAGGTTGTAATTCTCCTAAGTTTAATCTCTCACAAACTGCTAGAGGCATTAAGCTCACACTAGCTCCTAAGTCTAGAAAAGCTTTTTCGATGACATGATTCCCCAAAACACAAGGAATGGAAAAATTTCCGGGATCTTTATCTTTCTTTGCTAACCTATTTTCGGAAATAGAATTACATTCCACGGGTTTCGGATCTTCGAGTCTACGTTTATTTGTAAGTATGTCTTTGAGAAACTTAGCATAAGAAGGTATTTGGGTGATGGCTTCTGTAAAGGGGATTTCTACGTGAAGTTTTTCTATAACCTTAACGAATTTTCGATATTGATTATCGATTTGGGTTTTCTTTAATCTTTGAGGGTAAGGTATTGGTGGTTTGTATGGCGGTGGCGGTACATAGGTTTTATTTTTAGGTTCTTCTCCTTTTTCTTGACTTTCCGGGGTTTCAGGCTTCTCTGGTTCCTTTTCCTCATTCCTCTCAGAAGTTTCGGGCTCACTTAATCTAGGGTTTAAAGGTTCCTTATAAGCGGTTCCACTTCGTAGAGTAATGGCATTAGCTTGCCCTTTCGGGTTTTGTTGAGGTTGTCCAGGGAACTGTCCTCCAGGTGTAGTCTGTGGGGCTTGGTTTAACGCTACCTGAGAGATCTGGGTTTCAAGCATCTTATTATGAGTAATAATTTGATCAACCTTGGTTCCTAACTTGGTAATTAGTTCGTTAACATGGACGTTATGGTTCATGAACTCTTTGTTTTGTTGTTTTTGAGCAACGATAAAATCTTTTACAACTTCCTCAAAGCTCGGGCTAGGTGGTACAGGTTGCATAGGTTGATTTGTTCTAGGGGCTTGGTAACCTTGTTGTCTCGGAGGTGCGGTATTTTGGATAGGGTTATTATTTTTGTAGGAGAAGTTTGGGTGATTCCTCCATCCAGGGTTATATGTGTTTGAAAATGGGTTCCCTTGGGTATAGTTCACTTGCTCAGTGTTGGTTTCATTCAACAGATTGCATTCGGCGGATTGGTGTCCTTGCGTTCCACATATCTCACAATTCGGCGAAACTGCGGCAACAGTATTCGGAGTTGTACACATATGTTCGACTCTAAGGGCCAACGCGTCCATTTTAGCCTGCATCATGTCTATAGAGCTTAGCTCATGTATTCCTCCTTGGGCTTCCTTCTTTTCCACTATCGCTCGTTCTACTCCCCATGATTGATGGTTTTAGGCCATATCCTCGATAAGGGCACTAGCTTCAGGGTAAGGTTTGTTCATCAGTGCGCCACCAGCGGCAGCGTCGATGGTCATTTTAGTGTTATAAAGAAGTCCATTATAGAAGGTTTGGATGATTAGCCAATTCTCTAGGCCATGGTGTGGGCATGCTCTTAATAGTTCTTTATATCTCTCCCAGGCTTCGAACAACGACTCTCCTTGGTGTTGGGTAAATCTAGTTATTAGGTTTCGAAGAAGAGCGGTCTTACTTGGGGGAAAATATCTAGCAAGGAAAACTTTTCTAAGGTCATCCCAAGTTGTTATTGAATTAGGTGGAAGGGAATCTAACCATGATAGAGCTTTATCTCTGAGGGAAAAGGGAAATAATCTTAAGCGTATTGCCTCAGGAGAAGCTCCATTCGTTTTAAAGGTGTCTGCTAATTGAAGAAAGTTTTTTAAATGTTGGTTCGGGTTATCAGTAGCGAGACCTGCGAATTGTCTCTGTTGCACTAATTGCAGCAGGGATGGCTTAAGTTCAAAATTATTGGCTGGGATAGCGGGGTTTACTATACTGGAACTAGGTTCCTCGTTTGATGGTTGGGCGAAGTCCTTAAGAGGTCTTCGATTTTGATCTTCGGCCATAGCTCTCCTATTCCTATGGAAAAATAAACGTGCGCGAGCGTAACGTTCAGGTTCAGCTAGAGGGTCTACTAAACTTCCGGCACTGCGAGTCTTTCGCATTGACCGGTGGGTAACAACCTTAGTCTAAACGGTATAACTACAGGGTAATGAAATTTGACGATATTGGTCCCCGGCAACGGCGCCAAAAACTTGATGCGTGTTTTTCGCAAGTGTACGAATCACGTCAAAGTAATATAAAAGATTATCGAATCCACAGAGACCAAGTGTCAATCTATCGTACCTGTTGTTATGGTGTTTATCTAAGGCAACTATTTTTAAGGGTTTTAGTAAGGGTGCAATGGTAAATAAAATTATAATTTTAAATAATAAATAAAAGACAGGCTCGAATGTAATTCACGTAATCAATGATAATCCAGTACTTGTTAATGGAACTACTTATGGGCAATGTTTTCTCCTTTGAAAAGAACTAATTTAACAGGAACTGTCGCTTTCGCGTATTCAGAACCGAGTTGTACTCTCTAATCAACCCCTCCTATTGTCACGGATAAAAAGGTGCGTACTGCGTTAGAGTAGTAAACCTATTTTTAAGAAATATAGTTTCTTAACAAAGTGGAAAAGTATTTTAACCTGGACTTCTTAGCAAAAAGAGGTTCTTATGAACCAGACTCTAAATCTCATAACGCGTCCGAAAATCGTTTTAGAATCTCTTTTCTTTTTAATCTAAAAACTCCTAATGAACTATACAAAGCGCTTTTGGCTGTTTTTGAAATAGTTAAAAACAATTACTTGAATTGAAAGATAAAATAGCCCTTAGGTGTTTCCACGAACAATTATACTGATTACTGGTTTAATTACGATCCTTACATTCTAACCTTTATGGGATTAGTTAGACATGATAAAGTAAATATTCTTTTTATAGTTTTTCATATGAGTAATTTAAAGCGAGTGCGGGAAGTAAACAAAGTAAATGTGCGAGTGCGGGAAGTAAACAAAGTAAATGTGCGAGTGCGGGAAATAAACAAAGTAAATGTGCGAGTGCGGGAAATAAACAAAGTAAATGTGCGAGTGCGGGAAATAAACAAAGTAAAGTGCGAGAAAATAAATAAAAGTAAAGCAATGTGGAAAAATAAAATACTAACTGGAATTAAAATGGCGGCAGGATTAACTTCCTCCAGAGTGCTCCAAAACTCGAACCACAGACAGATTACAGACTCGATCACTCGATTGCAGAGGCACCCCGATGTGGAATGGCAACTGCTTTATAACTGATATATGCCTAGAGAATTCTAATTCTGGATGAAGAAAAACGAAAATCTAAGGTCCTATTTATAGTAAAAACTGAAAGCATGAAATGACCGGGACGCCCCTCCACTAAAAAGTGGAGGTTATGAAATTTTGCCTTGTGGCGCCCGCCACAAGGTCATGGCGCCCGCCATGGTCCCTACAGGGGATGATGGAGTGGGGATCGTGGGTCTTGGAGGTTGAGGAGTGGTCTTGAGACGTGGCCACGTCATGGCTAACCCCATGGCGCCCGCCATGGTGGGTGCCGCAAGTGCAAAATGCTGAATTTCTAGGTTTTCGTCCGTTTTCACTCCTTTTTCGCTCCTTTTCCCGATTCAAGCTCCGATTATTATAAAAACCTGAAAACATAAGAAAACAAAGCAATAACAAAGCAAAACAACAATAAAAGCTAAGAATGCATGCGAAATCGGAGTCAGAAATACGGTGAATTTTAGTGTGATCAGGCGCCAGCTGAGCAGAAGAGTCGCCACCGTGCGTTATTTATCCCAACGGAGGGAAAGGAAACGCTCAGAGTAAACCTACCGCGAAGACGAGAAAGGAATGGTCGTTGCAACCAAATCCTGGATTCGGGAGTCGGTTACGCAAGGGGAAGGTATTAGCACCCCTCACCTCCGTCGTACTCGACGGGATCCACACTTGCTTGGTTTGTCTAAAGGATGCAAAACAATCTATCTACGGCTGCTAAATCTAAACGGGAAGGAAACTGACTCGATAGAGCGTTGCGCTCTATGCCTACGTATTCTCAAAAGAGAAAGTCAGAGTCATCGTAGTTCGGGAAACTATAGGGAATTGGCTCGCCAAGACTTCGCATCTTGTGCCTACGTACTTCCACACAGAGGGGAAGATCAGAGCTTACGTAGTTCAGGCTAACTACGGCTAGACAAGGTATTCTCGATCACATAGGAGTGAGAGATTAAGCTGGCTTGAAAGGTACGGGAACCTACGGGAACTAAAACTACGGTCTGGTCTCAAATGCGCAAGGGAAAGAGAAAGGGAAACAACCAGTCGTCAGCGGGAAAGTCTCGATCGCACAGCAGCGAGAGAACAGAAAGGTTAGTTGTTAGTGTGCTCGCTAGGATATCGCATCCTATGCCTACATATTCTCATTAGATATGAGAAATCAGAGCAGCTGTAGTTCAGCCTACTACAGCTAAAACCGGGAAAAAAGGGAAAAGGGAAAAAGGGAGCTCGCTAGGACACGACATCCTATGCCTACGTACTCTCGTCGGGCACGAGAGATCAGAGCTAACGTAGTTCGACGGGAAAACGAATGTCAATTGCACGGGAGCAAGAGAGAGAAACAGGGATTCACTCGCGCGGGGCGAGAACAAAGAGGAAGCAGGCCTACGCCTAAACGGGAAGGAACTCAGGACACGCACACAAGAACCTAAGAAGAAACTCCTCAGCTGGCAATTCCTTTGTATCTGCTGATGCAGCCCACAACACTCGCTGGTTTCCTGAAGATTTGAATACGCCAACGATAATGAACGAAGCAGCTCCGGGGCTCCTGACGTACGCGCAAGCTCCATTATAATCTTCTCCTCTCTGGATCTTTGATGATGACGCTCGAACCAGGAACAATGTAACGCTTAGACCGTCATGGTTCGACTTATACGAGAAATCGAACTCTAAGAGGTAGCGTATCGATATCCGTGTCAAAGACAAGATGGAGAAATGATATCGAAAATCATTCTCCAATTGAATCGTGTCACACGGCCAGCCAGAAACAAAATCGAGAATAAAGTCAGATGGAACGAAAATAGGAGAGACAATCCAAGGCAAAATGGAAATAATACGCTACTCCTAAAATACGGCAACTAAATTCCAATTAGAAAATATTCTAAGAATATTAAAGGAAATGCGTAGTAAAATAGCATAAAAATACTATAATATTCTATATGAAAAAAAAATATGAAAAACTATATTAATCTATATTATTCTAAAAGAAAATGGAATTAAAATCCCTAATATTGCATTTAATATTGCCAAGAAAAATGAAGAAAAATATAAAAGGACAAAAATGCAGCAGGGGGGTTTAGTGGTACAGGGGGTATTGCAGTCAGTAAAACAACCAGGCCCAGCCCAATACACAAAACAATATACACACAGGGAGGGGGTGAAAATAGAAAGGGGAGTTTGCCTAGAAAAACAAAGAATGGGCCTAGCCCAATCAGTAACACTACACACACGCGGAGGGGGGAGGAAAAAGAAACGGAGGTGCCAATCAGAGTGGGCCTTAGAGGCCCAATACCAAACCAAGCCACGTAAACCCGTGATTCAGCAAACCCTAATCACTTCTTTGCAAAACACTGTTCACCGCATACGCCGCTTCCGTCTCCAACCTATCTCTCGTTCCACCTCTCTCATCCTCCGGAACCTCTCCACCTCTCTTTCTTCCGCCGTCACCTCCAATCTCACCCTCCTATTTCTCTGACTCAAACAAACCTCTCTCAAATCTTCTCCCACAGACCTCAAACAAGACTCCTCATCTGAAATTATGGCTGTTAAAGAAGATTTCACGAAGGGAACTCGTTCGTAGCCCTTGAGGTAAATTGAAGATCTATAGACCTGAAGGTGTTTGAAGGATCCTCTGATGAAACAACTTTGCATATTGAAGATGAGAGTTCGCTTGAAGATCGTTAAGTTTCTGAAAAACGGATGAAGATCTTGGAATTTATTAATGGAGTTTGGTGAAGATCTGTGGCTTTCATTGATGTTGTGATGAGAACAACTTTGTTACGTGTTGGAATCTCATCGTAAGGATCTTTTCTCTATCGCTCGGTTCAGAAGGTTCGGTGTTTCGATCTGGAACTTGTTCATGGTCGTTAGATCTGGATGCGATGAAGGTTACATGTTCTTGTTATTCTTCAAGACTTCTTGACAACGGATGCAGATTCGAAGAATAGCTCGCGAAATTAGACGAATGTTCTTGAGCCTTCTTGTGGTTTGACGAACTTTGATGAATGTTCATCATCTCTGATGAACTTCTGGGAACCTGGACGGAGATCCTGATGAACATTAATCTGAAAAACTTGAAGATATATGAACACGCATGAAGGAGTTCGTCGAGAATCTTTCAAGATCTTCGAAGATCTTGAAGAAATCTGGGCGATGATTGATGAGCATAGGAGCTTGATGAACGAGGATATCTGGCGTTTCTGGAAAACAAGGTCGAAGAACACATGAATGTTCTTAAGGATCTTCATGAAGAAGATGAAGATCTTAAGTTTCTAGATGGAAAATCACAGTTTCCGGCGAGAATTGGATGAAGAAACGGTGAAGATTTTGAACGGTTACTGGAGATTGGTTGAGGAATTCTGGGGAAGATGAATGTTCTTTGAAGTTTTGCAGTTTTCCGGCGAAAAAACGGTTGCCGGTGATGGTCACGGTGGTCGGATATGGTTGGGAGATTATCGCCGGTGACTGGTGGGCAGTTATGGTGGCCGGCGCGGCGGTTGCATGGCCGGCCGGTGAGGGAGAATGGTGACGGACAGGTGGCATTGCATGCGGATGAGGGTTCTGGGAGGAGACACGTGGTGGTGGAGGTGGAAGAGAGAGGGAGAGCCACGTGGGGGGGCATGCAGAGTGAGAGAGAGAGTGGGGTGGCTTCGTGTGAGTGTGAAACGTGGCGTGAAGAGGAAGACAGAGAAAGTGACTCGTGGGGACCTTTATAGCTTGACACGTGGACTGGACCTGGGGTTTGTGGGCCTCAGAAAATGGACAAAAGGCCCACCGAAAATTGGACGATTAACACATGATTAATACGGAATTAGACTCTAATTAAATCCTATTAATACTAAACAAAAATTAACAACTGCAGTTAAAGCCTAATTACAATTAAGACTATTCTAAACCTAATTAAGGCTAATAAACTCCTAATTAACATCTAAAAACTGATTAAGACCTAATCAATCTAATTAAATCCTAAATCTATATTAAATCTAAAAAAGAGGATTAAACCTATTAAACTCTATTGATTTCTAAACAAATAAAAACAATAGAAAGAAAAATTTATTAATTCTATTAAGAAAGTCTATTAAAACCTATATTGAAAATATGTCTAAAAACTATTTAATAAAAGAAAACCTATAAAATTCTATAAAGAAATTTATTCATTCTATTAAAAATGAGACCTATTAAATTCTAAAAACAATATCTATAAAAAAGAAAGAAACTATTAAATTTCTATTAAAATTCTAGACCATTCTATTTAATAAACCTATATTCTAATATTAAAATCTATTATTGAAAAACTATACTATTTATTCTAATATCTATTATTAAAATTTCTAAAAAAACATTATAATATTCTAAACCTATTTAAAATCTATAAAAGACTATTAAATCCTAAAAAATGCAAACAAAGGCAAACAACCAAAATAAACGAGAGCGCGAGACCAGATCGAAGCAAGCAGTATACCTAGACACCAAGAACCTCCAAAATCACTGCGTAAGCTGAAAACACCCAGAAAGCGCGTGACTCCTCAAAATAACCTCTGATTATCCGAACCGGTCTGAAATACCCGAAATGTGAAAATAGGGCTGTAATCCCGATAAAATCAGTATGAATGAGAAAATGCACTATATGCGATATGCGAATGCGAATGCGAAATGCGTCGAACCATAAACCAAATATGGGGACCGGTTGGTCAAATTTTAGGGTGCAACAGTTGCCCCTATTCAAGCGGCTTGGACCTGAATGGTTGAAGAGCGAACAACCTTCAAACATTCAAAGGTGGACGACGGTTGAATACAAAGCAAACCCGAAAATTTGTCAACCGCAGAAATAAACTGCAGAACTGCTCGAGGAATAGCTTCCAATGAACGGAGGTTTGGTTGTTACAGCAACAACATGGTCAATTATCTGATAAATTTCTTTTTCTTTTCTTTTTTTCAACGTCAATCACCTGTGTGACACCACAGGTACTGAATCTTCGAAACAATGCTTCAGAAAGCAAACACCTTGACTCCCATCTGTTATGGGATCAAATCTTGTCAACTCACAGTTCACGGCGAACCTGAGGAAAACTCCCCTGGGGAAACTCTAAATCGACTGCCAGGCATGCATTTTCGACAACAGGCGGCAGCTTCAGAAGTTTGATATATGCCAATTTTTCTTCTTCTTTTTTTTTTCAGTGCCGATGTAACAACCAAATATGAAGAAATCACTCCGCTGGGGAAGAAGAGAAGCTTAACCAAACAACTCTGCAGGGGAACATACTTGAAATCCAAGAGGTAACCAACCTGGTCTATGCTTCGAAATGCGTATGTTTGAAAATGATGCAATATTCCACACGATATGGAAATAATATGCACATGTTTTGATAGATGCAATGCCCCATACGGCATGGATATGCTATGCGCTCTGGATAGGTGCAACTATGACGGTACATGCAAAAATGCAAATGTAAATGCAGGCTCGAGCTGCCAGAGAACACCAGGTCTAAAACTACTCGGCAAAATAAATGCCGGAAAAGGGAAGCACGGCCCTGCACGGGGATACTCTTTCTAAACCACTGGCAAACTGATTATACTCTGTAGGGATTGACCGAATTGGGGTCGATTGTATACAGCTCACTGATGGGAATGCCCCTTCTGTCACAGACATCAATCTTTCTGCTGAGGATACTCCTGATCCTATTCGGATGTGGGATAAAAGACAATCTCAACTCTCTCGGGGATGATACGTGACTTCCGTCTGCTGAAGAAGAGTAATCCTGATTTAACAACATCCACAGGGAATACAAAACATTAACCGAGAACTGGCACCAATCGAGCTTCGTATTGGGGAATGTGACAACATGCGAGTCACGGGAATTACTATGTCAGATATTTTTTAGGCTTTTTCTGGTTTAGGGATAAGAATTGGTTATTTACAAAATGGAAAATACTAGACGAGAACTAGCATTCAAGGATGGACTACCAGACGAGAACTGATAGCAAAATAGATTAGGTTATCGGACGAAAATTGATTTATGGTTTGAACATCAGACGGGGTTGACTGGATGATAGGTTAAGAAACAAATGACCAGGCAAGAACTGGTTGAAAGCTGACATGCACCAGACGAGAACTGGTACAACAATAGGTTAAAGAAACGGTGACCAGACGAGAAATGGTTACAATAACACACACCAGACGAGAACTGATGTTTACGGTAAGGTTGACCATACGATAATGAGTTAAACGAAAACATGTACCAGGCGAGAACTGGTATTTACAGAAATGTGGGCCAGACGAGAACTGGTTACCGGTTTGCCAGGCGAGAACTGGACTTTAGAAACGACTTGGTTACGAGATTCTGACACGTAACAGGTTTAAACTGTAGGATAACGATCCACGGACAACAAGACCTTTTTCGGAAGGTCAAGGTTTTTTGACGAGGGTAACGACACGATTCCTCGATACTCGACTCTTGCTGGGGATAAACAGACTTGCTTGAATAACTTGCCCCAATGCAACTCAACTTGCCCCAATCTAACTCTTGGGGATATCACTCTGAACAGCTCTCTATGAGACGACCTCGATATTACTTGCCCCGGTATCTGTACGACAAAAGGATTCAACCTCAATCCAACAATTATCAACCCAGTTGGTTTCAACATTTCTGAACCGACTTGCCCCTGAATGAGCGTATAAGCGACTTGACCTGATCTGATCACCCATTGGAAGGATCTGCTTTCAAATCACAACGTTCTAAATGATTGCCCCTGATTGGTGTAAGAACAAAGTATGCCTAAGAGGGGGGGTGAATTAGGACTTTTGAAATTTTTCCGGTTTTTATATGGTTCTTGAAAATATTCTGGATGGTGTTCTTGGTTATGGAAAGCAGTAAATCAACAGAAAGAAAAAGACACAGAATTTATAGTGGTTCCCCTCACAATCTGAGAGTACTCCACTCCCCTTTCAACATGAAAGAGAGTTTTCACTATTGTTTAAAACAGTACAACCTATCACACCATCAACCGGTGAGGCCTACTATCAAACAATAAAACTAACAAGTGTACAAGAACAATCCTCTTGTAAACACTCACCCTTGTGTCCAACAATCCTGGATCACAAGTCAAAAATAATTGTAATGAATTTGGTTTGAGAGTAATGGTATCATTGTTGACCTTCTCCAATGAATCAAAATTCACTCTTTGTAATTTTTCAATACAAGTGTTCAATGAATATGAAATTTTCAATGCAAGTATGAACACTTTTTGAAAAATGAATTTGATTCTAAGATAATTTTAAAATGAGTATTGGAGGTTGAAAAGTTGTTTGAGTTATGTTCTATTGGTTGTTTTTCAAAAATGAAAAACTCAGAATTTATATGAGTAAAATAACCTTTCAGAAAAGGTATAATTTTAAAAGATTCAAACCATGAAAAGGTATGTTTTTAAAATAATTTTTGAACTTGAAACAAAGCAATTTTTCACTGCACGTTCAGTGTTAATCGGTTAACCCATATGGTTAATCGGTTAACACTGGTACGTTAGCCCAGAAAATTCAAAATTCAAATTGGTTAACCGGTTAACCTATATGGTTAATCGGTTAACACTGCTAATTTTCAGAAAAATGCTTTTTAAAATAATGTTATACCATTTTTAAGGTTTCAAAAACATGCTTATGTATTATGCACAAATGATTGATGTTTTTGAACACTTGTATATCAAATTATAAAGGTGGATTTGATATACCAGTAATGCAGCCAAGTCTGGAAGAATCATAGTTCCATATGTAGCTTGACTTGAAAGATAGCTTGACTTGATCTTGATGACTTTGAACGGCTTGTCTTTTTGCAATCAAGAGATGACTTTGAGTAGTATTGACATCATCAAAACTTGAGACTGAAGCATGCTTCTACATTCTCCCCCTTTTTGATGATGGCAATCAAAAATGTTGTGCGATATCTCTTAGTTCTTGATCTGGTTCTCCCCCTATGTCTAGCAACTCCCCCTATCTTAACAGAGGAAAAGAAATCTGCACACAGAGAGACATTAAAAGAACCAAGCTCTTCTCCCCCTTTGACATCAGCAAAAAGGAAGAGCTTTCAAAGAAATCACAAGATAGCAGTATATATAGTAATAAGCACATGCAAAGCCAAGTAAACACTTAGCACAAACAGTAGTACATATAAAATGCAGCAAATAGAAATTGTACTTGTTACAATAAAACATAGTTCAAATGAAAGCATAAAGACTTAAAACTAGAAAGCAAAGCAATAAAAACAACAGCAGCAGCATATTCTCTAAAAATCCTCATCCGCCATATCCTCCTCCTCTTCTTCATCATCACTATCAACCTCTTCTTCAATCTCGTCGTCCACAACTCGGGTGCTGGAATGTGGAGGGTTAAGAATGAGGTTTCTAAGGGAGGCAATTGCTCGGGAGGTCTCTCTATGCATATTCATGGATTCTCGATGCTGGTTCATCATGGTTGTGTAGAGAAACTCACTGGTAAGACCCCCTTCAGGCATTGGATAAGCGTGATGCACAGGACCGTCATCAGTATACCTGTAGGTACCGTCAGCCGCCTTGATGATTCCAGTATTCTTCACAATATTAATCTCATTGATCTCATTAATTGTAGGTTTCATCTTGGAGGATGGTTCTCTGTTGAGGTCAAGTTCAGTTAATTCCAGAATTCTAGAAACCAAGCGAGCATACGGCAGTCGGGTAATGCAATGAAGTTGTTGTTGCAGATGATACATAATAGTCAAAATCCAATTGACTCTGATGCGATTCTTAATAGCAAAGATTAGCTGCATTTCCAAGTCGTTGATCTGAGAGTGATTTGAGTCCTTTGGAATGAGGACATAGCAGATAATGTAGTGAAGCATTCGATCAGATACTGTCAGATTCTTGGCATAGCATAGCATACGAGCAGTGCGAGAGTTTGCAATAACGGTTTCTTTTGGGAACCTGCAAATCTGATAGTAATACTCCATTTTATCATAGTTTGCCCAGGGACCATCTACATGGTTTACACCTTTCCTCAGGAAGCATCCCTTTGATGGAATCTTAAGGTGTCTAGCAAGGGTGGATAAATTCTCAACAAACTCATGATCTCTAATGGTGGACCGGATCATGTGGTTCTCATCCATGTCCAGATATACAGACATTTTATTCATAAAAGCTTTAACCAGATCAGGATAGATAATACCAGAGTCGGTGACGAACTTGTCGATACGCTGATATTCCAACAGAGTAGGAAAATCAAAAGATATTGCAGGGAAAGCTCGAAGATTCACATACTTTACCGGCATAAGTTGACGAAAACGCACTTTGAAATCCATCCGTCTCTTTTTGGTGGTTTCCATTGGAATACTGTCGTCATCTGATTCTGATGCAGAATGACGTTCTGGAAGTTTTCCCTTGCCGCGGTTTGATGCTGAAGCCATGGATGGAGGTTTGAGAGAACTGGGGTTGTGGGTTCTGGGGAAGTTAGGGTTTGAGAAGTTGTGGGGAGTTTTTCCAACTTTTAAGAGTGGGAGAGAGAAGTTAGGATTTTAAGAGGGAATGTGGATTTTGGATATGGATGTGGATATTTAAGAGAATATGGACCACACAAAATATATAAAGAAAAATATAAAATTTTCAAAAATTTAATTAATTTTCGTTTCTGATTTTTTGAAAAATTAACAGTGTTAATCGGTTAACCATATAGGTTAATCGGTTAACACATTAAAAATTTAATCAGAATTGAAAATTCAACAGTGTTAATCGGTTAACCCATATGGTTAATCGGTTAACATGCTCGAATTTTTGAAAAATACATAAAAACAGAATGCATACACATGAAAACATATCACAAATAATGCATACATATAATAGAGACAAAGATCAGACGTCACCTTCATCAAGAATCCCAAGTTCTCTCCGAATTTTGTAGAATGGTTCTTTTGCCAAAGGCTTGGTGAAGATGTCGGCGAGTTTGTTGTGTGTGTCGACGAAAGTAACATCAACATCTCTGTTTAATACGTGATCTTGAAGGAAATGATGTCGGATATCGATGTGCTTTGTTCTGGAATGCATAACCGGATTCTTTGTGATATTTATGGCACTAGTATTGTCACATCGTAGAGGAATGCATCCGAGGTCAACACCATAATCCAGAAGTTGTTGTTTCAGCCATAAAATCTGTGCACAGCAACTTCCTGCGGCGATGTATTCTGCTTCGGCGGTGCTGAGTGCTACACAAGCTTGCTTCTTGCAGGCCCATGATACTAGAGCATTTCCGAGAATATGACATGTACCACTTGTACTTTTTCTATCGGTTTTGCATCCTGCATAGTCAGCGTCAGAATAACCAACTAAAGAACAAGTACTACCTTTAGGATACCATAATCCGATGTTGGTCGTTCCTTTGAGATACTTGATAATTCTCTTCACAGCAGTGAGATGCGATTCCTTCGGATTTGCTTGGAAGCGCGCACACAAACAAACACTAAACATAATGTCAGGACGGTTTGCCGTCAAATATAGTAATGAACCAATCATACCTCGATATTTAGTAATATCAATTGGAGTACCAGATTCATCTTGATCAACATACGTTCCGGATCCCATAGGAGTAGACATCATCTTGCAACTATCCATATCGAATTTCTTTATTAATTCCTTACAGTACTTGGATTGGTTGAGGAAGATTCCATCCTTGGTTTGCTTGATTTGTAGTCCAAGAAAATAATTTAACTTTCCCATCATGGACATCTCGAATTCTTCTCGCATCATGAGTGAGAATTCTTCGCACAGTTCTTTGTTTGTTGATCCAAATATGATGTCGTCGACGTAGACTTGTACTAACAAGGTGTTACCTTTGATCTTCTTTATAAACAGCGTCTTGTCAACCTTTCCTTTTGTAAATCCTTTCTCACATAAGAAGTTGCTAAGGCGATCATACCATGCTCGTGGTGCTTGTTTTAAACCGTAGAGAGCCTTCTTTAGTTTGAAAACATGTGAGGGATTTTTGAAGTCTTCAAAACCCGGAGGTTGTTTGACGTAGACTTCCTCATTAATGTACCCATTCAGGAAAGCGCTTTTGACATCCATCTGGAATAACTGAAAATTCATAGAACACGCGTAAGCAAGTAGTAATCTAATTGCTTCTAACCTTGCTACCGGAGCGAATGTTTCATCAAAATCAATTCCTTCCTCCTGGTTGCAGCCTTGTGCGACCAATCTTGCCTTGATACGAACTATAATCCCATTCTCGTCAAGTTTGTTCTTGAACACCCATCTGGTTCCTATAATATGCTTATTGTCCGGTCTTGGTACAAGGGTCCAAACTTGATTTCTTTCAAATTGATTAAGTTCTTCTTGCATTGCTATAATCCATTGGTCGTCGCCTAAAGCTTCATCGATCTTTGATGGTTCAATTTGAGATACAAACGCCATGTTGAGACAAGCATCCTTTAAATTAAGTCGAGTTGCAACGCCTTGACTAATATCACCAATAACTTTATCAATTGGGTGATCTCTGTGTGTTCTCCATTCTTTCGGAAGATCTTGATTTTCTTGAGTAACATCTTCTTGTAATATTGTTTGATCTTTTGAAACAATTTCTTCATTTTGTGAAGTATCTACAAAATCATCATCATCATCCAAAACAATATTATCCTCTTTCGAGGGGTTAGTCTCATCAAACGAAACATGAATGGACTCTTCAATGGTAAGAGTTCTTTTATTAAAAATTCTAAAAGTTTTACTATAAAGAGAGTATCCAAGAAATATACCTTCGTCGGACTTCTCATCAAACTTACCGAGATTGTCCTTATTGTTGTTGAGAACGAAGCATTTGCAGCCAAATATGTGGAAGAATGATATATTCGGTTTCCTTCCCTTGAACAACTCATACGGAGTCTTTTTGAGTAGCGGTCGAATATTCACGCGGTTGCTTACAAAGCATGTCGTGCTTACTGCTTCTGCCCAAAAATATTTTGGAAGATTTGTGTCGCTGAGCATTGTTCTAGCAAGTTCAACTAGTGAATGATTCTTCCGTTCTACGACGCCGTTTTGTTGAGGAGTTCTTGGTGCCGAAAAATTATGAGAAATTCCATGTTCTTCGCAAAATTCTTCAAAGTCTGAATTTTGAAATTCTCCACCGTGGTCGCTTCTTATGGAGGCTATAGTGAGTGACTTCTCGTTTTGAATTTGTTTTGCATACTTTTTGAATGCTTTAAACGCATCATTTTTCTGCACTAAAAACATTGTCCAGGTATATCAAGAAAAATCATCAACAATAACTAAAGCATAAATACTACCTCCAAAGCTCTTCGTTCTTGATGGACCAAAAAGATCCATGTGCAACAATTGAAGTGGTCTTGATGTAGAAACCACTTGCTTGGATTTGAAAGTTGTCTTGGTCTGTTTTCCCTTTTGACATGCATCGCATAATTTATCCTTGATGAATTTTATCTTTGGAAGCCCAACAATCAGATCATGCTTGATTAATTTGTTTAAATGCTCCATGTGAATGTGAGCAAATCTTTTATGCCAAAGCCATGCCTCATTGTTGTTCGCCATAAGACACTTTACCTTCAAGGAAGAGTCATCAAAAGAGATCATAAAAATATTATTATATCTTTTACCTTTTAGCAGAATCTCATGAGTGACTTCGTGTTCGATCAAGCATTCCTCCTTTGTGAAGTTGATTTTGAACCCTTTGTCACACAATTGACTGATGCTAAGCAGGTTATGCTTAAGGCCTTCAACAAAAAAAACGTCTTCGATGATTGTACATGGAGGTGCACCAATGGTTCAAACTCCAAGAATTTTTCCTTTATTATCATCACCGTAAGTGACGTATCCTTTGGCCTTTAATGATAGACTTGAAAATTTGTTTATATCTCCCGTCATATGCTTCGAGCAGCCACTATCAAGATACCATTGATTTGTGGTTGTCTTCAAGCATACCTACAAAACAAAATTAGGTAGTGTTAGGTACCCAAATTGCTTTGGGTCCTTGATAGTTAGTACCTTTTTCCACCCACACATAATGCCCCTTGGCAACACCAATATTACGTACATAGCAGGCATTAGGTGTGTGCCCTTTAATACCACAATAAAAACATGTAGGTTGAAAATGACTTCTATATCTAGGAATATAATTCTTTTTCTTATTAATTCTTTTCTTGTTATGATTTTGATGCTGATTTTTAGAAGTGCTTGTCTCTTCCTTCACAATTTGTTCACTTGCTCTTACAAAAATGGTCTTATTGGTGCTTGGTTTTGAAAATTTAGAATATCCCAATCCACTTTTATCATTAGGATACCTTTGATGTTTAAGAATCTCTTCCAAGCCAATTTGACCTTTTTCGTATCTTTCTAAAACTCTTTTAAGTTGAACAATTTGAAAAGACAAAGACTCACAATTCTTACATACAAGACTTTGTTTTTCATCCAACACTTTTTGTTTTTCATCTTCAATATTTTTCAAGAAATCAGAATTTTGTTTTTCTAAAAGTAAAATTCTTTTCTTTTGTGATGAGATGTCTTTATACAAAGTCTTGCACTCTTTTAGAAGTTCATCTATAACTTCTTGTGCATCATTATCATAGACAGAAAAATTACTACTAACCTCATTTTCGTCATCAGAATGGTGAGAGGCCATTAAGGCAATATTTGCGCATTCATCGCTATCTGATTCCGATGAAGAACTCACTTCGTTGTCGTCCCATGCGACATAAGCCTTCTTTGTTTTGAAATCCTTCTTGCCCTTGAATTTTCCTTTATTTGCGAGTTTTGGGCAGTCTGGCTTTATGTGACCTTGTTTTCCACATTCATAACATGTAATTTCTTGGTTTGATGTGGATGCCTCCTTTTTCCTGAAATGTCTATTCTTTTTAGAAAAAGAAGAAGTTTTATTATTATTGAAAAACTTACCAAGCTTCTTTACTAGAAGCATGAAATTTTCGTCTTCGGAAGATTTGTCAATTTTGTCATCCTTTGTGTCAGTCTTCAAGGCAATTCCTTTGGACTTCTTGTCTTGACTTTTATGTTTCTCAAGCCTTCCAAGTTCCAGTTCATGCTCTTGAAGTTTCCCGAATAATGAAGCGGATGTCATAGTTGAAAGACTTTTCTTTTCCGAAATGGCGGTCACCTTTGGTTGCCATTCTCTTGTCAAGGATCTTAGGACTTTTAAGTTAAGATCATCGTTGGTGAAGGTCTTCCCAAGAGCAATCAGGTGATTTGTTAGATGAACGAACCTCTTTTGCAAGGCAACAATAGATTCACCGAGCTGCATACGGAACATCTCATATTCTTGACTTAACGTGTTAAGTCTTGATCTTTTTACTTCTGCTGTTCCTTCATGCGTTTCTACCAAGGTATCCCAAATCTGTTTTGCCGATTTACACTGAGATATGCGAAAGAATTCATCCATACTGAGAGCACTTTGAAGTATGTTGATTGCTTTCTTCTCATTCAAGATTCTCTTCTTGTCATCTTCATCATATGAGGATTTAATCTTTCGGGTTCCAACACCATTTACCACACTTGTAGGAACATGTGGACCAGTTTCAACGGTTTCCCATATACCATCTCCTTGAGCCTCAAGATGTGCCTTCATACGGATTTTCCAAAAATCAAAGTATTCTCCAGAAAAGAGTGGTGGTTTGTTACTACTTCCACCATCTTTGAAAACCGGGTTGGTACTTGCGGAAGCCATACTGAATCGTTAGGAACAGGTTACCTTAACCTGCTCTGATGCCAATTGTAAGAACAGAGTATGCCTAAGAGGGGGGGTGAATTAGGACTTTTGAAATTTTTCCGGTTTTTATATGGTTCTTGAAAATATTCTGGATGGTGTTCTTGGTTATGGAAAGCAGTAAATCAACAGAAAGAAAAAGACACAGAATTTATAGTGGTTCCCCTCACAATCCGAGAGTACTCCACTCCCCTTTCAACATGAAAGAGAGTTTTCACTATTGTTTAAAACAGTACAACCTATCACACCATCAACCGGTGAGGCCTACTATCAAACAATAAAACTAACAAGTGTACAAGAACAATCCTCTTGTAAACACTCACCCTTGTGTCCAACAATCCTAGATCACAAGTCAAAAATAATTGTAATGAATTTGGTTTGAGAGTAATGGTATCAATGTTGATCTTCTCCAATGAATCAAAATTCACTCTTTGTAATTTTTCAATACAAGTGTTCAATGAATATGAAATTTTCAATGCAAGTATGAACACTTTTTGAAAAATGAATTTGATTCTAAGATAATTTTAAAATGAGTATTGGAGGTTGAAAAGTTGTTTGAGTTATGTTCTATTGGTTGTTTTTCAAAAATGAAAAACTCAGAATTTATATGAGTAAAATAACCTTTTAGAAAAGGTATAATTTTAAAAGATTCAAACCATGAAAAGGTATGTTTTTAAAATAATTTTTGAACTTGAAACAAAGCAATTTTTCACTGCACGTTCAGTGTTAATCGGTTAACACTGGTACGTTAGCCCAGAAAATTCAAAATTCAAATTGGTTAACCGGTTAACCTATATGGTTAATCGGTTAACACTGCTAATTTTCAGAAAAATGCTTTTTAAAATAATGTTATACCATTTTTAAGGTTTCAAAAACATGCTTATGTATTATGCACAAATGATTGATGTTTTTGAACACTTGTATATCAAATTATAAAGGTGGATTTGATATACCAGTAATGCAGCCAAGTCTGGAAGAATTATAGTTCCATATGTAGCTTGACTTGAAAGATAGCTTGACTTGATCTTGATGACTTTGAACGGCTTGTCTTTTTGCAATCAAGAGATGACTTTGAGTAGTATTGACATCATCAAAACTTGAGACTGAAGCATGCTTCTACAATTGGTTCTCGAGAAGATTCATTTCTGATCAACTGCTTCTCAAATAAACTGCCCCTGATCAATTGAATCTTCGGGACTTGTCCTCAGACCAACTGATTCTGAACTCACTGAAAGTCAATGTCCCTGATTCACAGGGTTCCCCAACATACACCATTCTGATCTAGACTGCTGAATTATTCAGTCCTGTTCGATTATTCCCTGTTGGAATTTCCTTCATGTCAACTACTGACCTGCAAGTAAAATTGTTTAATCCCGAATGGTAATTTTAATGCAGTGTTCATGCAGATTTTGAAAAATTTTTGCTGTCACTCATTTATGTGTCATGATTGTGAGTGACGAATGAACCAGAGTTCAAACGTAGTGCTGATGTGATCAGTGAAAAATGCAACAAGGATATGATTAGCAAATCAAGAAGGAGTCAGGTTACTCAACATTATCGTAATGCGCTTTCAGAATAAACCCTACCTCAATTAGGTCTTTTAAGGGTTGTATCGTGGTCGGGTTCACGGTTCGTGAAACAAAGGATATTTGGCTCAAATTATGTTTTGGGACCCACCCCTTCTACGTGATGATCTCCGATCCTAAAGTTCAGTTAACTTGGCACAAGCGTTCGCCTCTTCGAGAGGTATGTTGAATGGTAAGAACCATATTTAAGGAACTCACAAGAATTTCGGAGTGACAGTTACTCCTTTTCGTTTTCGGTGTTTGTATACACGACTTCGGCAACTTCACTGGGGATTTTTCTATTGATATCCTTTCTTTTTGATTCCCTAATTTTTGCTTGGACTGACTCCTTTTGAGTTCTTTTCATTTTTTTTTTGAAGTCCAGCGGGACGCCCTAATTTTTGCCTAAGTATTATCTTTCCAGCTTTTTCTTTTTCTTTTTACTTATCGGGCTTTCTTATTCTTTCTTTTTTCTTTTGGAACAAAGTCGTGTAACACTGGTTGTCTTGATTGCTCCGAAAAGTTGTAACTGTCTCACTCCTGGTTGGTGAGGTTTAACCCTTGTGGTTGGCGAGATGCGACCTCTTGAGAGGCGTAAGCTGTAATTGGTCCTCGACAGACAACACTCCTCTATAAGACTTGAATGCTCGGTCCAGCTAACTGACAACTACCCTGCCCCGGGTAAAGATGTGAGGGTTTAAAAGTCTGAAAAAACTTCTACTTCCTGGCTCGAAGTGGTTAACAAGGGACTAACTCCTTATATCTCCAGTGTTTAGGGGATTTGAAACAATGCCTTGTACGTCATCGGCAAGGTTTTATCTGAATGCATACGATCATCGGTTATGAGTATTCAGTTTTGTCATCCTCCCTCCAATCTTTGCTAATCATAGTGATAAGGCGGAGTAAATAAAATGCAAGTGTCAGTGCAATGCAATAAATGAGCGAAAACGACATGATTAATTCAGAAAAATGCATAGTCACTTTATCAATATTACCATTCGAAACAAACAATGTTTAACAGAAAGTAGTAACTAACAGAAAAGAAACTACAAATGCAAATGATAAAAAGTCTGAGGACTGCCAATGCTGAGGACGTCTGCCTGTCTGAATCACTGGCTTCTTGAAAACAAACTCCGAATCTACGAGCTTAGACAGTTGAGAAGTTGGTATGAACAAACAGAAATCCTTCTCGAAAGGAAATGCAATCTTGGTCGATCAACTGTTGTACTTTTGCCTGAAAAGCTTTACAATCTTCAGTTGAATGCCCTGGGGATCCGCCATGATAACCACACTGAACGTGGGGATTGTACCCAGGAGGGTAAGGCTCTGGAACAGGCTTAAGAGCTTTCGGTTCCACTAAAGAACTCTGGACCAAAGATGGCAGCAACTGGCTATACGGCATAGGCACTGGGTGGGTAGGAGTATTCCTTCGTTCCAAGTTGTTACGAGGTCTGTTCTGATTCTGACGCTGATTCTGATAACCTCGACCACGAGTTCGCTGATTTGCATGAGAAGTGACATAACGTTTCTGATAGGGTGCCCCAGGCACAGTTGTCTGTCCAACATAACAAGGTACAGGAGATACTGATCCAACAAATTTCACCAATTCATCTCGAGGATATCTAACATCTGGCATGATTGCATTGATCACAACTCCTTCTTCATTCTGGTAATCATAAAGAGATTCAGCTTCACTAGCCTGATCGTCTGAAATAATCTGAATTTTCCCGATTTTGATGGCATGCTCAAGGCGTTCTCCCAGTACTACCAAGTCAGAGAAACTTAACAGAAGTCCAAGCATTCTTTCGTGGTACGGATCCTGCAGTGAGTCTACAAACATGCTTGTTAGCTCTCGGTCTAAAAGCGGTGGTTGTACCCTGGTAGCAAATTCTCTCCATCTCTGCGCATACTTCCTGATGGGTTCATTGTCCTCTTGAGACAACTCTTGCAACTGCATGCGATGAGGAGCCACGTCTAGGTTGTAATCATACTGCTTCAGAAAAGCTCTGGCTAAATCCACCCATGATCGAATCTGATTACTCTCTAACTGCATATACCAACGCAAAGGTGCCCCAGTCAGACTATCCTGAAAGCAATGGATCATCAACTTGTCATTTTGCACAAACGACGTCATTCTTCGGCAGAACATCACTAAGTGTTGCTTCGGACAGCTATCTCCTCTGTATTTCTCAAATATCGGCGCTTTGAACATATAAGGCAACACTAGGCCAGGAACCAAACACATGCCTGCAGCATTCAGGTTAACAGCATCTTTGACCTTCAAGGCTTTAACTTGTTCTTCCAACACTTGGAGTCTTCTATCACACTCAAGAGCTCTTGGGTCTACCGTCCTGGCTACTGGGATCTCTCTTCGGATACTCGGCACAGGGAAAACAACACCTTGACTGTTGATAAGAGGAGGTCGTTCATTGCGGACAACAAACTGCTCATGTCGATCCCGGTCCATAACAGGAGGCTGCACACGCTGGTCTGCAGTAAGGTTGTTCACTTGCGGAAAGTCTGCCTCGGAAGTAGAACCATACAGAGGGTTGGTCATCATAGTGAACCCTGCCAAGGTGTTAGGAGACTGGAAGTTGCTCTCAGACATAGCTACTGATAACCTTCAACTGACTTCACTGCTCGATTCGGCTCAAATCTACTCAACCCCTTGGTCGTCTTCTAAAAATCAACAGTCGCTCAGGCCAAACACCAGGTAATCACCTTCAGAATCAAAACAACGGCTGGATAAGAGCTCTGGCTAGCTGGAGTATGACATGTAATATGATGCAACACGTTTATGCAAATGCAATACAATATGCAACAAACACTGGATCACAGCCCCCACACAATCTCTGAATACTGCTGCGCTGCTGACGGAGTACGTTCGCTCTGAAGAGAAGACCAAATAACGGGTAGGCTGGAAGTCAAGTTTCCTGCAAAACCCTCCCACTCACGGGTATGGACCTAAACTGACACAAGTTCGACATCCTATGCGGTCATCAGCGTCACAGACTTTCAAGACTGATGATACGATACCCAGAAGGTGTGGCATCATCATATCCTGAAGAGGCCTCACTTAGCTTAATCCCAAATGATCGGTCCCCGGAGTCGACAATCCAACTAACCAACATCCCACTCAACCCAAAGGGTTGAACCGGAATTCAACCAGAAGAACCTCGTCTGAGTGTGGATTTCGCAGGACACTAGTACATGCAAAGCATATACGCACCCACTACTTTCCACTCTAAGTCTAAGGTGCACTCAAGCCTGGGTCTGGCTTCTCACTCAAAGGAACATCCCCCACCCAACAGCACAACAGCAACAGATAATAGCAATACAAAAAATAAACACCCAATAGACAAGAAAACAAGCGCTAGGATTGACTCTCTTAGGGGACGTTGGATCCCACATGCATAAGGAACCATCGCAGTCCTCAGCAGCTGGGAACCGTTGGAGTCCCCAGCAGAGTCGCCAGCTGTCGCTACTGCGAAAATCGGCGCCGGCTGAACAGAAGAGTCACCACCTTGCATTATTTATCCCAACGGAAGGAAAGGAAACACTCAGAGTAAACCTACCGCGAAGACGGGAAAGGAATGGTCGTCGCAACCAAATCCTGGATTCGGGAGTCGGTTACGCAAGGGGAAGGTATTAGCACCCCTCACGTCCGTCGTACTCGACGGGATCCACGCTTGCTTGGTGATCACACTAAAATTCACCGTATTTCTGACTCCGATTTCGCATGCATTCTTAGCTTTTATTGTTGTTTTGCTTTGTTATTGCTTTGTTTTCTTATGTTTTCAGGTTTTTATAATAATCGGAGCTTGAATCGGGAAAAGGAGCGAAAAAGGAGTGAAAACGGACGAAAACCTAGAAATTCAGCATTTTGCACTTGCGGCACCCACCATGGCGGGCGCCATGGGGTTAGCCATGACGTGGCCACGTCTCAAGACCACTCCTCAACCTCCAAGACCCACGATCCCCACTCCATCATCCCCTGTAGGGACCATGGCGGGCGCCATGACCTTGTGGCGGGCGCCACAAGGCAAAATTTCATAACCTCCACTTTTTAGTGGAGGGGCGTCCCGGTCATTTCATGCTTTCAGTTTTTACTATAAATAGGACCTTAGATTTTCGTTTTTCTTCATCCAGAATTAGAATTCTCTAGGCATATATCAGTTATAAAGCAGTTGCCATTCCACATCGGGGTGCCTCTGCAATCGAGTGATCGAGTCTGTAATCTGTCTGTGGTTCGAGTTTTGGAGCACTCTGGAGGAAGTTAATCATGCCGCCATTTTAATTCCAGTTAGTATTTTATTTTTCCGCATTGCTTTACTTTTATTTATTTTCTCGCACTTTACTTTGTTTATTTCCCGCACTCGCACATTTACTTTGTTTATTTCCCGCACTCGCACATTTACTTTGTTTATTTCCCGCACTCGCACATTTACTTTGTTTATTTCCCGCACTCGCACATTTACTTTGTTTACTTCCCGCACTCGCTTTAAATTACTCATATGAAAAACTATAAAAAGAATATTTACTTTATCATGTCTAACTAATCCCATAAAGGTTAGAATGTAAGGATCGTAATTAAACCAGTAATCAGTATAATTGTTCGTGGAAACACCTAAGGGCTATTTTATCTTTCAATTCAAGTAATTGTTTTTAACTATTTCAAAAACAGCCAAAAGCGCTTTGTATAGTTCATTAGGAGTTTTTAGATTAAAAAGAAAAGAGATTCTAAAACGATTTTCGGACGCGTTATGAGATTTAGAGTCTGGTTCATAAGAACCTCTTTTTGCTAAGAAGTCCAGGTTAAAATACTTTTCCACTTTGTTAAGAAACTATATTTCTTAAAAATAGGTTTACTACTCTAACGCAGTACGCACCTTTTTATCCGTGACAATAGGAGGGGTTGATTAGAGAGTACAACTCGGTTCTGAATACGCGAAAGCGACAGTTCCTGTTAAATTAGTTCTTTTCAAAGGAGAAAACATTGCCCATAAGTAGTTCCATTAACAAGTACTGGATTATCATTGATTACGTGAATTACATTCGAGCCTGTCTTTTATTTATTATTTAAAATTATAATTTTATTTACCATTGCACCCTTACTAAAACCCTTAAAAATAGTTGCCTTAGATAAACACCATAACAACAGGTACGATAGATTGACACTTGGTCTCTGTGGATTCGATAATCTTTTATATTACTTTGACGTGATTCGTACACTTGCGAAAAACACGCATCAAGTTTTTGGCGCCGTTGCCGGGGACCAATATCGTCAAATTTCATTACCCTGTAGTTATACCGTTTAGACTAAGGTTGTTACCCACCGGTCAATGCGAAAGACTCGCAGTGCCGGAAGTTTAGTAGACCCTCTAGCTGAACCTGAACGTTACGCTCACGCACGTTTATTTTTCCATAGGAATAGGAGAGCTATGGCCGAAGATCAAAATCGAAGACCTCTTAAGGACTTCGCCCAACCATCAAACGAGGAACCTAGTTCCAGTATAGTAAACCCCGCTATCCCAGCCAATAATTTTGAACTTAAGCCATCCCTGCTGCAATTAGTGCAACAGAGACAATTCGCAGGTCTCGCTACTGATAACCCGAACCAACATTTAAAAAACTTTCTTCAATTAGCAGACACCTTTAAAACGAATGGAGCTTCTCCTGAGGCAATACGCTTAAGATTATTTCCCTTTTCCCTCAGAGATAAAGCTCTATCATGGTTAGATTCCCTTCCACCTAATTCAATAACAACTTGGGATGACCTTAGAAAAGTTTTCCTTGCTAGATATTTTCCCCCAAGTAAGACCGCTCTTCTTCGAAACCTAATAACTAGATTTACCCAACACCAAGGAGAGTCGTTGTTCGAAGCCTGGGAGAGATATAAAGAACTATTAAGAGCATGCCCACACCATGGCCTAGAGAATTGGCTAATCATCCAAACCTTCTATAATGGACTTCTTTATAACACTAAAATGACCATCGACGCTGCCGCTGGTGGCGCACTGATGAACAAACCTTACCCTGAAGCTAGTGCCCTTATCGAGGATATGGCCCAAAACCATCAATCATGGGGAGTAGAACGAGCGACAGTGGAAAAGAAGGAAGCCCAAGGAGGAATACATGAGCTAAGCTCTATAGACATGATGCAGGCTAAAATGGACGCGTTGGCCCTTAGAGTCGAACATATGTGTACAACTCCGAATACTGTTGCCGCAGTTTCGCCGAATTGTGAGATATGTGGAACGCAAGGACACCAATCCGCCGAATGCAATCTGTTGAATGAAACCAACACTGAGCAAGTGAACTATACCCAAGGGAACCCATTTTCAAACACATATAACCCTGGATGGAGGAATCACCCAAACTTCTCCTACAAAAATAATAACCCTATCCAAAATACCGCACCTCCGAGACAACAAGGTTACCAAGCCCCTAGAACAAATCAACCTATGCAACCTGTACCACCTAGCCCGAGCTTTGAGGAAGTTGTAAAAGATTTTATCGTTGCTCAAAAACAACAAAACAAAGAGTTCATGAACCATAACGTCCATGTTAACGAACTAATTACCAAGTTAGGAACCAAGGTTGATCAAATTATTACTCATAATAAGATGCTTGAAACCCAGATCTCTCAGGTAGCGTTAAACCAAGCCCCACAGACTACACCTGGAGGACAGTTCCCTGGACAACCTCAACAAAACCCGAAAGGGCAAGCTAATGCCATTACTCTACGAAGTGGAACCGCTTATAAGGAACCTTTAAACCCTAGATTAAGTGAGCCCAAAACTTCTGAGAGGAATGAGGAAAAGGAACCAGAGAAGCCTGAAACCCCGGAAAGTCAAGAAAAAGGAGAAGAACCTAAAAATAAAACCTATGTACCGCCACCGCCATACAAACCACCAATACCTTACCCTCAAAGATTAAAGAAAACCCAAATCGATAATCAATATCAAAAATTCGTTAAGGTTATAGAAAAACTTCACGTAGAAATCCCCTTTACAGAAGCCATCACCCAAATACCTTCTTATGCTAAGTTTCTCAAAGACATACTTACAAATAAACGTAGACTCGAAGATCCGAAACCCGTGGAATGTAATTCTATTTCCGAAAATAGGTTAGCAAAGAAAGATAAAGATCCCGGAAATTTTTCCATTCCTTGTGTTTTGGGGAATCATGTCATCGAAAAAGCTTTTCTAGACTTAGGAGCTAGTGTGAGCTTAATGCCTCTAGCAGTTTGTGAGAGATTAAACTTAGGAGAATTACAACCTACTAAGATGTCACTTCAATTAGCCGATAGATCCGTTAAATACCCTATAGGCATACTTGAAGACGTCCCTGTTAGGATAGGTCAGTTGTTTATACCTACTGATTTTGTTGTCATGGACATTAAAGAAGATGACGACATACCAATCCTCCTAGGTAGACCGTTCTTATCGACTGCTGGAGCCGTAATAGATGTTAAAAAGGGAAAACTAACTTTTGAGGTAGGTGGCCAGAAGATAGAATTTATATTGTCAAAATTTCTTATGGCACCTGTGATAGGAGATTCTTGTTATGCCTTAGATATCATCGAAGAATGTATTAGGGAATTAGAACAAGAAGAAGAAACTGAATCTATAAAATTGCCATCAACCCTTATTTTGGAAGATGACAATTATAAAACACCCTACATTGATGATAACCTTCACGAATGTTTATCTCTAACCCCAGATCCTATGCCTTGCCCTATAAAACCGACCGTAAAACTTAAGGAACTGCCTAAAAACCTGAGATATGAATTTCTTGATGAAGATATGAACCGTCCAGTTATAGTCAGTGCTACCTTAAACCAAGAAGAAACCGATCAATTATTAGAAGTTTTACGTAGGTACCCCTCAGCCTTAGGATATAAGATCTCTGATCTAAAAGGAATAAGCCCATCCGTATGCATGCATCGGATTTTGCTTGAAGAAGATTCAAAACCTTCTAGAGAACACCAACGTAGAATAAATCCTATAATGAGTACTGTAGTTAAGACTGAAGTTCTTAAGTTACTAGAGGCAGGTATAATATATCAGATCTCGGACAGTAAATGGGTGAGTCCTGTGCATGTAGTACCTAAAAAGGGAGGCATCACAGTCGTGCAAAACGAGAAGGGCGAACCTGTAGCAAAAAGAACTGATGGAGGTTGGCGTATGTGCATAGATTATAGAAAATTAAATAAAGCAACTAGGAAGGACCATTTCCCATTACCATTCATAGACCAAATGTTGGAGCGCCTAGCCAGACACTCTTACTTTTGTTATTTAGATGGATATTCAGGATTCTTCCAAATACCTATTCACCCCGAAGATCAAGAAAAAACTACCTTTACATGCCCAGTTGGAACCTTTGCCTATAGAAGAATGCCTTTTGGACTTTGTAATGCTCCTGCAACTTTCCAACGCTGCATGATGTCTATCTTTGCTGATTATTTGGATGGAATCATGGAAGTATTTATGGACGATTTCTCTGTTTGTGGGTCAGATTTCAAAAATTGTCTTGTCAACCTTGAGAAAATCCTGGAGAGATGTGTGGAGGTAAACCTTGTGCTAAATTGGGAAAAATGTCATTTCATGGTCACCGAAGGGATTGTTTTAGGACATATAGTTTCCGAAAAAGGTATAGAGGTAGATAAAGCAAAAATAGAGGTCATAGAGAATCTAAAACCGCCGAAGACTATCAGGGAGATAAGAAGTTTTCTTGGACATGCCGGATTTTACCGACGTTTTATCAAGGATTTCTCCAAAATAACAAAGCCCTTAACTGGTCTTTTAATGAAAGATGCTGAGTTCATCTTCGATGAAAAATGTACTGAAGCATTTAATCTTCTGAAGCAAGCTCTGATTTCAGCACCTATAATGAAACCCCCTGATTGGTCGGAACCGTTTGAGATAATGTGTGACGCCAGTGATTATGCTGTTGGAGTCGTTCTAGGTCAGAGAAAAGATAAGAAGTTACATGTGATTTATTATGCCAGTAGAACCCTAGACGCTGCACAGCTCAACTACGCAACAACCGAAAAAGAGCTTCTAGCTGTAGTTTTTGCAATAGACAAATTTAGATCTTATCTAGTAGGAGCCAAGATTATAGTTTACACCGACCATGCTGCCATTCGTTACTTACTAAGCAAAAAGGATGCCAAGCCTAGGTTACTTCGATGGATTCTATTATTACAAGAGTTTGATTTGGATATCCGTGACAAGAAAGGCACTGATAATGTGGTAGCTGATCACCTATCTAGGCTAGAATACCTGAAACCTGATCCAGTACCCATAAATGACGATTTTGCCTACGATAGACTGATAGCCCAACTAGAAACCATTGAAGATGATAACCCAGACCCTCATGAGCAATTTCATAAATCCTTAGCTATAAGCAATGTACCTTGGTATGCAGATTTTGTTAATTACCTAGCCGCTGACATCATACCCCCTGATCTAAACTACCACCAGAAGAAGAAGTTCTATAGTGATGTGAGAAACTTCTATTGGGACGATCCATTTCTTTTCAAGAGAGGTAAAGATGGCATTTTCCGCCGTTGTGTTCCAGAAGAAGAGGTAAATAATATAATTGAGCATTGTCACTCTGCACCCTATGGTGGACATGCAAGCACATCTAAGACCTACGCCAAGATTCTTCAAGCTGGCCTATTCTGGCCTACTATGTGGCGTGATGTCCATGCTTTCATTGTCAAGTGTGACAGATGCCAACGCACAGGAAATATTTCAAGACGTAATGAAATGTCGTTAAGAAATATCCAAGAAGTAGAACTCTTCGACGTATGGGGTATGGACTTTATGGGACCGTTCCCACCATCTTTTGGAAATCAGTACATATTAGTAGCTGTTGACTACGTGTCTAAATGGATTGAAGCTATCGCCGCACCCACAAACGACACCAGAGTAGTCATCAAATTATTCAAGAATTATATATTTCCCAGGTTTGGAACACCCCGTTTAGTCATAAGTGATGGAGGATCACACTTCATATCGAGAATATTTGATAAACTTTTAAGCAAGTATGGAGTTAAGCATAGAGTAGCAACACCATACCACCCACAGACCAATGGACAAGTGGAAGTATCTAATAGGGAGATAAAACAAATCCTCGAGAAGATTGTCTCTATATCTAGAAAAGATTGGTCGCAGAAACTTCAAGAAGCATTATGGGCCTATAGGACCGCTTTCAAAACTCCTATAGGAACAACCCCTTATCAACTGGTCTATGGAAAATCATGTCACTTACCATTTGAGTTGGAGCATAAGGCCTATTGGGCCATCAAAACTTTGAATTTGGATTACTTGACAGCTGGTGAGAAACGTATCCTTGATATCCACAAATTAGAAGAGCTCAGACAATCTGCCTACGAAAATGCCATCATATACAAAGAAAGAACAAAAGCTTGGCATGACAAAAGAATCATAAGAAGAGACTTCAAAATAGGCGATCCTGTTCTCCTGTTCGATTCTAGGTTACGACTATTTCCAGGTAAACTCCGTTCGAGATGGACTGGCCCTTTCGAAGTATCTAAGATCCTGAGATCCGGTGCTATTGAAATCAAGAACCAAACATGTAAACCGTTCATAGTCAATGGACAGAGGTTGAAGCCCTACGAAGGAGGTGACATTCCAACAACATACACCTGTCATACTCTGAGTGATCCACCATATCCTTCCAATGATGTTTAAATATCGGTCGTCGAGCTAATGACGTTAAACAAGCGCTGCCTGGGAGGCAACCCATGGTTTTTCTTATTTTTGTACTTTTTATTTTTATTTTTACTTTATTTTAATTTGTTTATTTTATTATTATGTCAGGACTCACGATTGAATGTTTTATGTGCTTTCAGGACTTGTTTGCTAACCTTGTACAGAATGCAGAACCCTGATGACATGCACGTGGCCTTTAGAGATGATGCACAGAGAGAGCGTTACTATGTTCACATGAGACGCCCTATGGCTCCTACCAGGTACCCTGACCATGACTGCATGGATGCCTTGGGGATAGAGCCAAGCGTCAGATTTTTATGCCATCAACTCCAGTGGGACCAGTTTGACGACAGGAACAACACTTATAGGAACTTGACTCTTGAGTTCCTCAGCTCGTTTCATCATGACCCTTGGGCTGGACCCGATGGACTCGCTGTTTTCAGGTTGTGCGGGATTGACAACTCATTCTCTCACAAAGAGTTTGGTGATTTACTAGGTTTCCAGACTACTCCTGATGCTATTCCAGAGACTCCGATGGGGTATTTTATGAGCAGAGAAGTGGAAAAGTTTTGGACTAAAATATCAGGCGGAGGGAGCCAAGATCCTTCTACCCAGTTTTCTCAGGTAATCCACAACCCTGCATTGAGGTACTTCCAGATGATTCTAGCACATTCTTTCCTAGGTTTTCCAGATACAGAGACACTGCTAAGTGAAGAGGAGATTTTCCTACTGTTTTGTGCGACTCAGTCTCGCCCTGTTGCTTGTGGCAACTTTCTACTGAAGGGCCTTGCTAGTGTTGCCAGATCATCAGTAGGAATCATCCATGTCGGTGGGATTGTTACATAGATTGCTACTGCATTGGGTTTGTCTCGCAAGCTATTGCACCTCAGGACCTTCTGCTGCTACACCACCCTGGATATTGATTTTTGTCTTGATAGAGGACTGATGAGGAGGGCTTCTTTTGAGCCCAACATGTTTAGATTGTTGATCGACGGTGAAGCGATACACTACTTTACATTACCAGATCCGCTGATGACCAGTGTCCATGATCCTGCCAATTGGAGTTATGCTCTAGAGGGTTATGGAGAGACTGTCGAAGAGCCGAAATCGCCTCCCGCCGCTGAGTACACTCCTACACCTCTTACTCCCCGAATCACTGTTATGTCTAACAATATGTCTCTACAGCCACCTGACCTACAAACACAGATTTATGAGCTCCGCAAGGAGACTGCCCTGCTCAAGCAGGAAGTGGCAGACTTAGAGTTACAGATGCAGGTTTCTGATCTCACTCATGCCTCGGAGACCGATGCTCTACATCAGGCGATCGACGAGCTTCGGAGGGAGATAGCTGAGATTCGTGGATCAAGCCAGGATAAGAAACCTACCACATGACTCATTCCACCCTGACAGCACTACCCTAGTATTTAACTTCCTTTTATTTATCGCATTTCCAGACATATTTTACTTTATTGCAGCTTTTATATTTTCATGCACTTTGAATTCCTTATATATATACATATTATGCACTAATTTTTATTTTTCTTTTTCTTTTTTGATTTTTAATTATTTTATTTTTGTCGGCAAAGAAAAAAATATATAAGACAAAAATATGCAAGCCAATGCCTTGAAAAGAAGAAGAAAACGCTATTCAGACCCCCCGGAAGACAAAGGTGCAAGGAAGGCCCAAAGGAGGATCCAAAACCACAAGGCCCAGGAATTGGCCTTGTGGCGGGCGCCATAGGCCCTGTGGCGGGCGCCACACCGTACCATCAACAAATACGGGATTCAATCCCCATTTCCACCATTTTCATCCCTTTCTTCACCAAAAACCCATTTTTCCAACCTTCCAAATCCTCCTTGAACCCCATTAAAGCTCCCCCATTTCCAAAATACCCTCCATCCATAAAACATATCCAACATCCATTTCCATTTTCATCCATCAAAAACCAAAAAAATCAAAACTTTATCATTCCCCTCATAAACCACTTTTCTACTATTTTCACTACCTAAGGAGCTTTTCAACAATGGAGTTCAACGGATTTATTCTTCGTGATGGAAGACCGGGCGAAAGGCAACGGAAAATTATTCAGAGGCTTCAAAGTCGAGAAATCCTCTCGACTAGGTACGTCGACGATAACTGTCTGTATGCTTTGGGTATTTATCATAGTGTTTTTAATTTATTAGAATTTCTAGGCTTGCATAATATTTTCATTAATCAGGAACCTACCTATGAGAGGCTGACAACTGAGTTTTTGAGTTCTTTGATATACACTGTCAGTCCTAACACTGCTAGCACTGTCGGTACTGTTATTTTTAGACTGTTTGGAATTGAATATGAATTCAGTACCAATGAGCTAGCAGATTTGTTAGGAATCCCTCATAGGGAAGGTTCGATTTGTGAGGCACCTTTGGATGCTGAATGGTCGGCCGAGGTATTTACCTTCTGGCTAAGGCTTTCAAGTACTTCAATTAATTCTTTTGAAGGGATACTTGCGTCGACCATTCACAACCCGGCCATAAGAGTTTTTAGACTTCTTTTGGCATGTACTATTTTTGGCCGGGAAAGTCCAAACAAGGTTAATGCTCGTGAACTCCTATTTTTGCAAGGATGCCTCACTAGAACCCACATCAATCCGGTCCCGTTTATGCTTGCCCACATGACTTTATTTACTAATAAAACAGGACCGATTGTTTTTGGAGGGCTTGTTACGTCTATTGCTCGGGCTCTTGGCCTGAATGATGAGATAGCTACACTTGAACCACTACCTCCTCGCACAATTAATTTAAAATTTCTGAAAGACATGAAATTGTGCCGAACAAGGAGAGAAGGTGGTTATGAGTTGATGGTTCATGGGGTAGCTATCCCATCTGTTGCTTTACTATGCAGTAGACGTACTGATGTACGTGATGAAAGGAACTGGACCTATGATCTTAATGCTCCACGTGTTTTGGGTCCACTTCCTCCTAATATTCCCGATGGGGAGGCACATGACACTGATGATGAGTATGATCGGAGAGAGCAGTCTCCCATCCCTCACATGTCCCCCCATCGTCCTTCACAGTCACACACTGCACCATCTTCCTCTAACCCTGTTGCAGGTACTGCTCCTGGATTCTTTGTCACCGAGGAGATGTGGCGTGATATGACAGCTAGAGAAGAAAGGCGTGATGGCCTTCTCTCTACTATTTCACAGCAGCTGACGAACAATATGAGCTTCATGCAACAATCGCGATTGGTTTCGGATCGTGCTTATAGCAACGTTTGCCGTACCTTGAACGATATTTCATTAGAGCAGAACCGTCAGAGAGAGTTCAACAGCCGACACTACCAGCTTGTAGAGGCTACTCAGGGTTCCATCTTGGGTAACCTTCGAGAGGTCCGGAGTGCTCAGGCTGCTTTATCAGCACGACTCGACCGGAGGGACCAGCATCGTAGTAGATCCCGTCGTTCCAGACCATCACATCAGGACGGCGAAGGCACCAGTGCCCCTCCTCAGTAGTCTTTTTCCAGGTTACCCCCCTTATCTTATTTCGAAACATTGGGGACAATGTTCGATTTAAGTGTGGGAGGGGATTTTATTGCTTTCTGTTATTTCCCTTTTTAGTTAATTTCCTTTCAGTTATTTCCCTTTTAAGTAATTTATTTTTCTTAGATAATGCATGAGTCTGACGAGTCACCAGTATAGTGTCTTTTTAGTTCATCTTCATTTTTTCCCATTTCCTTAGCCTTACCAGAAAATTTTTAAAAAAGAAAACAATGTTGTTTCACATGTTTTTTGGGCTTTGAGACAGGTTTAGATTAGGATGTGGTGACTTAGGTTAACTTTTTGAAACATCAGAACCATTTTAGCACCATAGACCTCTTGAATATAGGAATCACTCCTAAACCCCACCACCATGGCCTTTACTATCATTCAAAAAATTGTCCTAAGTAGTTTATTTTAGCAGTCAGCTCCGGCCTAAGCATACTCTACGTAGGGGGCCGATGAATATAAGTGAATGATCCAGTGCTAATAAATAAATAAAAAAAAAATAAAAAAAAAGAAGAAAAAAAGGCAAACTCTGGTATAGGTGACCCTCTCAAAGTCATTTAAACCGAAAAAAGAGAAGAAAAAAAAAATTTGCCACAAAAAGAAAAAAAAAATTGCAAGTCACCTATTGTTAGTTGGTTCAGAGGTATCTGGCACTGAACTTGGTAGGGCGGATTACGATCCGATCCCCCGCAGCTACATTTAGGCGAAATAAAAACAGGTTTACACATGCTTATGTGCCAGAAACCTTATGTTATGGATCAGAATTACTAACCGGTCACTCTACTATGAAGCATGTACGGATAACGGGCTTAATATGATTGCGCCTGAATGAAAAGGACACAAAAAGATGAGAAGATAGGCCTAGGTATCGTGGGATGACATGGAGTGGTTAATATAGGATTGAAGTTTGTGTTTGTGTTACTATGGTACCCTTGGTTCACTTAGTTAGTATCTGTCACTGCATCCTGACTTGAACTTAGAATCCCTTTAGCCCAAAGACAAGTGTTGACACCATATTTTCTTAAGCTTTAATGTTTGCTTGAGGACAAGCAAAGGTTTAAGTGTGGGAGAATTTGATCACACTAAAATTCACCGTATTTCTGACTCCGATTTCGCATGCATTCTTAGCTTTTATTGTTGTTTTGCTTTGTTATTGCTTTGTTTTCTTATGTTTTCAGGTTTTTATAATAATCGGAGCTTGAATCGGGAAAAGGAGCGAAAAAGGAGTGAAAACGGACGAAAACCTAGAAATTCAGCATTTTGCACTTGCGGCACCCACCATGGCGGGCGCCATGGGGTTAGTCATGACGTGGCCACGTCTCAAGACCACTCCTCAACCTCCAAGACCCACGATCCCCACTCCATCATCCCCTGTAGGGACCATGGCGGGCGCCACAAGGCAAAATTTCATAACCTCCACTTTTTAGTGGAGGGGCGTCCCGGTCATTTCATGCTTTCAGTTTTTACTATAAATAGGACCTTAGATTTTCGTTTTTCTTCATCCAGAATTAGAATTCTCTAGGAATATATCAGTTATAAAGCAGTTGCCATTCCACATCGGGGTGCCTCTGCAATCGAGTGATCGAGTCTGTAATCTGTCTGTGGTTCGAGTTTTGGAGCACTCTGGAGGAAGTTAATCCTGCCGCCATTTTAATTCCAGTTAGTATTTTATTTTTCCGCATTGCTTTACTTTTATTTATTTTCTCGCACTTTACTTTGTTTATTTCCCGCACTCGCACATTTACTTTGTTTATTTCCCGCACTCGCACATTTACTTTGTTTATTTCCCGCACTCGCACATTTACTTTGTTTATTTCCCGCACTCGCACATTTACTTTGTTTACTTCCCGCACTCGCTTTAAATTACTCATATGAAAAACTATAAAAAGAATATTTACTTTATCATGTCTAACTAATCCCATAAAGGTTAGAATGTAAGGATCGTAATTAAACCAGTAATCAGTATAATTGTTCGTGGAAACACCTAAGGGCTATTTTATCTTTCAATTCAAGTAATTGTTTTTAACTATTTCAAAAACAGCCAAAAGCGCTTTGTATAGTTCATTAGGAGTTTTTAGATTAAAAAGAAAAGAGATTCTAAAACGATTTTCGGACGCGTTATGAGATTTAGAGTCTGGTTCATAAGAACCTCTTTTTGCTAAGAAGTCCAGGTTAAAATACTTTTCCACTTTGTTAAGAAACTATATTTCTTAAAAATAGGTTTACTACTCTAACGCAGTACGCACCTTTTTATCCGTGACAATAGGAGGGGTTGATTAGAGAGTACAACTCGGTTCTGAATACGCGAAAGCGACAGTTCCTGTTAAATTAGTTCTTTTCAAAGGAGAAAACATTGCCCATAAGTAGTTCCATTAACAAGTACTGGATTATCATTGATTACGTGAATTACATTCGAGCCTGTCTTTTATTTATTATTTAAAATTATAATTTTATTTACCATTGCACCCTTACTAAAACCCTTAAAAATAGTTGCCTTAGATAAACACCATAACAACAGGTACGATAGATTGACACTTGGTCTCTGTGGATTCGATAATCTTTTATATTACTTTGACGTGATTCGTACACTTGCGAAAAACACGCATCACTTGGTTTGTCTAAAGGATGCAAAACAATCTATCTACGGCTGCTAAATCTAAACGGGAAGGAAATTGACTCGATAGAGCGTCGCGCTCTATGCCTACATATTCTCGAGAGAAAGTCAGAGTCATCGTAGTTCGGGAAACTACAGGGAATTGGCTCGCCAAGACTTTGCATCTTGTGCCTACGTACTTCCACACAGAGGGGAAGATCAGAGCTTACGTAGTTCAGGATAACTACGGCTAGACAGGGTATTCTCGATCACACAGGAGTGAGAGATTAAGCTGGTTTGAAAGGTACGGGAACCTACGGGAACTAAAACTACGGTCTGGTCTCAAATGTGCAAGGGCAAGAGAAAGGGAAACAATCAGTCGTCAGCGGGAAAGTCTTGATCGCACAGCAGCGAGAGAACAGAAAGGTTAGTTGTTAGTGTGCTCGCTAGGATATCGCATCCTATGCCTACATATTCTCATTAGATATGAGAAATCAGAGCAGCTGTAGTTCAGCCTACTACAGCTAAAACCGGGAAAAAAGGGAAAAGGGAAAAAGGGAGCTCGCTAGGACACGGCATCCTATGCCTACGTACTCTCGTCGGGCACGAGAGATCAGAGCTAACATAGTTCGACGGGAAAACGAATGTCAATTGCACGGGAGCAAGAGAGAGAAACAGGGATTCACTCGCGCGGGGCGAGAACAAAGAGGAAGCAGGCCTACGCCTAAACGGGAAGGAACTCGGGACACGCACGCAAGAACCTAAGAAGAAACTCCTCATCTGGCAATTCCTTTGTATCTGCTGATGCAGCCCACAACACTCGCTGGTTGCCTGAAGATTTGAATACGCCAATGATAATGAACGAAGCAGCTCCGGGGATCCTGACGTACGCGCAAGCTCCATTCCAATCTTCTCCTCTCTGGATCTTTGATGATGACGCTCGAACCAGGAACAATGTAACGCTTAGACCGTCATGGTTCGACTTATACGAGAAATCGAACTCTAAGAGGTAGCGTATCGATATCCGTGTCAAAGACAAGATGGAGAAATGATATCGAAAATCATTCTCCAATTGAATCGTGTCACACGGCCAGCCAGAAACAAAATCGAGAATAAAGTCAGATGGAACGAAAATAGGAGAGACAATCCAAGGCAAAATGGAAATAATACGCTACTCCTAAAATACGGCAACTAAATTCCAATTAGAAAATATTCTAAGAAATATTAAAGAAAATGCGTACTAAAATAACATAAAAATACTATAATATTCTATATGAAAAAAAATATGAAAAACTATATTAATCTATATTATTCTAAAAGAAAATGGAATTAAAATCCCTAATATTTCATTTAATATTGCCAATAAAAATGAAGAAAAATATAAAAGGACAAAAATGCAGCAGGGGGGTTTAGTGGTACAGGGGGTATTGCAGTCAGTAAAACAACCAGGCCCAGCCCAATACACAAAACAATATACACACAGGGAGGGGGTGAAAATAGAAAGGGGAGTTTGCCCAGAAAAACAAAGAATGGGCCTAGCCCAATCAGTAACACTACACACACGCGGAGGGGGGAGGAAAAAGAAACGGAGGTGCCAATCAGAGTGGGCCTTAGAGGCCCAATACCAAACCAAGCCACGTAAACCCGTGATTCAGCAAACCCTAATCACTTCTTTGCAAAACACTGTTCACCGCATCCGCCGCTTCCGTCTCCAACCTATCTCTCGTTCAACCTCTCTCATCCTCCGGAACCTCTCCACCTCTCTTTCTTTCGCCGTCACCTCCAATCTCACCCTCCTATTTCTCTGACTCAAACAAACCTCTCTCAAATCTTCTCCCACAGACCTCAAACAAGACTCCTCATCTGAAATTATGGTTGTTGAAGAAGATTTCATGAAGGGAACTCGTTCGTAGACCTTGAGGTAAATTGAAGATCTATAGACCTGAAGGTGTTTGAAGGATCCTCTGATGAAACAACTTTGCATATTGAAGATGAGAGCTCGCTTGAAGATCGTTAAGTTTCTGAAAAACAGATGAAGATCTTGGAATTTATTAATGGAGTTTGGTGAAGATCTGTGGCTTTCATTGATGTTGTGATGAGAACAGCTTTGTTACGTGTTGGAATCTCATCGTAAGGATCTTTTCTCTATCGCTCGGTTCATAAGGTTCGGTGTTTCGATCTGGAACTTGTTCGTGGTCGTTAGATCTGGATGCGATGAAGGTTGCATGTTCTTGTTATTCTTCAAGACTTCTTGACAACGGATGCAGATTCGAAGAATAGCTCGCGAAATTGGACGAATGTTCTTGAGCCTTCTTGTGGTTTGACGAACTTTGATGAATGTTCATCATCTCTGATGAACTTCTGGGAACCTGGACGGAGATCCTGATGAACACTAATCTGAAAAACTTGAAGACAGATGAACACGCATGAAGGAGTTCGTCGAGAATCTTTCAAGATCTTCGAAGATCTTGAAGAAATCTGGGCGATGATTGATGAGCATAGGAGCTTGATGAACGAGGAGATCTGGCGTTTCTGGAAAACAAGGTCGAAGAACACATGAATGTTCTTAAGGATCTTCATGAAGAAGATGAAGATCTTAAGTTTCCAGATGGAAAATCACAGTTTCCGGGGAGAATTGGATGAAGAAACGGTGAAGATTTTGAACGGTTACTGGAGATTGGTTGAGGAATTCTGGGGAAGATGAATGTTCTTTGAAGTTTTGCAGTTTTCCGACAAAAAAGCGGTTGCCGGTGATGGTCACGGTGGTCGGATATGGTTGGGAGATTATCGTCGGTGACTGGTGGGCAGTTATGGTGGCCGGCGCGGCGGTTGCATGGCCGGCCGGTGAGGGAGAATGGTGACGGACAGTTGGCATTGCATGCGGATGAGGGTTCTGGGAGGAGACACGTGGTGGTGGAGGTGGAAGAGAGAGGGAGAGCCACGTGGGGGGGCATGCAGAGTGAGAGAGAGAGTGAGGTGGCTTCGTGTGAGTGTGAAACGTGGCGTGAAGAGGAAGACAGAGAAAGTGACTCGTGGGGACCTTTATAGCGTGACACGTGGACTGGACCTGGGGTTTGTGGGCCTCAGAAAATGGACAAAAGGCCCACCGAAAATTGGACGATTAACACATGATTAATACGGAATTAGACTCTAATTAAATCCTATTAATACTAAACAAAAATTAACAACTGCAGTTAAAGCCTAATTACAATTAAGACTATTCTAAACTTAATTAAGGCTAATAAACTCCTAATTAACATCTAAAAACTGATTAAGACCTAATCAATCTAATTAAATCCTAAATCTATATTAAATCTAAAAAAGAGGATTAAACCTATTAAACTCTATTGATTTCTAAACAAATAAAAACAATAGAAAGAAAAATTTATTAATTCTATTAAGAAAGTCTATTAAAACCTATATTGAAAATATGTCTAAAAACTATTTAATAAAAGAAAACCTATAAAATTCTATAAAGAAATTTATTCATTCTATTAAAAATGAGACCTATTAAATTCTAAAAACAATATCTATAAAAAAGAAAGAAACTATTAAAATTCTAGACCATTCTATTTAATAAACCTATATTCTAATATTAAAATCTATTATTAAAAAACTATACTATTTATTCTAATATCTATTATTAAAATTTCTAAAAAAATATTATAATATTCTAAATCTATTTAAAATCTATAAAAGGCTATTAAATCCTAAAAAATGCAAACAAAGGCAAACAACCAAAATAAACGAGAGCGCGAGACCAGATCGAAGCAAGCAGTATACCCAGACACCAAGAACCTCCAAAATCACTGCGTAAGCTGAAAATACTCAGAAAGCGCGTGACTCCTCAAAATAACCTCTGATTATCCGAACCGCTCTGAAATACCCGAAATGTAAAAACAGGGTTGTAATCCCGATAAAATCAGTATGAATGAGAAAATGCACTATATGCGATATGCGAATGCGAAATGCGTCGAACCATAAACCAAATATGGGGACCGGTTGGTCAAATTTTAAGGTGCAACACCTAGCTGCCGAATCCCTAAAACCTTTCATCCCAAATCTACCGCCGCCTCTCAAATCATCTCCTCTTACGAAACCTTATTCCTCTCTAAAACCATAAACAGTCGTCAATCACCTTCTTAACTCCACCCTCGATCTCGTCTCCATCAAGGAAAGTTAAAAACCAAGTCGTTGCGAGCGGAGGTGCGGTGGCTTGAGAACTCAACAAACCCTAATGACCAAAGAAGACGAGGTGAAGATGTCGCGAAGTTCCTTCCCAACTTGATTTTCGGCCGTGACTCAGTAAGACTGCTCCGCACACCACAATGACAACATCAGCTCATCCTTATTCCGACTCAACAATAGTTGTTTGACTTCGTCAGTTTTCCGTTCAAGGCGCATCGTCGTAATCCACCTAAGACCATCGACATGGCGCGACAAGGAGTTTCATGAATTAGCAATAACACAAGGTGGATAACTCTTGGTCGGTTGGTTTTGTTCCTCTTTCTAGGTTCATGAATTTAATTTTTGTTATGTTGGTCATGCTCATGTCTAACTGTATTATGAATTCTCGTTTGATTTTCATGAGATTTTAGTTCGTATCTGTGATTTTGAACCGCATAAACCTGAGCGAAGGATATGGTCGAATAATGATGTTTGTTATTTTGGCTGTAGTTTAACTTTGGTGTTGTTTTAAAGGTTCTCCTATGAAGATTTTAGTGGACAAGCATTGATTCTTTTACGCCATTCTGTCCGTAGCATAGTCGGTTTTCGGATAGGCTGTCAGTTGTGTTGCGTGGACATTAGACCGTTGCGGTTGCCGTCTCAGTAGAAGCTTTATTCTGAACTGATATTCTGATATGAATTTGATGTTATTTCTGCTGACTTTATATTGGTCTGGTATTGAAGTCCTGGTACAATATAAACATGTTGTATAGATTAATAGTTTTTTCTTTTATTAAAATTACAGCTTCTATGTATGCCCTGTTTTATTGATTCAAAGCATGTTTGTGGTTCAACTCTGTACCATGAGTATTGAATTTCGATTGTGCCACATATTCCTGGCGATACTGTGATTTTATTCCCAAACTGTGTCAGTAAGATTAAATACTTCTTCCTGGGTTAAAAGTTTATGTTGAAAACCATATATTACGGTTGGCTTATCGGCATTTGCGTTAAGAAAGCGTGCTAGTTTTGATCATAGTGTAAGTACTCATGTTACTGCTGTTTATTCCATTACTGTCATGTTGTTTGTTAAATTTTGGCAGAATAAATCATGGTAATCACTGTTGTTTATTGATTTATTTATTTCTGCGAAACACGGGCGGATTTGTTGCGTACTTTACTTGAACTTGTGGTCGTCATTTATCTTTTGTGAAATCTCGTCGATTTAAGTTTATTGCAATAATATTTTGGTGTTCATAGTGTCTATGGCATTTGTGTTAGTGGTGCGGTGATTCGGTTTCACTGGTATTTAAGTATATTACACAATATGAACCTTTGGAACATCAGTAGTAATGAGGTTTTAAGATGCTGGGGCAAGCTTAGTTATTATTTGTGATTGGTAAATTTTGTTTAGTTATTTGATTTAGCTTAATAAAAACTAATGGTTATGGATAATGGGTTACTATTTTAATAAATTAATCTTATACTAATTAGACCACTAAAACAATTAATCGTGACTTTTCACTAAAGACCAAATTTTTCTAATCATGATATAATAATAATTATTCTATTTCATTTTGTTTTTTATATATATCAAAATATATTTTTTAATTTAAATAACGAAGGTAGTGGATTCTTGGGGTCTAGCACTCCTTGAATCCTTGGACAACCGCTCTTGAGGCGCACGCCTTTGGGTTGTGGTTGTTCCGTCTCTCGGTTTCAAAACATTTTTTTACTCAAATTAATTGAAATTTCTTAAAGATATTTTTAATTACGATTAGATATTTTTATAAGAAATTCCAATTATTATCTCTTTTAAAAAATATATTTTAAAATTATCACAAAATTAATATTTTAAATATTAAACTTTTAAAAAATTACACTTTATTAGTTAAGTTAAAAAAAATTCTAAGATATTAAATTTTTCTCAAAAACAATTAATTATGATTAGTTTTTTCCTCAAAAATCTTTTTATAATTGATTAACTAATTTTATGGATGAAAATTAAAATTACTTTTCTTAATCAAAATTAAACTATCTTCCTGAAACTATTTTCAAAACAATTGAATTCTTGGATCTCGCCTTCCTTGAATACTCGAGGGACCATTCTTGAGGTGCACGCCTTAAGTTGTGGTCACTTTCAAAACAATTTTTAAAAATAAATTTCTCGATTTAGTTGAGTCATTAACTTTGATCACCATACACAACATTTTAAAGCTTAATCCTGGGCTTCCTTACAGTGACACCTATTTGATCAATTATTTCTAATTGGTCACTTAGAAGACTAAACCACTTTGCTAGTGCACACGTTTAAAATTTAAATTCAAACCTCGACTCACCTCGAGTACTTTTTCAAAGCAAACTAAATTCCTGAAGTCTAGCACTTCTTGGGTTTTTGGACGATTGTTATTAAGGCGTACGCCTCAAGTAATATATTGTTCGACATTTCATCTTTTAGTACGCTATTTTGCACAAAGAAATATCATAGGAATCTAGCATTCTGTGTGATATTTCCGTTGTTCATCCAAACATTTTCCGAATGAAAAAGGTGTTGTTAGGATCTAGCATCCAAATGATGTCCCGATTAATTAGTTGTGGGACTGACGTCTCATTTACTAAATAATCGTCATTTCTCCTATACTTCTCAAATCCAATCTCGTATTCTCACTTCTCATACCACAAACCCTTTTCATACCCTCTATTCGATTCAAATCATTTTCTCAACATTTTTTCTCAATTCAAACTCCGGAAGAAGGAGGTTCTTGGAATCTAGCATTCCTTGTATCTTGAGTGAATAATTCTCGAGGCACGCTCTTGAGTTATTATTCATTCAATCTTTCGACTCTTTCAAACAAAACATTTTCAAACGTTCTCCTAAGTCAAGTGCTCGTCCGCATTTGCAACTATCGACATTTCACACACACATTCACAAATCATCGTAGTTTCGATATTAGGGGCACCCTTAGGGACTAATATCGTTTTCTCACAATCTTAACCCTTGACACGTCGTCAAGTCGGTTCTATCTTCTAATCATTTCCTCGACTCGTTGTTGAACCCTTTCTTCAAACCAACTTCTTTTTGCCTCGCATTCCATTTTCGTTCCAATCTTTATAAAACACTTTTTAAACTTACGAAAGAGGGATATTCTTAGAATCTAGCATTCTTTGAATATTCGAATGAGTAACTCTCGAGGCACGCCCTTGAGTTGTTATTAGTTCATTCTTTTGATTTCAAAACATCCAACTCTTTATCCTCAACCCATTTCAAACCTCGTCTTTTTCGTGGTTGTCGCCACGAACTACGACCGCTCTGATTCTTCATTCTCGTCTGAATGTAAGATATGTAGGCACAAGATTGCGATGATCTTGGCGAGCTACCTCCCCTCCATTTTTTCATTTCCCCGTATCCATTTCGTGGTTGTTACCACGAACTACGGACGCTCTGATTCTTCATTCATTTTTTGAATGTAAGATACGTAGGCACAAGATTGCGATGATCTTGGCGAGCACACTTCTATCTTCCTCCATCTTCTGTTTCCCAATCTTTCCCGTAGTCGAACTACGACGCTCTGATTTCTCATTCTCATCCGAATGAGCATACGTAGGCACAAGGGCCCCAATCCTTGGCGAGCACCCTATCTTCCAACCATCCCCATTTTCCCTTAGCGTCTTTATACCCTACCAATTCGCCTTTATCAAGAAAAAAAATAAATAAGCCTAGACAACACTCTCCACAAAATACCTTAAGAGGTTCCCGTCGAGTACGACGGACGTGTGAGGTGCTAATACCTTCCCTTCACGTAACCAATTCCCGAACCCGGAACTTGGTTGCGACAGCCCTGTTCCTACCCTTTCGTTTTCAAGAGGTTTTCTCGATATTTTCCTCTCCCGTTTATTCGGGAAAAATAAAGTTCGGTGGCGACTCTGACAAACCGCATTTCCGCGCCTTTTGCACGAGGGTCGTTTCTCTGAAATGTCTCCGTGATTTTTCGAGGTGCGACACTTGACTATGATTTAGGTCCATACCTGTGAGCGGGGTCGGTTTTATTGCAGGAAATTTTAACCTTCAGAATACCTGGTTTTCTTGTTAGTGAATTAGTGTTGTTGGGTTCAGAAGTTCTTATTGTCAGAGATGTGGTTGTTCTCGACAGTGTGTATTTATTGGTCCTCTTCAGGGTTATGCTATCAGAGCAGTGTGGTGATTATGTTGGATCAGAGCTTTGATCTTCTCAGCAGCCATCTTGATCCTCTGTTGCATTGCATTTTCCATTTTGCATACTCATTTACATATCATTAACGTGTGTCTGTGTTGCAGGTACCTTATCCCCCGGTTCAGGTTTTCTTGCCTTCTATTATAGGTTCTCTGAGGAAGACTGTGGCCTATAAGCTCTCCATTCTAGATGTTGCTCAGTTGTCTAGTTTGATTGCTTTGGCAGATGATACTGTGAGAGGTGAATTCAGAAAGTCTTATGGGAAGCTACTCAGTTTGGTCCGTAAGCCTTCTGTGTATGAGTTGAATGGGTTATATGCCTTGTTGCAGTTTTATGATCCTCCTTTGAGATGCTTTACATTCTCAGACTTCATTCTTGCACCTACATTAGAGGAGTATGCTGATTTATTGGGTGTGCCTATCAGGAGTCAGATGCCTTTTGTTCATATGGATGCTGAGCCTAATCTGGCTAATCTTGCTCTTTCTCTTCATCTGGATGCCTCTGAGTTGGTCTTGTCTAGTTGGAATGGAGTTCCTGGTTTTTCTCTGCAGTTCTTAGTTGGAAAAACCCAACAGTGTGCCAAAGACGGTTGTTGGATTGTGTTCAACGCCATTCTTGCTCTCTGCATATACGGTATCATTTTGTTTCCTAACATGCCTGATTTTGTGGACTTAGATGCCTTTCATATCTTTGCATCAGGGAATCCAGTTCCTACCTTGATTGGAGATGTCTACCATTCAGTGCATTACAAGAACGAGAATATAAGGGGTAAGAATGTGTCATGCTGTGTACCCTTGTTCTATAGATGGTTTGATAGTCACCTACCCAAGAAGGGTCTCTTTGCCTCATCTGCAGCCACAGCTGAGTGGTCTGAGCGCTTGATGAGTTTATCAGTAGAGAGTGTTGTTTGGTTTGATAGAGATATGTTGGGTACTGAGGTTATATTCTGCTGCAGTGGCTTTCCGAATGTGCCTTTGATAGGAAGGAAGGGTTGTATCAACTATAATCAATCTTTGCTTGTCCGACAATTTGCTTATGCTTTAAGGGTTCCGCCAAAGGATGAAGAGGTGCAGAAATCTCTGTACCTCACTGGTCTTCTAGAGGGGAATATGTTATCTAAGCTTCAGCATGCCTGGAATGATATCAGTAGACGAGGGAAGTCGTTGTTGGGGAAAAGTAATAGCCAAGCTTACGCTCCATATGTGACTTGGATCAGAGCCAGAGCAGAGATTATAGGGATGCCATTTCCACTTGCTAAGCAAGAATGTCCTCCAGTGGTGGAAGAGCCTACTACCGTGTCTATTCAGCAGTATAATCAGGTCTTAGCCGAGAGAGAAGAGCTGAAGAAAGCAAATGAAGAGTTAGAGAAAGAGTTGGCACAGATCAGAAGCGAGAGAAATGAAGTCGTCCACTCCTTCAAGAGGCAAACAGAGTTGGTGAATAGGTTAGGTACGGATTTGACTAAGCAGATGGCTGAGCGTGAGCGTTTGGGTCGGGACTTCAAATCTGTCAATGACGTACTGGCCACTAAGAAGCAGCACTTGGATGAAGCGTACCGAAGAATATCCAAGTTTAATCAGCAGTGGAATGCCACCATAGCCAACAACAAAGAGAGGGAGGATAAGCTAAAGCAGCAGATCTCCGAATTGAAGGCTCAGGTGAAGGCTAGTGAGAAGAGGTTTGATGAGGAGACCGCTCGCAGATACGCCACCTAAGATTTGTTGAACAAAGCTCTCGCTAACTTGAAGGATCGCAAGCAGAGGTTCGAGTCCAAGAAGCGAAAGCTAGAGGATTTCTTTGGCCAGGGAGCGTGGGAAGATTCAGTTGAGGGTCTCTAGTGTACTATCCTACAGAGAGATTTTCTTGTTGAAGGGTTACTCACTCGTCCTGATCACCCCGAGACTATAGAGTTGCTGGAGGAGTTTCGTACCCGCGGTCGCACTTGATTATCTTTGTAGTTCTTTGTCTTTTTTCTGATTCTTGTTGTAGGCTGACCATCACCAGGCTTGTTGGTTGAGGTCATGCTATTGATTCCCATTGTATTCGTTGACTTTGTACTACTGCCTTGTTGGCCCATCTATATATGAGATGTTATTCCAGTGGCTATACCCGGACTTCTTGTTATCAGCACTTGCACTCTAGCATTCGAACCGGGGGAAACTCTCCATAACGCACAGACACACATTTGCATTTGCATAAATCATTCGCATAGCAGGTACCTTGTACCATTCTCTTAACTCTCTATTGATGCAGGTTCCAGGATTGCCGACCAGCGAATTCATCGCTATCCTACCAGAAGCAACTGTAAGAAAGTCAAGAGATGCGTGACTGTATGGCGCAGTTCATGCAGGTGATAGAGATTGTGGCTAAGGGCCAGGAGCAGCTGCAAACTCTGGTGCAGCCTCTAATTGCTAGGGTTGATAGTCAGTGTGTGCTACATGGCGGTTTTGCTAATCATCCTTCTCGAGTCGAGACTCCGCGAGCAGATGACACGGTGCCGGTGGTTGTCCTCAATACGGCTGAGAATGATAACAGAGCTGAAAATATGGATGTGACAGGGAATACTGGTTTCAATGTTGGCATTGGGAATGTTGGTCTCGGTGCTGGGAATACTGGTATAGGTATGGGTATTGGCAACGTTGGTTTTGGTGGTAATCAAGGCTATGGCAATCAGGGTTACAGAAATCCGGGTTACGGTAATCAGGGCTTCGGTAATGCAGGCTTCGGCAATGCAAGCCACAATGGTATTAGAATGGGCGTTCACAATGCTGGTTTTGGGCCAGGTGCTGGAAATCAAGGTTTCGGCAACTTGGGATACGGTCCTAGGGTTAATCAGACTAGTTTTGGTCCTTATAATGCTTATGCTGAATACGGCAATGAGGATTCTCACTGGGACGAAGATCGCCAGGAAGATGTTTTCCCTCCTCCAGGAAGGGATTTTGAGGCACCCGCTGACAACGATAGAAGGTTCAGGTTATTGGAAGAACAGATGAGGAATCTTGCTAATCATAACGCCAGAGGGATGGACGTGGCTAACATGGGATTGGTCCCTGGCTTGAGGGTACCGATCAAATTCAAAGCGCCCACATTTGACAAATATAAAGGGGATACTTGCCCGAGAGTTCGCGTGCGATCTTACTATAGGAGAATGTCCGCCTACTCTGATGACGAAAAGATGCTGATGCATTTTTTCCAAGACATCTTGTCGGGACCGTCATTGGAATGGTACATGGCGTTAGAGCCTGCTCAAATCGGTAGCTGGAAGGAGTTGGTAGAAGCTTTTGTTTAGCATTACCAATACAACAGCGACCTTGCACCGAACAGGGTCCAGCTCCAGAATCTCTCTCAGAAGAATAAGGAGAGTTTCAAAGAATACGCCCAGAGGTGGCGTGAGCTAGCTGCCAGGGTGCACCCACCTATGGTAGAGCGGGCGTTGGTAGATATGTTTGTGGGCACTTTCTCCGGGCTGTACTATGACAGGCTCATTAATTGTACGACGGCTAATTTTTCCGAATTGATACTCTTGGGGGAACGTATCGAGAATGGTGTTAAGATTGGTAAGATCCAAGCGGGTGAGTCAACCTCAGCTGGAGGTGGTAAGAAGGCTTTTGGGAACAAGAGACAGGGAGATACCAATGCAGTATATAATGATCGGAGAAGGGATAGAAGTCGGAATTGGCATAGGCAGCAGATCGTCGGTGTGACAATTCCTGTACCTCAGCAGCAACAACAACAGCCACAACAGCAACAGGGACGACAGGACGTTGTTCCACAGAGATATCAAGGTCGGGATAGGGCTGTGAAAAGAGTTTTTGAAACGCCTCCGCTACCTTATGCTCAGCTTCTTCCAACCTTGTCACAATTGCAGCTTGTTGAGAAAAGGATGCTAGCTCCACTGAAGGGCACGCCTCCTTATGGGTATGATGTTAGTGCGCATTGCGACTTCCACTCCGAGGCACCCGGTCATACCATCGAGAATTGTCAAGCGTTCAAGCACAAGGTGCAAGATTTGCTAGATAGCAAAGCTATAAACTTTGGCAAAGAAGCGCCCAATATTGAGAAGAATCCTATGCCGCCTCATGGAACTGCAAAGGTAGGTGTTGTGTTAGAGGATGCTAGTTTGAATCTGGTTATGAATGTGGACAAATTGAAGACGCCTTTGGGTTATGTCAAGAGCAGATTGTTGAAAGGGGGAGTGTTCCCTAGTTGTGACGCCGATTGCGTTGATTGTTTGGCCCAGCCTGAGGGTTGTAATAACTTGAGAAGAGGTATTCAAAGAATGATCGACGAAGGTACGCTGCAATTTGATCGCATGCTGAAGAAAAGCCTGTTGAGGTAAAAGTTGAGAAGCAGGGTGAAGTTGCAACAATTACAATACCATTCGAAACTGTCACGATATCGGCACCTCCAAAGAGGCCGACTATCACAATTACCAAAGCTGGACCTATCCCGTATGAGAGTACTAAAGCCATCCCCTGGAATTATGGGGCGGAAGTATATTGCAATGGGGAGAAGGTTAACTTGCTGAGCCCGCCTGTAGGATCTGTTGATAATCTTGTGGGGGCAGGGGGCATAACCCGCAGTGGCAGAATCTTTACGTCGCCAGAAGTAGAAGCTGAGAGAGTTGCAAAGGGGAAGGGTAAGGTCAGTAAGGAAGGACCGTCGCAGGAGAAAGAAAAAGAGGCTTTGACTAAAGATGTAGAAGAATTCATGAGGTTGATTCGGAAGAGCGATTATAAAATTGTCGATCATCTGCAGCAGATGCCTTCCAAAATATCAATCTTGTCTTTGCTGCTTTGTTCCGAGGCTCACCGGAACGCGTTGTTGAAAGTTCTGGACGCTGCCTATGTACCCCATGAGATATCTGTGAATCAACTAGAAGGAGTGATTGCACACGTGAATGCAGGGCATGGCCTTGGCTTTACTGACTTTGATTTGATGCCCAGGGGCCGCAACCATAACAGTGCGTTGCATATTTCTGTCGAGTGTAGGGGCACTGTTATGTCCCATGTCCTTGTTGACACTGGCTCATCCTTAAATGTCTTGCCCAAGAAAGCATTGCTGAAGCTAGATACCCGAGGAGTAATTTGCACGCCAAGTGATTTAATGGTGAGGGCATTTGACGGGACGAGACGGTCTGTATTTGGAGAATTAACTTTGCCGATCCAGGTCGGTCCAGAAGTGTTTGACACTGTGTTTTACATCATGGACATACAGCCAGCTTATAGTTGTTTGCTTGGACGACTGTGGATCCATGCTGCAGGGGCTGTGACATCGACGTTGCACCAAAAGCTTAAGTATGCGGTCGGTGGTAGTATTGTCACTATCTGTGGGGAGGAAGACATTCTGGTCAGTCACCTGTCATCGTTTAAGTATGTCGAAGTGGATGGTGAGATCCACAAAACATTGTGTTAGGCCTTTGAAGGAGTGCAGATCGGTGACAAATCTCCTGTCATCAGCAAGGGGCCGGGAGTGGCTATGTCGTCATACAAAGAAGCCCAAGCGGTGGTGCAAGCCGGTGAGGTTAAAAGATGGGGTCAAGTTCTGGAAATTCCTGTTAAGTAGGACAAGTTTGGCTTAGGGTATCGCTCATCATCATCCTCTTCGCAGGGCAAGCCGGGATTCAAAGGGCCGATTGTGTTCACTCCGGGAGGAGTCCGTTTTGAGCAGATCAACATGTGTCTGACAGTGAAGAAGGCGATAGCGACTGTGACATGGAGTCGTGGATCAAGCCCAGTGAGCCAGGACAGAGCCTATGCAACTGGTTTATCCAGGACTTTATTCAAGTGACGTCGAAACAGTAATGCCTTGTTTTTTCAATTATTGTACAATCCTGTGTCCTACCCGGGGAATAGCGATTTTATTTCAGGGCCTACTTGCTTATGCGTATGCTTTGTTTTAATCATTAAATAAAGGCGTTTTCCTCATGCAAATTTTGTGATCCCTGTTTTTCTGTTTTTATTTTTACAATAAAATGGCAATGTGGTCGTGTGCTTCGTTTGTATATCATTTGAAGCATTTAACCCTTTCTCTTGCAGGATCCATATTTCAGATGACACCGATCAAGATCTCCCTATGACTCGCTTCGACTTTGAGCATCCGATATTCCAAGCCGAAGAAGAGATTGTTGAGGATGATGACTTACCGGAAGAGCTGACTCGTCTATTGAAACAAGAAGAGAGAATCATTTTGCCTCATCAGGAGGATATCGAGATCATTAATTTGGGTTCGGAAGAGATTGTCAGGAATGTCCAGATAGGGGTTGTGCTGCAAAGCGATATCAAGCAGAGACTTGTCGAGATGCTTCGAGAGTATAGTGACATATTTGCTTGGTCTTATGAAGATATGTCTGGGCTAGACACTTATATTGTGGTCCACCGCTTGCCATTGCATGAAGACTGTCCGCTGGTCAAGCAAAAACTCAGAAGAACGAAACCAGATATGGCCGTAAAGATTAAAGAGGAAGTGCGGAAACAGTGGGACGCTGGTTTCCTGGCTGTTACAACTTACCCTCCTTGGGTCGCCAATATAGTACCTGTACCAAAGAAGGATGGTAAGGTACGGATGTGTGTTGACTATCGGGATCTGAACAAGGCGAGCCCTAAGGATGACTTCCCGCTTCCTCATATTGACGTGTTGGTCGACAACACGGCTCAATTCTCTGTGTTTTCCTTCATGGACGGCTTTTCAGGCTATAATCAGATTAAAATGGCGCCGGAGGATATGGAGAAAACAACTTGTATTACCCCGTGGGGAACGTTCTGCTACAAAGTGATGCCCTTTGGTTTGAAGAACGCTGGGACAACGTATCAACGTGCTATGACGACACTCTTTCATGACATGATGAATAAAGAGATTGAGGTCTATTTTGACGATATAATTGCTAAATCCCAGACGGAGGAAGAGCATCTGGTGAATCTTTTGAAATTGTTTGAGAGGCTTAGGAAATTCAGGCTGAGTCTGAATCCTAATAAGTGCACCTTCGGGGTGAGATCTGGTAAGCTACTGGGGTTCATTGTTAGTGAAAAAAGAATAGAGGTTGATCCTGCTAAAATAAAATCAATACAAGAAATGCCAGCGCCAAAAACAGAGAAAGAGGTTCGTGGTTTTTTAGGAAGGTTGAACTACATTGCCCGATTCATATCTCACCTAACTGCCACGTGTGAGCCAATGTTCAAATTGTTGAAAAAAGACCAGGCAATTGTCTGGAATGAAAATTGTCAGAAGGCGTTTGAAAAAATAAAAGAGTATTTGCAGGAACCTCCGATTTTGATACCCCCAGTAGCCGGGAGACCACTGATCATGTACTTGACGGTTCTTGAGAACAGTATGGGTTGTGTTCTCGGTTAACATGACGAGACTGGACGAAAAGAGCATGTGATATATTACTTGAGTAAAAAGTTCATAGAATGTGAGTCTCCTTACTCAATGCTTGAAAAGATGTGTTGCGCACTTGCTTGGGCTGCCAAACGTCTGAGACAATACATGTTAAATCACACAACCATGCTAATTTCGAAGATGGATCCGATCAAATACATCTTTGAAAAGAAGGCACTTTCTGGAAGGATTGCCCGATGGTAAATGGTACTGACAGAGTACAATATACATTATGTCTCGCAAAAAGCTATCAAAGGTAGCGTACTGTCAGAATACCTGGCTGAACAGCCTATTGATGATTACCAGCCGATGAAGTTTGATTTTCCTGAAGAGGATATCATGTACTTAAAGATGAAAGACTGCGAAGAGCCATTGCATGGTGAAGGTCCTGAGCCGGGTTCCCAATGGAAATTGATTTTTGACGGTGTTGTGAATTCATATGGAAGTGGAATTGGGGCAATCATCACGACTCCCCATGGGACGCACATCCCGTTCACCGCCAGATTGACGTTCCTAGTTACTAATAACAAAGCTGAATATGAGGCGTGTATCATGGGTCTCGAGGAGGCTATTGATTTAAGGATTAAAAATTTTGATGTGTATGGAGATTCCGCGCTAGTCGTGAACCAGATCAAGGGTGAATGGGAGACCCGTCAGCCCAATCTGATACCGTATATGAATTACGCAAGAAGACTGTTACCTTTCTTTGACATAGTAGAGTTTCATCATGTGCCACGGGCAGAAAATCAGATGGTTGATGCTCTTGCGACGTTGTCTTCCATGTACAAAGTTAAGTTCTGGAATGAGGCTCCCAGAATAGTTATCTCTCGCCTTGATAGACCTGCCTTCATATTCGCCATTGAGGAAGCTTTCGATGGCAAGCCTTGGTATTTTGATATCCAGAATTTCCTAAAGAACCAAGAGTATCCGACTGGGGCATCCAGTCGCGATAAGAAGACTCTTAGGAGATTGGCTGGAAATTTCTACTTGAATCCGGATGGTGTTCTGTATAGGAGAAACCATGATTTGGTGCTTTTACGATGTGTTGATGAGAAAGAGGCTAATTTACTCATGGAAGAGGTCCACGAAGGAACCTTTGGCACACACGCCGACGGACACGCTATGTCTCGGAAGTTATTACGGGCAGGGTATTATTGGTTGACAATGGAAGAGATTGCTTTAAGTTTGCAAAGAAGTGCCATAAATGCCAATTTTATGCGGACAAGATTCAGGTGTCGCCGAGCCTTTTGAACGTTATGGCGTCCCCGTGGCCTTTCTCCATGTGGGGCATCGATATGATTGGCAAAATTGAATCCACCGCATCCAATGGACACAGGTTCATCTTGGTGGCTATCGATTACTTCACCAAATGGGTTGAAGCAGCACCTTACGCTAATGTTACCAAGCAAGTGGTAACCAGGTTTAACAAAAAGGATATCATCTGTCGGTACGGTATCCCCGAAAGAATCATTACTGACAATGGTTCGAATATGAATAACAAGATGATGAAGGAATTGTGCCAGAACTTCAAGATTGAGCATCACAACTCATCTCCTTACAGACCCAAGATGAATGGCGCTGTTGAGGCGGCCAATAAGAACATCAAGAAGATAGTTCAGAAAATGGTTGTGACATACAAAGACTGGCACGAAATGTTGCCCTTCGCTTTGCATGGTTATCGTACGACGGTACGCACATCGACCGGGGCAACACCTTTCTCACTGGTGTATGGTATGGAGGTTGTCCTGCCATTAGAAGTTGAGATTCCTTCCCTGAGAGTATTGCTCGATGTCCAACTTGATGAGGCAGAATGGGTGCGGAATAGGTTGAATCAGCTCAGTTTGATGGATGAGAAGAGACTTGCATCTATCGCATATGGTCGGTTATATTAGAGTCGGATGAAGAAAGCTTATGACAAGAAGGTGCGTCCTCGAAGCTTTCAGATGGGCGATCTTGTGCTAAAAAAATTCTCCCACCACAATCGGACCGCAGGGGCAAATGGACTCCCAACTATGAAGGTTCATACATTGTGCGAAAGGTCTTCTCCGGAGGAGCCTTGCTATTGTCCACCATGGATGGCGAAGATTTTTCATCCCCTGTGAACTCAGACGCAGTTAAAAAATACTTTGCTTAAAAGAGACCCGCTGGACAGAAAAAAGAGAGTCCAGGCAAAAATGGGGCATCCCGGCGAACCAAAAAGAAAAAACAAAAGGTTCGGGCAAAAGTTAGGGATAAAAATTGAAAAGATGTACACCCGCAAAGTCGAAAACCTGAGAAGGCGACTTCGGCAAAAAAGGGTATCCCGGTGAATCGAAAACCCGCAAAGGGCGATTCAGGCAAAAGTTAGGGATTAAAAAGCAAATGACTGCGGTCCGAGTTTGATATTGCATTGCTTAGTGGTTTGGGAGTACTTGAGGGTCGATTATCCAAGTCAATCTCTTCCAAGGACGGAGTATCGGGAAAGCATCTGAGTCAGGCGAGTCATAGGAGGATCAGCTCATGGTGTTTGTCTGTACCGCGTTGCCGACATGTATGCCAATTTCTTTGTACCTCTGTACATATTTGTATTTGTTTTGTAGCTTCCTCTTTTCAGGAGTTGCATCCATTGTACAAAAATTTGCCTATTTACAGGCCCATTATCAATAAACGCATACTATTCAATACTTGATGATGTTTCTTGTTTTAATTTTTACTGTTTTGTTTGTGGAAAACGTCGATGTTTTGATAAACTTGAACATGCATAAACTTGCAGGCCTCGGCCAATAATTGTAAAACTTTGAATTGACTGAGCATTTGTCACGGATATTGACCTGGATATTTCCTTTTGTATAGGATATCTTGTTGTTGCTCATGTTTTACAGGGTCGTTACCTTCGCAGCAAACAGCCAAGGGATCGTGTTTCCCTAGCCAGAGTCCCTTAACGTAGAAGCAAGCTCTAGGTGATCTTATTTCTCCCCAGCATATGGAAGTCGCATTTTTATCCCCAGAAGAGTTAGATGCGAGTTAGCAAGCGGTCAGGCAGTGATGTGCATCCCCAGCGGTGGTCGTGTGTACATTTACCCACAGGGTACAACCAGGTTGTCCATGGTTTGAAAAGGGTCACCCCCGAGCAGGGTGGTTCTTTTTGTTCGCCAGCGGGTCATTTTTCCTCCAGTAGGATGATCATCCTCAGCAGAGTTCGTAGTTCCGGACGGTAACACTAGTCCCTAACAGGATTGTTTCTTCCCCAGCGGAGTCAGCGTACTTTTCCAGCTTTCATTTTTGCTGGAACAATTCTGTGATACCCGGTTATCCTCAGCGGAGCTAGCTTTGTTTTCAGCATTTATTTTGGCTGAAGCGGTTCTGTACCCAGTTTTTCTCCAGCAGCTCGGGCCTGCATTTGCATCTTGCATATATCATCATATTTTCATCTTATCAAATACGTAGCATTCCATTTCGTATGGAGCATTACGCCATTATCAACATATGCATTTTGAAGCATAAACCAGGTTGGTTACCTATTTTGTTTCAGGTGTTTCCCTGCAGGTTTGGAATTCTTATTCAGGATGGTTTTGGATGTTCAAATTCTTGACATGAGATATGTGATGATCGCGTTCGTCCTATCGTGAGTTCCCTCATCAGAGTTGCTTGGTTAAGTTTTTCTTCCTCTCCAGCGGAGTTTTCCTCAGATTGTTGTTACGTCAGCATTTTAAACCGTTGAAGTCTTTACCTGTTGTCAAGGTAAATGTCTGGCAGTTAATGTCAGCAATTCCCCAGTAGAGTCTTCCTCAAATGGTTGTTACGTCGACATTGAAAGCTTCATGATTATACCTTCGAAGTTGTTACCCATTTTGATTCAAGATGGATGTCTAGCAGCTGATGTCAGAAGTCCCCGCAGAGTTGTTTGTTCAAGTTTGTGGATGCTCATTTCTCGCTTTTATTTAGCGTATGCCCATTTCCGAGGAAATGGAAGGTCAGTGATATTGACAGTTCTCGCTTTCTTTTAGCGTTTGCCCATTTCCGAGGAAATGGAAGGTCAGTGATATTGATATTTCTCGCTTTTATTTAGCGTATGCCCATTTCCGAGGAAATGGAAGGTCAGTGATATTGACAGTTCTCGCTTTCTTTTAGCGTTTTCCCATTTCCGAGGAAATGGAAGGTCAGTGATATTGACATTTCTCGCTTTCTTTTAGCGTTTGCCCATTTCCAAGGAAATGGAAGGTCAGTGATATTGACATTTCTCACTTTCTTTTAGCGTTTGCCCATTTCCGAGGAAATGGAAGGCCAGTGATATTGACATTTCTCGCTTTTATTTAGCGTTTGCCCATTTCCGAGGAAATGGAAGGTCATTGATATTGACATTTCTCATTTTCTTTTAGCGTGTGCCCATTTCCGAGGAAATGGAAGGTCAGTGATATTGACATTTCTCGCTTTTATTTAGCGTTTGCCCATGTCCGAGGAAATGGAAGGTCAGAGATATTGACGAGATTCGATTTTACGTAGCGTGTGCCCGTTTCTGCGGAAATGGAGGATCAAGGATATTAATGTCATGCTTTACAAAGCATTTGTCGTTGACTCGACACCTGTGGCGTCACGCAGGTGTTTGATATTGAGATCAGGTTCTTTATTGGATGATTGATCAGTTGTTGCTGTGACAACTGGATTCAATTGTTGGGAAGTGGTGTTCCCAAGCAGTTTGGAAGTTTATTTCTTCGGTTAGCAAATTTTCGGGTTCTCTGGTATTCAACCGTCTTCTACCTCGATTGTCTGAAAGTTGTTCGCTTTTCATTCAGTCAGGTCCAAGCCGCTTGAATAGGGGCAGCTGTTGCACCCCAAAATTTGCCTAACCTTTTCTTACTTGGTTTATGTTTCACTGCATTAGCATTGCATTAATCTAGCATTTGCATAGCATAGCATTGTTCATTTGACAGAGGATCAAGTGTGGAGCCTTTCAGGAAGAAGGTTGGGTTCTTAAGAGGTTCATTTGGTTGTATGAGGATAGTCTCCTAATTTGAGGACCATTTGAAGATCATCAAGGGACGGTGAGGTCTTGACCAAGGTAAGAGGGTGTGAGTAGAGCTCATTGAAGTGCCTTGAAGGTCATGGTGGAGCTCAATCAAGTCTTTGTGCCAAGTGTGAAGAGCCACAGTTGAGGGTGTTGTAAGTAGGGTTTTCATCTGAGTAATCCTAAGTCAATTGACCAATTGAAGAGGACCAAAACTCAATTCTAGGTCTTTTCAATCATGGATAGTTGTGTTGAGACACATGAGATGATATTTCAAGATCTATGCAAGAAAATTTCAAGGTGTGAGGAGTTGCTAAATTAGGGTTCTCAGGGTAAAATCCCCTATTTAGTGCCTAAATTCAAGACCACTTATCTCAAGATGCAAGTTTCATATCCACTTTTGGAAAACATAAAACTTGTATAGCATGCTCTTATATTTAATTTGAGTACTAGAAGTCCTCCATTGGATTTATAGAACTCAAGTTATGGTCCAGACAAGTTACAGGTCCTCAGATGCCTCTGAAATTTGTTTGTGAAAATCATCTGACTTCCAAGCTACTTTTGACCTAGGAGGGTGTTTCTCCTAAACTTTTGGCCAACATGAAAGTTGTTCCTCTTGATCTTAGCTTTCCAAATTGTATTAGAAGTCTTCCATCTGATTTGTAGAACTCAAGTTATGAGGTTTACAAGTTAGGGGTATTCTGGGAAAGTAAGATTATAGGTCATTTTCAATTATAGGTCAAAATCTCCAACTTGCACATCTCAAATGCAATTTTGTTCAACATGGAACTTTCTCAAAATATGGTTTTTAGGTCAACCAAGATCTCATGGTGAATTGATTTGGTCCATAGTAAGAGTTGACTTGAGTTGGTTTTGAAAGAAGAGAAATTAAAGGCTTTATTTGGTGGGAAATTCAAATAAATTGTTATATGCACAAAATATGCCAAATGACCACTCAATTTGATCAGAAATGATGATTTAGAAACATTGGCAATTCTAGAATTTTCAATTGACCTATAATTCATGGTGTTTTGACATGTTTCTTCACTATTAAGCAACATCACAAGAAATCATTCACAAAGCCAATTTGGAAGCTCCTTGTGGTCTGAGTTCATTCCAAATGTGTTATGCAAGCTAACCAAAGTTTCCCAAGCAAGTTTTTGAGCCTAATTTCGCGTATGGCAAGTTGAACTTTTTGAAGAAATTTTGAAATTGGATCTTCTGATTTGGGCCTGGGCTGAGCCTCTAGAAGGTTCCAACTAGTTCTATATATGTTCAGAAATTCATTTGGGCAAGGGTTGGTGATTCATTGGTGCTGAATTCAGAGATTGCAACTCACATTCTCGAGCTTCAACTCAAATTCGAATTCTCAGTTCAAGCCATTTTCATATCAAATTGAAGGTTCTACAAGCTTTTACCATCATCACTGAGTAGATCTGGAGATTTTGAGAGCAAGAAACGAGCCATAGACACCTCTGTTTGAAGCTTCAAGTCAGGTTGGTAAATCTCAAATTTCCTCTTAATCTAACATGATGTAGTTAGAAACAAGCATGTGGCTAGGATCTATGTGAAATGTAGCACGTTTTAGGATCAAATTGGTAGCAATTGGTGATGATTGATCATATGGTGCAACTTCTGTTTTGATTCGAGTAGGAGTGATCTTGAGGTTTTAGCACAAGTGAAATAGCTTAGGTTAATCAGTGAAGTATGAGGATCATTTATGTACTATTAATTAGACATTTAGTGATGATCAAGAACATGACATAATTTGGATCTTGCTTCGGGTTTGGAAATGCATGAAGGTTCAGTCATTTCTAAGCTCATATTTGGATTCAGCGTGGATTTCTGAGTAAAGTGACCTAAGTTTTATTGTGTATCTTGGACTTGTAATTCATGCTCGCCGAAGAAGACGGTTGTTTCCGCCGTGGGAGCCACCGTGGACGTTCCCCCCCCCCCCCCCCCCCCATCTGAGCTCCAAGGAAGAAGAACATGTTGTAGCCATTGGATGCGTCTGGATATTGGACTTCGTATGCAAGATCAAAGGCTGAGATTTGAAATCGAGTTTTGCCTCCCATGGACAAAACGCAACGTTTCATTTATGACTCAGCAGATGAGTCAGCTCCTCACATGGACATGCGCGTTACTCTTGGATCTGTTTACTAAGTCTGATGATCAAATGGCTCTCATTATTTCCAGCATTTTATTTTCTTTTATTTGTTTTATGATTTTCTTTTATTCCATTTTACTTCTAAAATCATTTTTAAATTCAATAATTGTTAGAAAAATAAACCAAAAATATCTCCATGATCTTTTCTTTATTTATAATTTTTCTGTAGCATTAGATTTAATTTTTTATGTATTTTCAATTTAATTCATATTTTTCTTATTTTGGATATTTCATTATTTTTGCATATTTGAGCTGTCTGTTTGTTGATTTTTGTTCTATCATTTGGTTAGGAATTTTGTTTTGAAATTCTGATAGCTGCTAGGTTAGAGATGTATGCTCCCATAGGATTTTTTTCACATTTTTTAGAAAATCATAGCTTCTGATTTAGATGTAGGTTTAGAGCCTTTCCCCATTAATGGTTTCCCTTGATACCTTTCAACTTAGGATTTTATTAGAGGACTTAGAAATTGAATTAGGTCCTAATTGTTGAACTATAGATCATTAACAAATGCATGTTCCCATAAAAAAATAATTAGATTTTTAGGATGTGTTTTTCTATTTTAGATAGAATATTCAAGTTGTTTGTTCCTTTGGTGCTTCAACTTTGGTGATTGTTTTGGAATGGACTCAAAATGGGCTTTTCTTGCATGTTGGGTTTCTGGTTCCTCTTGGATGATGTCATGGGCATGATGAAGCTTTTGTGGAATGGATGGTGGAGCTTGGCTTGGAGCTTTTCTTTCCTTTTGTTAGCTTTTTGTAGCTTGTAAGATTAGGGTTTTTAGGAGAGAGTTTTAGAAGTAGTTTTTTTCCTTCAAATAAGCATGGTTGGTTTCACTTGCCTTCCATTCTCATCCTATGATTCAAAGTCCTCATGTGAAGGTCTCATCTCTCCTTTGGAGGGATGTGTGACATTTTATAATGAGTAGAACTTTTGAGGATGCCTTTCTCTGATGATTGGTTGAGTGTCAGATGGGATTCCTTTGGTTTCCTTCCTGCTTCCCATCATCAAATACTCATCTTGTTGATTCTCTTCATTCTTGGTGGAGTGGTTTGGTAGAGTTTGAAGATGGAGCATCCCTTTCCTTATCTTAAAGATGGTGTGAACTTGAAGAGCAGTTACAGACTTTGGATTGGAGTGTTGTCAGAAGATTGCTCTGCTGTGGAGATTGCTGGCTTGTTTTCCCTGCTTGTCTGTTTTCTTCTTGTTATACTGTATTGATATGACTTGCTTGGAGTGTTGCATTAAATTTAGGCTTCATGTAGATGATCATAGGCCTAAGATCATCTTAAGGGTTGAGCTTCTCCCCTTGCTTGTATTGCATTAGAGGTTCAGTTTCTCCCTCTGCTTGTATTTTTACTGTGTGACTTTACTTGCTGGTATTTCGTAGAGCTCAGCTCCCTTGCCTGTGTGGTGTGTCGCCTATGTGCCTTGCTTGTTTAGAATTTGAGCTTGGCTCTTTCTGCTTGTGTGATGCATAACATGCATTTTATTTACAGCATTTTGTTTACAGTATTTTTCTTTTCAGTTACTTATTTGTTGTTGTTTTCCTTTGCCATGTTCCCCTAGGAAATCTGACTTCTCTGGTTTCAGAGAAGTTATGACAGACATTAGGGTTCTAACCATGCATGATAACATTAGGTAGATTCCCTCCTAACCTCAACCATAGGGTCCATTTTGCATGACAACTTTAGGATTGAATCAGTTCCCCTTTAGTGCGTCTTTTCTCTTCTCATCTGCAAACAAAATCGAAATACAGTAATAAAGGTTAATTGACGTAGTACGTTACGAGCCTTAAGCCACTTGATAAAGGATTGTTGGAGAGTTTCTTTTCAACAGTCTGGATGTTTAGTATGACACCCTTTGGGTGACATGCGACGCATTCACTCTCAGGTCATAGTCTCTAGTGCGATATCAGTTGCAAACATCCATAAAAGACACTTCTCTAAAAAACAGAAAACAAAGATCAAACTCTTTTTGTCCTCTTGGACCTTTAATCCCTTGGGAAACTTTTTTCAGAAGGAGAGTTTTGTTAACTCCCGGTTCTACCGCAAACGGTAAACGCCTAAGTCTCCAATGGTCGAGCTGCATACACCAACTGCTGGAACCGTCTGTTAACCCTACTCGGATAAAAAAAGACAAACATGTGTCTTTCGTGTCCCGAACTACGTTTGCTCTGATATTTCACGCTGTGTGAAAGTACATAGGCACAAGATGCGATATCTTGGCGAGCAACCTTTCCCCGTAGTTAAGTGAACTACGTTGACTCTGATTTCTCGTTCCAAACGGAAATACGTAGGCATAAAGTGCGACGCTTTGCCGAGTCATTTTCTTTTCTTTTCAGACCAGACCTTTAGTGTAGATAGATTTAACAAACCCGTCAAATAAACACAACAAGCGTGGATCCCATCGAGTACGATGGACGTGAGGGGTGCTAATACCTTCCCCTTGCGTAACCGACTCCTGAACCCAGACAATGGCTGCGATGACCTTGTCTTATACATTTTCGTCAGGTTTTTTCCGATCGTTTCCTTTCCCGTTATGAGGGATAAATAACGAAAGGTGGAGACTCTTCTGTCTTGCCGGCCTCGTTTTTCGCAGTAGCGACACCTACCACTACAAAGGAATTCCACTCACTCTTGGAAAACTCGAAAAAATATGGGTGTTCAAACCAATAGATAAATGTTTTAAAAGTCTTGGGTCCCTAATTAATGTTTCTTGCCTTGAGCCACACGGGTCTATGATTAGAAATATCTCTATCCTCTACAATTTGATTAGCAGTATTCCATCCTTTCAAAAATCTGTCTAGTCGACTACAGCTTCTACCATGAGATGCAAACCACACAAATCTGTTACTGGAAGTAAGGAGGTCAGCAAGGTCCATTAATTCACTGAAGGACTTGAAATCTTCCAACTCCATCTTGTTGTGGGACCTATCATTCTTCCTTTCATCTCTATGATTTTTGGAATTAAAATCACATGCAAGAATCTAATCACTAGGCTCCAATTGAGATTTCAGATTGAGAATAACAGACCATATACCTCTCTTGTATTCCAAACAACAAGACGCATAAATGTTAAGAAGATAAGTCTTCTTGTTTTTCCAGAGAACAGATATCCCCAAAAAGCCTTGACCCTTAAAACTAGCAATAGGTGTTATGAAATCCTTCTTCCAAATTGTTAAAAAACCACCTGATAAACCAATAGAATAAGATGTCGACCAGTTGAAATCGATGTCTCCCCACAAACTACAAACTGTATTATCCGCCATACTTTTACATTTTTTCTCCTGCAAGAAACAAATGTCTGAATTTCCTTTAGTTATGATTCTTCTAATTTTGTTCTATTTTACACTATCATCGCATCCTCTAATATTGAAGGTCACAAGATTCATAAGAACACCTTGTCAGCCACCCTCTGAACTTGATTAGAGATTTTATCACTCTTCTCCATATTTAGATTATACTTTCAAAGACCTCATCATCTTCTTCTCCTTCTATCCCCAATCCCTTGATAGAATTCCACACTCTACTAGGCACGTCTTCAATCTCCTACAGGAACCTCGAATTACTTCTATTGACATCTGAATCGCTAATTGAATCACAACATAAAACTAAGCCACCGGAGTAATAAGACATTTAATCCTCAATAAAGGAATTGGCAAGGCTCATATTGGTGTTTTGAGGCAACGAAGAGTGAATAGGTGCCTCCAAATTGGGTTTATCAGATAAGATCAAAGCTTAATAATAGGAGGGTGAAAAACGTATTTTTAAGTTCTCATAAATATCAAATAGAAGCTTCTTCTTTCTGGGCTTAACAACAAGATTTAGCCCAACATCTACAGGCTCCTTGACAATCAACGGCATAACAAGCCCAAACTCTATATCTTCAAAATTCACGTTAACACCCAGTGTTGACCTACCAGTTTGACTTTCAATGTTATTGGGACCCACACTGCCATTATCAGTCATAGGTATGATGTAGAATTTGATTTGAACCCAACGTGTGTGGATTATGTACATCAGAGTTTCCAACCAACTCATTTTTCTTTCCACCAAACTCCTGATTGAAACGCCATTAAAAGGAACCTTCTTTGAAAGTTTCCCACCTGTCTCGCGCCATCCTACTCTAGTGTTATCATAATCATGGTTATTCGGAAAATATTTTTCTGATCCATCATTATCAAACTTTTTCGGCCGATCTCCGGGAAACCTTTGATGTTCCTCCTCCACAGGCTTTTCTTAAGAACCATCTTCATATTCACTGTCTAAAAAAGAATCCTCAGAAAAGCTGTATTTTCTATTTCTATTCTGAGGATCAATTATCATGGGTCCATGAGAATCCTCAATCACTTTAATTTTGTACACTCTATCATTAACCTTGACATTAAAAACTTCATTAAGGTTGATTGCGAATTTTTTTCTTACTAGAAGTCTGGCCACATCCAATCTTTTTAGATATTTTGTCTCTTCATCAGACTTCACAAATATCCCAACCGTACCTACTAACAGTTTGAAAAATAAAGGAAACCACGCGTGACATGAAAGATCGTAACACTATTTCCAGGTGAGTATCTCGTTATCCATGTCGTTTGGCAACCATGGATGAACATCAGAGAACCACCGGAATACCTAGACCTCTTCTTCCTTGATCAACTTAAAAATATCTCCCTCATTCTCTTCTTCTAGTAGACAAAGGTTAGCCCCCATGGGGTAGCCTTGATATGAAAGTAACCCTCCGCAAGTAATGCATCTTAAATCTCATAAGTTGTGCCCACTTCCACCATAACTCCAGCAAACGCCTTATAAAACTTTCGTAAAACTTTGTCTTCAATGTTAACTTGCAAATGAGCAAATGATGGATTTGTTCCCAAAAACCTTTTGTTGAAAACCTCTATTTTGTTCTTCACGTTCTGTCCAATATCCTTTTCATTTGCTCTAATTTTACCTCCACCAACTATTTGAGCATAGGATATGTTAGATCTAAGCTTTTGCCCTGTACTATTGTTGTTGAAGTTGTTGTGTCTCAAGCGCAAATCCTCCTTCCTTGACTGTGATAAGTTATTTTTATTGTTAGACCATCTATCGGTTCTTTGAAATCTGGGAACATTGGCATAGATTTTCTTTCCATTGATCAAAATATTGTCCAATTTCACCGCCATGAGTCTCTCGTCTTCCACGTTTTTGAATCGAACAAAACCATAGTGTTTCCCCTTAATATCTTTCCTTGGTGGAATTACTATCTCCAGTACGGTTCCAAATTCTTTGAAAATGTCAAACATGTCTTTGCGCTCAGAATAATGTGGAAATTATGTGAAAAAGAAAGAAGTTGTTTTGTCTCCATTTTCCATAATTGTTTTACCTCCTTTAGCAGTCCATATAAATCTTCTTGGAGAATTTGAGATATTATTCTTCTTTCCTCGTCTGACTTCAATCCATTTGTCTTATTGAGCCACAATACAACTTTTACTTGATGAGCTTAATCAGAAACCTACTCTGGTATAAGTAAATTAAAAAGACAAGAGAAGAAGTAATTTCCCCCAGGGGGAGGAAGGTCCCTAATCCTAAGATTAGGACTTTAAACTAAACCCCTTAAGATTAACTCATCTTCTCAAAAAGTGGGATGTTGGAAGAAACTGAAATGACAAGGTATGTGAAGTATACATGTTTAGTCTTTAACTCTGCACTGACGACTCTTTCCTATTTATCCTCAGAGTATTTATACATGCACCATCTTTATATTTAAAATGTAGAGTAATTAACACCTTCCATCTCAATCTAATCAACTCTAAAGGTAAGTAATTTGTTAAAGAAAAACCAAGGTGTAATATTCTTGTGTCTCTTTTAACAAATGCTATTTTTTCCAATTAAATTTTTGTCTTTAAGTAAAAAAATTATTACTTGAAATTGTTAATGTCTCTTGATAACGTGAAATCGTATATATATAATGACGTACTTTTCTACTAATCAGCGACCGTTTTCACTCTGATTTCGGATATTTCCACACTATTTGTCCAGTATTTTGCAGGTATCCAAAGTCCATACTCAAATGGAGCAAGATGAAGAAAACAAGCATTTACAGGTGAAAACCAGGTGAAAAACAGGCCAAAAACAGCAAAAACGGGTTCTGCTGATGTGACAACCGTCATACGTGTTACGACCGACATGAAATTAAAATGCAGAAATTCTGCACGTGCTGTGAAGTGCTTGAAAATGCCAAAAAGGAGTGGACCACTAACTCCTATATTTTCTGATATCAATCCCACTTCCTGAGGAAATAGACCGTTGGAAATCCCATCTATAAAAGGAGGGAGCTGGTACCAGAAAAGGAGAGCCGCGTTGAAGAGACGAAGTGCTGCCAATTTACTTTCAGAGCAATTTTCAGTTTCCCATTTTCTTATCGTTATATTGTTTCCTTTTTCTTTCTTTCCTTACAATTGTTATTTTACTTTCCAAATTTTATTCTATACGAGTAATTGGCATAAAGACTAAATCCTGCCGTCATTTCGGAGGATTTCCCAAAAGCCAATCGAATTGTTTACAGGTTCTTATTTTAATCGTTAATTGATTTTCATTCCCCATTATAATGCATATTATTATTTTCTGCCATTATTTACGCGTTGTTAAATTATATTCCATGTCCGGCTAAATCTTAAGTAATCGGTATGTAATAAGTAATCGGATGGGATTCGATAATTAACCGGTGTTTAATTTCCTTTTCAAAACTTATTTATGGCTTCAGTTTTTAAAATCGATTTTTCTAAAATAAATGTTCGTCGCGACAGCGAGAACTTATTTAAAAGCAGTTTTACCACGACAGTGGGAAATTCACAAAGGTACGAACCAACAAGCGACAGCTGTGGTTAAGTCCGGATAGTAAAAACTAAACATTCATTTTAAAAACAGCGACAGTGCTTTAAAAAGGATTAGAGCTTAATGGTTTTCAAAAAGTAATTTTAACCGCGAACGGGATAGCGACAGCATACGTTCTGCCTTACAGTTGCGACTAGCGTCAACAACCGTAGTGAGACAAAGGTCTTTAAACCGTCACTTTCTTCTTAAACTATTTTTGAAAACACCCAAAACACCAGTGACTTGTAGAATCCCTGAAGAACTAACATATTACATACCGGTTCAAGCATTTATACCTTAATTAACGCTTTAGTTCCCTTATAGTTTACGCACTTATTTTGCTTTTATTCCCCTAAAACATTACCAACCTAGCTAAACACAGTAACACCCGAAAATACTAGCTTGATTACGAGTCCCTGTGGGATCGATATCTATTATTACTACGCGATAGACTATGCACTTGCAGTTAATTCAGTTAGACATAGAAAGTCGCGATCATCTCTACAAGTCGTCAAAATAAAGTTGTGTGCGGAAAGTATAAAGGATAAGCATAAATAAATTGGGCCAAAGTGCAATTATGCAAGAAAAATTTTACTTCGTACCCCTACCATTATTTCTCTATCCATATATTTTTTTTATAATTTTTCAATTCTATTATTTTCACTTATAAAATAATTTTATTATTTAATATTTATCATTTCACACCCATACCAAAGTGTACCGAATAACTTTGTCTAAAGTTTTCCGATCTGTGATTTTTCTTTTTCGAATAACTTGCAATCAAGGTTTTTGGGATGTATTTTTTCTTTAGAAAATAATTTGCAATCAAGTTTTTCGGTATGTATTTTTTCTTCAACAAATAACTTGCAATCAAGTTTTTCGTTATGCATTTTTTCTTCATCAAATAACTTGCAATCAAGTTTTCCAGTATGTATTTTTTCTTCACCAATTTTTGTTGTTATACTTTTGCATCAATATCAGCACCATCTATTCTAAAATGTATCAATGACTCCTAAGCGCATCTGAACCTCTCTTACTCTAAAATGGTTTTAAGGTTTGTGTTCACTTAAAAACATGCCGCCTTAGCCAATCGAACATTGTGCGCGTTGTGAGAAATATTAATATTCTTTTCTCAGTTCTTAAAATTTGTATACTCTCAAAAAGAATTCGTCCACCATCACCATATAAACACTTGAAACATATGAAAGTTCTTCAATGTAAAACTAAAAAAAAAATCAATTCACTATCCCACTATCACTTTTAAAACATTTATAGAAATATTTCAACGTGATCTACTAAATAAATCAAATCTATACATCTATATTTAGATAGCCATCTTTGATATGAGAACTATCACCTTGCCATCGTGTTTATTTATATGTCTGTTTGCAAAAAGCATCATAGTTAGCAATACCATTGGATTCATCGATAAGTTTGAATCTTTTCTTAGGAAAAATGCAATTAAGTGCCTTTCAATCAATGTAAAAATTAGTCTAGGATAGGAAAGAAGTGTCCAAAACGTCTTTTTCAAGAGAGATTGAACAGTACCAACAATAGCTCTTCTTGCCTAACCAAATTGGTTTCACACTCCACTAGCACTAAAAAAACTAATGCTTCCCTGAGTGGAGCTGTCACATGATTGATTGCTCAACCTTTGGCATGTAGCTTTTACGAATGATCCATGTCACCTTCCACAATGACATTTCATTTGTGCTTTGGTGCTGGCATGTTTGTCATTCAACAAATTTGAAAACAGAGAATTGATACGGTTTTTCTGTCATGAAGATTGGAAGTCATTATAGAAATGATTTCATAAACAATTTATATCGTGCCTTCGAGTTTAAGCCGATTAAAAAACTTGTAATTTCACCTATTAAAGTTGAATAAATGGGAATGTCCGGGTTCAAACTCACACTCACCTATTAGAGTTGAATAAGTATGAATGTAAGGGTTCAAACTCACTCCAGCAATCATATGTCTGTCTGCACAGTTAACAACTTGAGCAGTTGGCTTAATGGCACAGGCTTTTGGACATTCTACCTGATTGTTAGTGCTACTTTTTTATAAATAAATAAAAATTAATAAAAACAAGATAAGGATTAGATGTTTTTAGGGTTTAAATCTCTGTGATGAAGTATCACTTAATGAAAAAGTAAAAGTATAAAAAACATAAGGACTTAATTGCAATTATGGTCCCTCTATTTTGTATTTTTTTAGGTTTTGGTCCCCCCATTTTAAAAACCACGATTTTGGTCCCTTTTTTAAGTTTTGAGTTTAATTTTAGTCCCCTCTCTAATTTTAATTTTTTTTTAATGATATGACACTATCTAAGATGACGTGTCAATGATAGGTCATTTTTAAAAATTTAATTTAAGACTTTTTTTATTGACTAGGATAATTAACTTATTAATATTATTTTAATTAATTAATTAATCAAAATTTTAAATGAAACTCTTTGCACCTTTAGTTATTGGTCCATGTCTTTGGTCCATCTTTCTAACCCACAATTGATTGTTATATTTGTTTCAGCTTTATAAACACTTTTATGTCTTATACAAAAATCAATATGGGACTTCTAAAAGACATTTTATACTATAACAATATCTCATTCTTCTTCATTGCATCAACTTCTCCTTATTCTCAAACTTGTGTTCATTGTAACAACTTATGAAAAAGAGATGTCTCAGACAAGAAAAGAAGAAACAATAAATCAAAATAACCAAATAACTTTAATAGAAGAATCACGATCGCAAAATAAGCACTATACAACAACAAAAATTGCAGGCAAAAGGCATTCCATACAACCATATTGTCATTCTATCACTTCTAAAACAATTAGAAGACGTACTACCATATAGAATTAGAATTTCCTGTAAAGGCATTAATAAGCATTAAAGTGAAAGCTCTTGAATTTGCCAGAGTTTCATCATGCTAGTATTGCTCTTTGTTTGGTTCTCAATTTGTTCATTAAACTAATATGAGTATAGCTTGCTTAAACCACAATATATATATATATATATATATATATATATATATATATATATATATATATATATATATATATATATATATATATAAAATTTACTTTCTTCTAAATTATATGAAACATATCATCAATAAGGTTTCCAAAATTGAGTTTAAACGAGTATCAATCCACTTGTGCTGAAGGGGAAAATGGCTGGATATTGGATACTAATTTTATCTTTATATAGTATTAATTTTTCTTATTAATCTATAGTTATATGATATTGCTATCAAGATGTGTCAAATGTTAATGTCAACGGTGCGGTGTTAAATTTGATGACAGAAAACTATTATGGATTAGTGTAAAAGTTTTATAGATATTAGTTATCATAGTAGTTTTTTAAAAGATAAATATTTCAATGTAATTGTAGTTGGTATTAAGTTAATGAGAGAGTTGAGTTGAGTAGTCAATATATATTCACTACGTAAATCTGTGTTGAATTCCTAAAACATGAATTAAACACTAAATGATGTGAAATTTGAATTCTAATCATAGTTGGTTATGTGTTCAGATAAAATGAGAATAATGTTAGGTGTTGCAATGGAGAAGCATAAGTTGTTGCAATGGACACAAGTTTGAGAACAAGGAGAAGTTACTGCAATGAAGAAGAATGAGATATTGGTGTAGTATAAAATGTCTTTTAGAAGTCTCATATTGATTTTTTGTATAATACATAAAAGTGTTTATAAAGCTGAAACAAATACAACAATTCAATTGTGGGTTAGAAAGATGGACTAAAGACATGGTCAATAACTAAAGACCCAAATAGTTTCATTTAAAATTTTGATTAATTAATTAATTATAAAAATTAATAATAAAATATTAATCATTAATTAATTAATTAAAATAATATTAATAAGTTAATTATCCTAGTCAATAAAAAAGTCTTAAATTAATTTTTTAAAAATGACTTGGCATTGACACGTCATCTTAGATAGTGCCACATCATTAAAAAAAATTAAAATTGGAGAGGGGACTAAAATCAAACTCAAAACTTAAAAAAGGGACTAAAATCGTGACTTTTAAAATAGAGGGACCAAAACCCAAAAAAGTACAAAATAAAGGGACCATAATTGCAATTAAGCCAAACATAAGACAATAAATAAAGCACATAATAATTTAATTCCAAAATGAAATGATAACAGGTAGAATCCAAATTATTACACAAAATGAACATAATGAACTTCACAATTTCATAGTGATCTGCGGTAAATATTTAGCCGTGCAAATTACCTGCAATTATTCCTTCAGAAAGATAAAATCAATATTATAAATATATAGGCACTGACAACTTGAGAAAGAACTTGAAATCAATCAAATAAGTTATTGGTTTTGTTGCTTTGTAAATCATCTAGCTTTCTTCAATGGAAATGGAAAGAATCCTGAACACGGGGCGGTTTGGAAGAAAAATACACGACCTCCACAGGATTTTTGCTCGCTGTATTGATGAATATAAGCCCAAAGAGACGGTTCTTCATCTCTTTTTAAGCTCTCTAGCAAAATATTGAATGAATTATTGTTATTCTTTTCTTGGAATCAAAAGAATATGTACCTTAAGAAATCAAATACCTATCTCAATAAGATGTGTGGGGAAACACGGTGGAACACATTACACAGAAAAGACACAACTGCTTAGACTACAAGCCGATCCAGTTTCATTTGCTCAAGCCAAGCTCCTAAAACAGAATGATCAATAGATTCAATTTGTGAATTGGAATTCAATTCATCACCGGATGCAATAGGGCCAGAAGATGCAAACTTCTCTTTAATCATCTCAGGTGATGAATCCTTCACAAGTGATTGGACCCATGATAGATTAGGCTCTTGTTCCCCATTGATTTTATGTTCAAATGAGGATGCACTGCGCATTGAGCAACTTAGACCGTCTCCATTTACCGACCAATCAGCCAACCCATTGGGAGATCCCCACTTAGACCATGTAGGGGATCCATTAACTAAGGCAGGAATGTTGGAACCAAGGTCCCTGGAACTAATACTCCGCAGCTGTTGCTGTTGTTTCTCATGATGAACAAATGTAGACACTCGAGGGCTCATTGGGGACATTGGTTCAATACTTACTGGACCAAGGTCCCTAGAACTAATACTCCGCAGCTGTTGTTTCTCGCGATGAGCAAATGCAGACATTCGAGGGCTCATTGGGGAGATTGGTTCAACATTTCTAGGTGACATCCTACCCAAAGAAGGGACACCAAATGAAGCCTGTAACAGAGGATGCTCAACATTTTTAGGACATAGCATGTTAGTATTTATAGGCGATAACATATTTTGATGCTGTTTAAACTGATTCATAGCAGCTGATTTATGTGAGGGGGAAAAAACAGAAGGCATTGGTGGGTCAGAATATCGGGGAGATGACAAAATCTCGGCAGAAAAGAGCTCTTCAAGATTTGATGGTGTTAGTGCTTTAGACCGACAAGAGCCAGGATGGGGCTGCGGAAAACAGCTCAAGTCATTCATAAGGTGATGTTGGCCATCAAAATCGCTAAGCACACTGAAGTCTTCAGGCGGAATGTCGCGAGCACTAAAAGAAGATCTCAATCGACTAGATTGAAGATTGTTTCCTGGTAAATGAAGAGCTGGAACATTTTGCTGTCCCCAAGCAGCACTTGAAAATGAGATGCCATTCCCAGAAGGGGGCATTGGCTGGGCAAAATGAGGAGACATGGAAGAGACTGATGAGGGTGAACCAGGCAAAAGGTTCATCGCAGCAGCCATGTCCATCACATTAAGAGCAGATCCAGATGAACGTGGTGAAGGAACCGCAGATCCAGTTGACGGATACAATGGCCTCAATTCCTCTGCAATGTGTGCAAAAAAACACACCCTTCTATTACAACTAGTGCCATCTTTACAGAGGCGTGTTCGATACTGAGCTGGGTGCAGCCAGCACTCAAATACTCCGTGAGCATATTCACACATATCTCCACGCCTACAAGTCCCTTTCCTAAATTCTGGGCAAGGCACGCAGCTGTAATGAAACTTCCTAGGGTCTCTCCTCCGAGCATTCTCTCCCGGATGAACAAACGGACACTCAGTCCAATCATGAGAATACGCACGAGAACAAGGACGGACCTTGAAAGAAAACATCCGAAATTCATCACTTGCATATATGCTGTTGTTTATATCAGGAATTGATGGATCAACTATATACTCTTTCTTCTCAGTAAACTTCAAATCCGCCACTGGAGAAGGTGGTGACACTGAAGGAGAGTATGGCAACGGCATCCCATTTTCAAGTGAACCAAGACTAGAAGCATCAACAGACACCGGACCAAAAAACTCACCCACAGAGCCATTATCAAAACCATTATCCAAAAGAAGTTCCTCGAGAACCGCTTTCATGCTTTGCAGCATGGGAGGAACAACAATGACATCAACAGGAAGATTTCCATTGGCATCAACATAACTAACATCGGCACCCGCTGTTATAAGAAACCTAACAGCATCAACAACATTAACAGACCCACCAGAAGCAGCACAGTGAAGGGCAGTGCTTTTATTCACCCCACAAGCAAAATTCACATCGGCTTCCGGATACGAGAGTATAAGTTTCATAACATCAATACTACCATAAGCAGCAGCAACCATCAAAGGAGTTTTATAATCCATAACAATCTTCTTGGACCCATTTTGCCGACCGTACCAAATCCCTGCCTCATTAATTGAAGAAGCCCCATCTTTATCTAAAAGCAGCTTAAATCCTTCAATATCGTTGTTAGAAGCAAATTCCAGTAAACTGGAAAAAGAATGCTCAGTAATAACCGTTAATGTTTTCATATCCGCTTCGCTAGTTGAAAATTGAAACTTTTACGGCTGACAAAACACAAAATTGAAGACCTAGATTTTGATTTCTCCGGACCACCAGATGGGCATCAGATAACTGGACACAAACCATCATAAAAAAAATTAGGAACCTCTTCATCTAAGTATATATGTTTGGTAAGGGCCAAAGACAATTCTAGAAGTGTAAAATTGATTTTGACATGTTTGTTTTCTTAAGAGTAGAACTGATTTTGCTTCTTAGAATTGATTTTAGTTGAAGTTAGAATTTGTAGCTTTAGCAAGTGTTTGGTTCTGCGCTGAAAAGAATTAATTTTGAAAAATTGATTCTAGTTAAAAGTGACTTGAAGGTAAAGAGATTTATGTAGAAATGAGTTGAAAAATAAATTTCAATGTAGAAATCACCTTTAAACTCAAAAGCTACAAATTCTTGCTGAATCAATTCTGTAGGCAAAATCAGTTCTACTTTAGAAGAACCAAACACCTCAAAATCATTTCAAAATCAATTCTACACCCTGCTTTTGACTCTTCCAAAACTAAATCAAACATACACTTACATGATTGTTACCATGAAATTTGTTGTTGAACTCATTTTACATAAATGTAAAAATATATTCAAACATAATCAATTCTAAATAATCAATTTATTCATAATCAATTCTCGTTCAACTCACTTATAAGCCAAATTAATTCTACAAAATCAAGTCTCGTCATTGTAAAACCATACACACACTAAGCCTAAAAAAAGTGATTTCACGATCAATTGGTACTTAGCCTTTTGAGAAATTACTCATTTATAGCTTACAATAATATAAATAAATAAATAAAACTTTTTCTCCCAAATTTTACAAAATAGTTAACCCTAAATATAATAACTCTTGATGTCGACAAGCAAATACTATCAAAACAAAAATTAGGAACATCGGGAATCAGCAGAAGATTTTATATTAAGTAAAAGTGATTCTAGCAATGATCAAGCGAATTCAGAAAAAATAGAAAAGTAAAAATAGCACAAAATTGAGATTTCTGAAAGCGTAAATATCTCACCGGTGACGAGAATCTTCAGAAACTGAAATAGCTTTGAATGGAAATGTGAAGAGTTTTATACTTTATGAAACAGTGAGATCTGAAACATGGAAGAATTTTACTTCAATCTCCATCGATGATAGCGTGGAAACATGAGAGAGAGATTAACGTTTATTTCAGAAATGGAAATGGAAGAGAATTTCGGGGGAATTTATTTGAGAAGAAATGGGAGTGAAATGTGTGTTGAAATGAAGTCCAAATGAAGTCTTAGAGTGGGTAACTGGGAACCGGGTGGACCGGTGGAGGGAAAGGGTGGTTTGAGAAAGGATTGGCTACGAGAGGGGACGGGTTGAACCGGTTGACGGTGTGGGTGGACTTGTACTGAGATGTTAAAGTGGAATGAAATGATGGTTTGGAATCCGCTAATTAAAGAGTGACTTGTGTGCCAATGATGAGAGAGTAACGACAGTGGTCAATCGAATCCAAGGAGCACTAGAATGAAAAAAATAATTAATTAATTTATAAATTTGAATTTCTTAAAAATCAAAAAAAAAAATCCTAGAATTGTTTTCAAAATTTTTGGAATTTAAAATGTGTTTTTGAGAACTTTAAATTCGAAAATTTTGTTGAATTTACCAACAAACACAATGAATGAACACACAATTCTAAAAATTGTATATTATTTTGTTTTAAATAATTACATAAAAATGTTATATATATATATATATATATATATATATATATATATATATATATATATATATATATATATATATATATATATATATATATATATATTTTATATATAGCCACGTCATTCAATTTGAGCAACTTTTGCGCATAGTTGTTAAACTAAAATTTTGTATAGCTTACGTTAGTAATAAGGGATTTGCATTATAGTAGAGCTGACATGGCATATGAGATGCTCTAAAACTAGTTTACGTGCTCTACACAAGTAACGTACTCTAACTCATTATTTAACATAAATAATAGATTTTTATTAACCATTTAATATCAAGTTTGATTTCCTTATAAAGAATCACCATTGAAGTAAAAACTTCTTAATTCAATTTTGGATTACTTAAATCTTTCATGTCAATTTGGACCCACGTAAAATAACTTAGTTCATCCAATTTAGTTGCTCCCATTAAAGATGCTCTAAGAGTAAGTTAGTGTCACACTCTCAAACGCATAATCTTCCATCATTTATAAATCTCTCAAAAATTGGAGATATGGCATGTGGGTGTAGATGATTTGTCTTGTCCTTGAACATTGTCAAGTTCATCGGAGAGATGGTTGACCTTCTTTGTAAGCCTCACAATTAACACGTGTTTGATAAAATTGTTGGACATATGATTGTGCATAGAAGATGGGGTGAATTGTGAATTTTAAAATGTGGTAAGTAAAGAGTTAAGGGATAGAGATATAACACCGGAAATTATAAAGGTTCAGTAAAAAAGAAAAGACTTGATCCTTTCCCTAAGATTTATTCTTGAGAATATCCAATAAATCTTAAAAGCGAACAAGGAGAGAAGCGGTGAGTCTTTCTTCCAAACAACAGATTGAAGTGGTTAGTCTTTTTTCAAACTTGAAGCGGTTAGTCCCCAAGTTAAACTGAGATTTTACACGAGATGATCTTAAACCTAAGGGAGATTTTTAATCCAAGCTTAACTCACGAGTCAAATCGAGGTTTTGACGGGCTGACCAAAACCTTTGAGATTTTATGTCGGGCTGATGTTGGACCTGGGTACACTTTTAATCCTAGCTAAACTCACAAGCCGAACCGAGGCTTTGACGGACTGACCACGAACCTATGAGATTTATATCAGGCTTATCGCAAACCTTAGCAAACTTTTAACTGGGTTGAGCTTATGAACCGAACTAGAGTTTTTACCAAGATAACTATGAACCAAAGTGAGATTTTACATTGGGTTAATCTCAAACCGGTGAAAGATTTTGAACGGGCTGAACTTTCGAACTGAATCAGTGACTTAGTATCTAAATGTCCAAACAAAAAGCTTTTAAAGGGTTTAGATTTGAACCCCACCAAAAAATTCCTAATTGGATAAATTATTCAACCAAGATAAAAATGTTCCTTAGTGAATTTACAATACTACCCTTCAAGAATTACAAAGATGCCTCACTTGCAAAAGACTTTTCTCGAAAGCACTACAACTAAATTTTTAAGTGATAGAAAGTGAGAAAATATTGTAAAGAAAGTAAGGAGTGAGATATGAAATCTCACGATTCTGGATGTGACAATATGAAGGAAAGGTCCTCTATTTATAGGCTAGAGGATGGCACGAAAAAGGAAAGTTTCTTGGGCCAAAATCAATGTGCAAATCGATTGGCATCTTTCTCCAATCGATTAGAAGACCTCAAACTAATCATTTAGGTTGTTTAAAAAGGAAGGGTAAGATATATAGCTGCTTTCGTTCATTAAGAAATTATCATAAATGATTAAGGATAATTTTTACACTGATTCAATTAATTGGGTATATGTGTCAATCGATTAGACACTATAAATTGTATCCAAAATCATTTAGAACGTTCCTGATTACACTCATATGAGTTCAAAATATTTTTAGGAATAATTATTTAAGAAAAATAGGTTTGAAAACATTTATTTAGTGTGTGTATATGTGTGTGTTGTGTGTGTGTGTGTGTGAGAGAGAGAGAGAGAGAGAGAGAGAGAGAGAGAGAGAGAGAGAGTGTGTGTGTGTGTGTGTGTGTGTGTGTGTGTGTGTGTTACTTTTATAACATGTTGTTCACTCAGATGCCACAGGGAGAGCTTTCACACTTTGAAGATTCAAGACTTGTCAAGTACTTCAATCTTATAGAAACTTGCTTAAATTTTACTTTAAAATGAGGTCATTTAGGTTTCATCATTAGAGGATGTTTGTAGTGATCATCAAACCCTACTTAGCCTACTTGCATCTTTAGCCGCTTGTTATGATTTCCTTTAGTTGTGTTTATCAAAAGCATTAAAATTATGTTTCTCAGGGGACAAATGCTGGACCAGGTTTCTGAGATAACTTGTCCAACTTTTTAAACCAAATTTTACACAATATGATAGTAACAAAGAATCAAAGTAAGAACAATAAAGAACACAAGAGAATTGGTAATCCGGTTTGGTGCAAACAACACCTCGCCTGGAAGACACCATATCTAAGAAAGGAGATCCACTCTTTAATAGAATTATTACAAAGTATCTTAGATGAACAAGCACCTCGCTCAATGCCCATCTTCTTAATTTTACCCTCAATGTATTTCTATTTAGGACTCCTTTTAAATATGATAACCCCCTCTCACTTTTTCCCAATCAATAACCTAGTGAGCAACAACAATAATTAGAATGGTTCAATGTTAAATATACAACTCAACTAAATAAACCAACAAACATGCCTTATGATATGAAAGAAGTAATAGCGTAGTGTACAATTAATATAAACAAAGACTCAGACTCTGTTTGGCAAGACATTTTTCGAGTTTTTACCTTATAAGCTCATATGACAATAAAAGGCATATTTGGTAACAGTTTTTTCATCATGAGCTTATAGCTTATGTTACTAGCTTATAGCTTATTTTCCAGACGCTATTTTAAATACCGTTTTAGCTTATAGCTTATAGCTTATCATTTTTTCTTTCACTTTTGTCCTTATCATTTTAACTAAAATCCAATACCACCCATTATAATTTATTTTAATTTAAATAAAATAATTATATATTAAAAGTATTTTATTTCATTTTAATTTGTCAACTAATTGAACTGTTAATTTTACCAAACACTTTAATTAGCTTATTAGCTATAAGTCATCAGTCATCAGCTATAAGTTATAAGCTATCAATCACCAGCCATAAGCTATAAGTTATCAGCTAGCTTATCAATTAACTGTTATTTTTACCAAACAGAGCCTCAGGCTAAAACATAAATTAACACTTAAGCCCCTGGTCTTCAAGACATGGAAAGAGCCTTTATATATAGAAATCCATAGCTGGATTTTTCTCCTTGGGTTTAGGTAGTGGTCTTGTCCAGATATGGTGGAGATTCAATTAGGATTTGTTTCTTCAAAATAGCTCAACAAAAAGGTTTGATTTTATTTGACTTCAAATTTAAATCTTCTTGATTTAAATTTATTTTGATTAAATAATCAAACAAATCAGATTGCTAAAAGATAGAACCAATCCTTTTTGCATACATTAGTAGAAGAATGTGCTACAATCAGCTGGAAAACGCACGCGCACAACAACAACTTTATCCTGCAGACAAGGGCCACATGTTGGGACATTTGTTCCCACGTGTCTAATTTCTTCACAAAACCATCTAGGGTCAGATGTGCCTCACTAGCTAGAACATCATGCCCAACATGTGTCCATACCATGTTATTTTGCATAATGCAGTTAATCCGAAAAGGAACAACAATCTCCCTCTTTGACAAATTTTGAAACAACGACACTTCCAAAAACATACAAGTTATGCATCATAAGTGGAGCATTAAGCACACCATACACTAGCACACAGAGCAAACAATAGTGTAACACCCTAAAATTTGTTCTTCTTTTTCTTTAATCTTCTTGGCTTATGCTTCATTCCATTTGCATTTTCATTTATGCATTGCATTGTTCATAAGGCATGAGATCAAGGGTTCTTGACTTTTCTCAAGAGGAGAAGATGGTTCTCAAAGAAAGGATTAAGGAGATAATCTCAACATCATGCTATTATTGAGTTACAAACTCCTTTCATTCATTAAGTCATTCTCAACAACCTCACACAATCACCTGGATTAAAGGTTTCAAGCATTGATCACACTTTCCTATCTTTTGTTCATGAATTAGGGTTTTGGTCAAAGGGAAATTGTAGCTATCTTCTTGAGCAAGGAAAGGTTCTATGTAGAAATATACATCCCAAGGGTTCCCTACATGTATCATGTTTCATCATAAGTCATTACATATGTCTCAGTCAGTGGAATGAGGATTAGGGTTTCATCTGATCAAGAAAGTCAATTTTGGCCTCACAAAGTCAAACTCTTGGGTTTCTGGTCAATCATGGGCTTTCACGTCATCATAAGTGTTATTATGAAGATTGATTGATAAGAATCAAGAAGAATCATAAAATCAAGAAGATTGACAAAATTAGGTTTTTGTGGAATTTCACTAAGTATGAAAATCAAAAATTGTACCTATCTTGCAAGATTCATAAATTCCTCATCCTTGATCCAAATGAGGAAAACTTGTAATCAAATTGAAGAGGAAATCATGAACTGCAAGTTTATAGAAGAAAGTGTTAGAACACAGATTGGTTCTTAATAATATCTCTATGTTTTGATGATAACTATTATGAAATTTTGTATTTAAGAATTATATACTCTAAAATTTGCTTGAGAGTTTTTACTGCAGATAGTAAAGAAATTAACACTCCAGAAGCAAATCAGAATTAAACTCAAGAAATTAGCTAGACTCTGTAGCACCAGATGCATACATTAGAAGATTCTGATTGCTGCCTCCAGAAGATTCTGAGCGTAGCCTCCAGAAGATTCTGAAGTAGAAGCTCCAGAAGGATCTGAAGCAGAAGCTCCAGAAGAATCTGAACCAAGTCAAAAGCATCTGAAGTGAAGAAGAATTTTGTATGAAGAGTTTTTCAAAGCATAGTTTCTACAGAAGATTCTGAAAGTACTAAAGCTGCCAGTACTGAAGTTCTGTCTCAAATATGCTCTGATATTTAAACACGCTGAAAGCACACCTGCTGCAGAAGACTCTGATTCAGCAAGACTCTGATTATCATTAGAAGACTCTGACCCAATCAGACTCTGAGGAACTTGCCGAAAACTGAAGAAGAAATATTCAAAGATTATATCCGTTGCAGTAAATCAAACGTCTCTTTCCTTATTTATGCTAGACACAAGAACACATACAAAAAGGATTTTTCTGTGCTTTCTTCTTCTAGGAAATGTCACTTGATGTGAAGACAAAAAGGCTCAGACCTTTTGGACATTCTTCTCAACGTACAACTCACATTGGATCAGCTGCCTATAAAAGCAAGACTCCACCAAACTCTTCAGTTGACGTTTTGTTGAAAAGAAATCAAAAGCATTCAAGCTCTCATACTTTCATATTCTTTCTAAGAATTTATTTCATTGTACTTAAACTTAAGAGAAATATCACAGTTGTGATAAAAGCTTTTTAGAAGCATTCTTACTCTTGTAATAGTTTTACATTGATTGTAAAAGATTTCCTTAAGAGGATTCAGTTGGAATCAGTAGCTCTTGAGAAGACTAAGAACAGTTGTTCTTGGGTGTTACTATTGTAATCTGTTTGATTAAATAGTGGATTAAGTCCTTGATTGAGAAAGACAAATCACTCTAGGAAGGGTGGACTGGAGTAGTTGAGTTCAACGAACCAGGATAAAAATACTTGAGTTTTTATTCTAAGTTTTAATCTTTCATACTTATTCAACCCCCCTTCTAAGTATTTTCTCACCTTCAGTTGGCATCAGAGCTCCGGTTCTGTGTGTGCTACCACTTAACAGTGACAGTAAAGATCCAGAGAGAAATAATTTGATATATATTTGGTTGTTACTATGGCTGATAATACAATATCTAACACTAACAACAAATATGAAGAAAGGGACAGAATCAGCACCAAACCCCCTATGTTTGATGGGGAGAAATTTGATTACTGGAAAGACAGAATTGAAAGTTTTTTCCTTGGATATGATGTTGATTTATGGGATCTGGTCATAGATGGATATGTTCATCCCACAGGTGGGAATGGCAAGAAGATAGACAGAAAATCTATGACAGATGCTCAGAAGAAAGATTTTAGAAATCATCACAAGGCCAGAATAATATTATTGAATGCAATATCTCATACTGAGTATGAAAAATTACAAACAGGGAAACTGCATTTGATATGTTTGAATCCTTAAAGATGACTCATGAGGGAAACTCTCAAGTCAAGGAATCAAAGGCTCTGGCTCTGATCCAGAAGTATGAAGCCTTCAAGATGGAAGACTCTAAATCTGTTGAAGCTATGTTCTCCAGATTTCAGATCCTCACTGCTGGTCTAAAGGTTCTGGACAAGGGATACTCCACATCAGATCATGTAAAGAAAATCATCAGAAGTCTACCTACTAGATGGAGACCTATGGTGACAGCGCTGAAGATGGCTAAAGATCTGTACAAGATCTCTTTAGAAGAACTCATCAGCTCACTGAGGAGCCATGAAATTGAGCTTGAGGAAGATGAACCTCAGAAGAAAGAAAAAGGTAAATCTATTGCTTTAAAATCTAATAAATTTGCTAAAACTTTGCAGGTTATTGAAGAAAGCTCTGAAGGATCTTCTTCTTCTGAAGAAGATAAGTTATCCATGATGTCCAGAAGGATCAACAGACTCTGGAAGCACAAGGGAAAGAAGTTCAACAACTTCAAAAAATCTAATCATAGAAAGGAATCTTCTGGGCACAGAAGATCTGGCAAGAAAGAAGTTGTATGCTATGAGTGCAAAGAACCTGGGCATTACAAGAATGATTGCCCCAAACTTCAAGGAGAAAAACCCAAGAAGAAGTTTAACAAAAAGAAGAAGGTTCTGATGGCAAGATGGGATGACTCAGATGAATCTGAATCATCTTCTGAATCAGAAGAAGAATGTGCTAATGTTGCACTGATGGCCAGCACAGAAGATCAGGAAGAAGGAACTTCAAGATCTGAATCTGATTTTGAATCTGACGATGACGCTGAAGAGGTAATGGCTAAACTTACTAAAGAAGAACTTGTCAAAGTTTTATCAGAAGTTCTGAAAAGCTATAACAATATCAAACTCAAATACAAGAAGCTGAAAAGCAGTCTTGAATCTGAGATTGATCTTCTGAAGACAGAACTTGTTGAGCAAAAAGAAATTAATCTAAAAATCAAAAATGACTTTGAAATAACTTAACAAGAATCTGAATCTGAGGCTAAGTCATGTGAAAACATTTTAGAAAAATATGACTCTAGCTTTCAGAGATTTCTTACTAAGAGCATAGACAAAAGCAAGATGGCTTCTATGATCTATGGTGTTAGTGGGAACAACAGAAGAGGTATTGGATATGAATCTTCCTCTGGAAGTAATCCAAAATCTGTTGACAAACTCTTCATCAAGAAGACACCTCTGTACTCTCAATTTAAGTTTGGTCACTTAAATGACATTAAACACACAAGCTCTGAGAAGAATACTTATGTGTTTAAACCCAAGGCAAGTCAGAATACACATTATGTTGAAAAACAGAAGTTTAGACAAACCTACAAACCAACTAACCCTAAAGGACCCAAGAAGATCTGGGTACCTAAAAGTAAAATAATTCCTGTTGCAGATGTTCTTAGCAGCAAGGTCAGGACGCAATCATGGTACCTGGACTCTGGATGCTCACGACACATGACAGGAGAAAAGTCTATGTTCCAAAGCCTGGAACTTAGATCTGGAGGTGATGTGAAGTTTGGAGGGAACCAGAAGGGCAAGATCATTGGAAATGGTAAACTTCCCTCTATTACTAATGTTTTACTTGTTGAAGGGTTAAAGCATAACTTATTGTCCATAAGTCAATTAAGTGACAATGGTTATGATATTACCTTTAATAAAAAATGTTGTAAGGCTATTAGTCAAAAGGATGGCTCTATCCTATTTAGTGGTAAGAGGAAAAACAACATTTATAAAATAAATCTTTCAGAACTTAAAGTTCAAAATGTTAAATGCCTCTTGTCTGTTAATGAAGAGCAATGGGTCTGGCACAGAAGATTAGGCCATATTAATATGAGACGTATATCTCAGATTAATAAACTTAATATTGTTAGTGGACTCCCTAATCTGAAGTTCACTTCAGATGCTCTTTGTGAAGCATGCCAAAAAGGGAAGTTTTCAAAATCATCTTTTAAATCAAAAAATGTTGTTTCTACTTCCAAACCACTAGAATTACTTCATATTGATCTATTTGGACCAGTGAAAACTGCATCCATCAGAGGCAAGAAGTATGGATTAGTCATTGTTGATGACTATAGTAGATGGACATGGGTAAAGTTCTTAAAACACAAGGATGAGTCACATTCTGTGTTCTTTGACTTCTGCAAGCAAGTCCAGAATGAAAAAGATTTCAAAATTATAAAAGTCAGAAGTGATCATGGTGGTGAATTTGAAAATAAATATTTTGAAAAATATTTTTCTGAAAATGGCATTGCTCATGATTTTTCCTGTTCTAGAACTCCACAACAAAATGGGGTTGTAGAGAGGAAAAACAGAACTCTGCAAGAAATGGCCAGAACCATGATCAATGAGACAAATCTGGCAAAACACTTTTGGGCAGAAGCAATCAACACAACCTGTTACATTCAGAACAGAGTGTCTGTAAGACCTCTTCTGAAAAAGACTCCATATGAACCGTGGAAGAACAGAAAGCCCAACATTTCATATTTTCATCATTTTGGATGTATTTGCTATATGTTAAATACTAAGGAAAATCTGAACAAGTTTGATTCCAAAGCACAGAAGTGTTTCATGCTTGGATATTCTGAACGCTCTAAAGGCTATAGAGTATACAACACTGAGACACAGATTGTGGAAGAATCCATTCATGTCAGATTTGATGATAAGCTTGGCTCTGAAAAGCCAAAGCAGTCTGAAAACTCTGCAGATAGAGAAGTAGTCTTCATTGACTCTGAAGTCCCAGAAGCAGACAAAATTCAAGTGAAGGAACCTGAAGCAACGCCAGATGCTATTCCTTTAACTTCTCAGATGAATAATCTAAACATTTCTGAAGAATCAACTGTTAGAGGATCATCATCCAAAATTAAAGTTTCTCATCCAGAGAATGTCATTATTGGAAAGAAAGATGATCCCATCAGAACAAGATCCTTTCTAAGATCATCTGAAGCATCACTATTTGGACTGGTGTCAGAAATTGAACCATCTTCTGTAGATGAAGCTCTGCAAGACAATGATTGGATTATTGCCATGCAAGAAGAGCTGAATCAATTCACCAGAAATGATGTATGGGATCTAGTTCAAAGGCCACAAGGATTCAATATAATTGGTACAAAATGGGTCTTCAGAAATAAGCTAAATGAGAAAGGAGAAGTTGAAAGAAATAAGGCAAGGCTCGTAGCTCAAGGGTATAGTCAACAAGAAGGTATTGATTACACTGAAACTTATGCTCCAGTGGCAAGGTTAGAATCTATACGCCTTCTTATTTCATTTGCTGCACAAAATAACATCACTCTGTATCAGATGGATGTTAAAAGTGCCTTTCTTAATGGTATTATAGAAGAAGAAGTTTATGTCCACCAACCTCCTGGTTTTGAAAATGAAAAATTTCCAGATCATGTTTTCAAACTAAAGAAATCTCTATATGGTTTAAAACAAGCTCCCAGAGCTTGGTATGAGAGATTGAGCAATTTTCTTCTGGAGAAAAAGTTCATCAGAGGCAAAGTGGACACAACACTCTTTTGTAAATCAATTAAGAAAGATCTTCTAATTTGCTAAATTTATATGGATGATATAATATTTGGATCTACCAATACTATGCTGGGAAAGGAGTTTGCTACATGTATGTAGGCAGAATTTGAAATGAGCATGATGGGAGAACTGAGATTCTTTCTAGGAATCCAAGTCAATCAAACTCCAGAGTGCACTTACATACATCAGACCAAATATGTTAAAGAACTTCTGAAGAAATTTAACATGACTGATAGTAAGCTGGCAAAGACTCCCATGCATCCAACTAGCTCACTTGGCAAGGAAGAGGTAAGTAAGAAAGTAGATCAGAAGCTCTACAGAGGTATGATAGGATCTCTTCTTTACTTAACTGCTTCTAGACCTGACATATTGTTCAGTGTATGCTTGTGTGCTAGATTCCAATCAGATCCTAGAGAATCACACTTGACAGTTGTCAAGAGGATTCTTAGGTATCTGAAAGGTACTTCTAATATGGGTTTGTGTTACAGAAAATCTGATGATTTCAAATTAGTTGGATTCTATGATGCTGACTACGCTGGAGACAAAGTGGAAAGGAAAAGTACTTCTGGAAGTTGTCAATTTCTAGGAAGAAATCTAATCTCCTGGTACAACAAGAAGCAACCCACAATTGCACTTTCAACCACAGAGGCAGAATATATTGCTGCTGCTGGATGTAGCACGCAGATGCTTTGGATGAAAAGTCAGCTAGAAGATTATCAAATTTTTGAAAGTAACATTTCTATCTTATGTGATAATACTTCTGCTATATGTTTGTCTAAAAACCCCATTTTACACTCTAAGGCAAAACATATAGAAATTAAGCATCATTTCATCAGAGACTATGTTCAGAAGGGAATCATAAATTTAGCCTTTGTTGATACAGATCATCAATGGGCAGATGTTTTTACAAAACCCCTTGTTGAAGATAGATTCAAATTTATTCTGAAAAATATTGGTATGTATTTTTGTCCAGAATGATATTTGTCAGAAGCAAATTTTTACAGATGCAAAAATGCCTAATGCTCTGAAGTATTTCTTCTGACTGCTTATTTATTCTTCTTAATATTTGTTTTTTTGAAACTCTGAACTAACAATCCTTAGAGGATCTGAACGTTGGTTAACGTTTCATTTCTCAAAAGAATTCAGAACACATGCAAGCAAACACGTGTCACTCCATTTCTGCAAAGGTGGCGTGTACACTAGTGAAGAGACGTTTGAGGTGAAGTTTGAATAGTGAAAATCTTGATTTTCCTCCCAAATTGTCAGAAGCAATAAATGCTTGAAATTATTTTTATTCTTTTCATTTAATGCTTTGATTCAAACGTGCAAAATCTGACTGTTTGTATGCCTACTTGTTTTAGTATAAATACATATCTTCTCTTCACTTTCACACTTTTCACATCTCCGAAAATTTATGCATTTTCATCTTCTCTTCTCTCTGCATAAAAACCTAAGCGTGTGACAAAACCATCCTCAATGGCAACTTCATCATCAACTACTGCACAATTTCAATCTTCAATGGCTGCAGTTACCTCTGCTAACATGGGTGTTACTCCTTACTCTTCACCAAAAAGAACTTTGTTAACCCCTGTTGAAAAGCTGGAAGTTCTGTGTGAATCAATGGTGGAATTTGATTCACTTGCATAAAATGGTTTTGAGTTTCGTTCTATCATAGGTGCTCAAGGATGGGTGAAATATTTTGATAGACTGTTTGGACCAGTTTACCCTCTTCTTGTGAAAGAGTTCTGGATCCATGCTTCAGTTTACCCTAAGTTTATCCTTTCTTCTGTTCTGGGCAAAGAAATAATTATAACAGAAGATCTGATCAGAAAGCTTATTGGATATGAAGAAATAGATGGAGTTTCACACTTGCCAGCTGGGCGTGTGGATATGGATGAAGTGTATGAAGAAGTGATGACTGCTGGTCAAGCTTCTAACAAGTTCAAGGATCTGAAGCCTGACTACAAGATCTAGGCTAAGATCTTCATGGGATGCATTCATCATAGGAAGTCAACCAACTCTCCAGACTATGTCAATAATGAACAGCTCTATTTCATGTATTTCCTCAGTCAGAGCACCAAGGTAGATCTTCCATATATTCTCTTTATGCATCTGTGGAATCATATAAATGCCTCTAGAGAGTATGTGAAAGAAAAAGGACAGAAGATCAGAACCTGGATTCCTTTTGGAAGGTTAATCTCATATTTTCTAACTGAGAATGGACTGGTTACTGCTCTGTACGCTGCTGGAGTTACAGAGGAATTGGAATTCATTATGGGAAAGCCTCTGAATGCCAAAAGTCTTCAGAGACTTAAAATAGTGGATGAACTCACAACAGCTCCCAAGAGGCTGATTGTTTCTGAACTGAGTAAGAAGAGAATTCCTATAGATGGTTATCCTCTGTTCTATGTTGAAGAACCAAGGCACATTGTTGTAATGTATATTGATGAGTGCAAGAAAGAAGGAAAGCCTGTTCCTGCAAACATTATACAACTAGCAAGACAACCATTGCCTGAAGCAGAAGAAGAAGAAGAAGAAGAAGAACCAAGAAAGAGGACTCAACCAGAAGCAAAAGTTGCATCTGTTCAGAAGAAGGTCAAAATTGCTGAGAAGCCTCAGAAGCTCTTGAAGAGCAAAGAATCTGGAGACACTCCTTCTGTACCTGCTAAAAGAATCAAGATCAAAGGTACTAAATCTTCTGTATCTTCTGCAAATCCTGTTGTTTTAAATGATTCTAATATTAAGTCTATTCCAAAACCACCCTCTACACAAAATACATCTGTTACTGCTCCAATTTCCATTTCACCTGAAAAATCATCTGTTCCATCACCAATTCCAACAAAAACAATTCAAACTCCAAAAGTCTCTATACCACAATCAACTCAACCAAAAATTCAAATCAAACAATTTGTACCACAGAAATAACCATCAGAACAACAACCTACAGAACAACAAACACAACCATCTGTACAACAAAAATCCTCTGAACCATCTAAACAAACGCCATCTGAACATCAAAAGCACCCACAAGAAAAGCAACCAGAAAAATCATCTGAAACCCTACCAGAAAAAGCCTCTGAAAATCAACCACCATCAGATAATCCACCATCCAAATCATCTGAACCCACTGCATCTGTACCTGTTGTCTCTGAACCTACAAAAACAACATATGTTCCAGTTTCATCTGAACCAATAACAATTCCATCTGATCCACCTTCCTCAGAACAACCATCAAAACCCTCTGAAATTTCTTCAGAACCAACAAATACTTCTGAACCCAACATTCTTGAGACAAAAGTTCTTGATGTCACACCACTCAAAACTGTGTTTCAAGTATCTTCTACCTCCTGCACACCATCCACCTCATCAAACTCTTCAGAATCTGACATTCACCCAGATTTTCTAATCTCTCATTCTCACAGAGATTCTGAAGTAAACCAACCAGAACCCATTATACCTTCTAAAGCTCCTATTCCAGATCCTATACCCACACCTGCACCATCATCTGAAATACTGATTCCCAATTCTAACCCAAGATCATCTATTTCCTGTGCTCAAGTTTCATCACTATTTCACAATTTGGCATATGGTTTCAAACTCAAAGATTTTTATGACAGAGTTGAACCATCTGACCCTATCACCCCTCTGAAACCCAAACTCACAATGACCCTTCCATCTGTGATTCTCACCTACATTCAATCTATGTCAGATGTAGGTTCATTAGCAACTATATCCTGTTCTGCTAAATCTGACAAAGTTGTTGCTTCAGCTATACCAATTTCATCTGATAACAATGTTGCTTCTGATGAACCTCCCAAATCTGCCTTCCAACCCTACTCAAATAAACCCTTTGATGTGGTTACCTTTCACACCAGAGCAAAACTTCATCTGTTAAATGCCTTAAACAGATCCAAACCCAATAAACCTGAAATTCCTTTCATTCCATACTACCCTCCTCCTCTGATCTCTATTCAAAAATCTATTTTTCCACCAACTCCCCAACCAAAACCAATAACACTGGAGACTCTGTTACATCCTAAGCCCAGACTTAATGTTAATCATTTATTTCAAAATTTTTTGTAAGAAATACAGTTGTATTTAGGTACTGTACAGAAGAAATGCTCAGCAACAATGAATGCCCAAGAATCTAATGTCATTTGGAATGGATTCATCAACAGATTCAACTCTGTGGCCTCAAATCTGAAGAACATATGTTCTGATGATGCGAAGCTCAGATTTGCTGAAGTTGCAAGAAATCTGCTCTGGACCGTCAAGAGATCTGAACCACTGCTCCTTACAGATGCTCCTCCATCATCAGAAGAAACTACTGAGCTTGCATCTGAAGAAAATCCTTTGGCCATGACTCTGGTAGACCTTCCTTCTGGCTCCAATGCTCCAGACTCTACAGATCCCATGGAAATTGACTCTGTTCAAGCTCCAGAACCTGATCGTACTTCTTCATCTGAGATAAAGAAAGAACATCCAGATTTTGAAGATAAAATTGCTGCTCTAGAAGCTGGTTAGTCAGAGATCAAGTCTTGGATGGCAAAACAGGATAAGAAATCTGAAGACATGACAGAATGGATGTCAAAGCAGGATCAGAAGAATGAAACAATGGCTAAGTGGATGTCCAAGCAAGAGCAGTCCTCCTCTGAGATCACAGATCTATTGAAGATGCTTTTGTCAAAACACTCTTAGATTTTTTTTCATTCTAATGTTTTTGCATCTGATGTTTGCTTATGTACTTTTTGATATATCTTCTGATGCATGTACTCTTGATCTGAATTTATTGAATGAATCAAAGTTTTCTCCACTGAGTTATCTCATTTACTGTTTCCTTTTATTTGTCTTTTTAAAGCTTTTACTGTTTGCTTATGTACTTTTTGATATATCTTCTGATGCATGTACTCTTGATCTGAACTTATTGAATGAATCAAAGTTTTCTCCACTGAGTTATCTCATTTACTGTTTCCTTTTATTTGTCTTTTTAAAGCTTTTACTTTTTGCTTATGACAAAAAAGGGGGAGAAAATATAGATCTGAACTGTTTTAAAATAACTTCACCAGAATGAAACTTCAGACATATCTATTCTATCTAACATTTAATCTGAGTATTTCAGAATATTTGATAAGTACACTCTATAAAAGAAACTCTGAGTCTCTCAGATCATTTGACTATTATCAAACTCTGAATCTGATATTTGCAAGACATTCTGACCTTCAAATGTTAAAAGGACAATCAAGATCTATCTCTGAAAATTACTCAAGACAAAAGGGAAGTTTCTATTCCTTATCTGTATTTAACTTAGGGGGAGATTCATCATCTCAGGGGGAGTTATAATTTTTAATATTCTCATTTAAACAAAATTTCTGATGTTTTTGTCATCATCAAAAAGGGGGAGATTGTTAGAACACAGATTGGTTCTTAATAATATCTCTATGTTTTGATGATAACTATTATGAAATTTTGTATTTAAGAATTATATACTCTAAAATTTGCTTGAGAGTTTTTACTGCAGATAGTAAAGAAATTAACACTCTAGAAGCAAATCAGAATTAAACTCAAGAAATTAGCTAGACTCTGTAGCGCCAGATGCATACATTAGAAGATTATGATTGCTGCCTCCAGAAGATTCTGAGCGTAGCCTCCAGAAGATTCTGAAGCAGAAGCTCCAGAAGGATCTGAAGCAGAAGCTCCAGAAGGATCTGAAGCAGAAGCTCCAGAAGAATCTGAAGCAAGTCAGAAGCATCTGAAGTGAAGAAGAATTTTGTATGAAGAGTTTTTCAAAGCATAGTTTCTTCAGAAGATTCTGAAAGTACTAAAGCTGCCAGTACTGAAGTTTTGTCTCAAATATGCTCTGATATTTAAACACGCTGAAAGCACACATGTTGCAGAAGACTCTAATTCAGCAAGACTCTGATCATCATTAGAAGACTCTGACCCAATCAGACTCTGATGAACTTGCTGAAAACTGAAGAAGAAATATTCAAAGATTATATCCGTTGGAGTAAATCAAACGTCTCTTTCCTTATTTATGCTAGACACAAGAACACAGACTAAAATGATTTTTCTGTACTTTCTTCTTCTAGGAAAGGTCACTTGATGTGAAGACAAAAAGGCTCAGACCTTTTGGACACTCTTCTCAACGTACAGCTCACATTGGATCAGCTACCTATAAAAGCAAGACTCCACCAAACTCTTCAGTTGACGTTTTGTTGAAAAGAAATCAAAAGAATTCAAGCTCTCATACTTTCATATTCTTTCTAAGAATTTATTTCATTGTACTTAAACTTAAGAGAAATATCACAGTTGTGATAAAAGCTTTTTAGAAGCATTCTTACTCTTGTAATAGTTTTACATTGATTGTAAAAGATTTCCTTAAGAGGATTCAGTTGGAATCAGTAGCTCTTGAGAAGACTAAGAACAGTTGTTCTTGGGTGTTACTATTGTAATCTGTTTGATTAAATAGTGGATTAAGTCCTTGATTGAGAAAGGCAAATCACTCTAGGAAGGGTGGACTAGAGTAGTTGAGTTCAACGAACCAGGATAAAAATACTTGAGTTTTTATTCTAAGTTTTAATCTTTCATACTTATTCAACCCCCCTTCTAAGTATTTTCTCGCCTTCAGAAAGCAATTCCAAAATATGTCTAGATCAAGAGATATGGAGAGGTAAAGTTTGGAAAAAGGAGAAATTCAAGTTTCAACACTTAGAATTTTTCTAAGTGTAGAAATTCAGCTTGAGGAGCATGTTTTCAAGTCCATTTTTCTTGATGATCCAAGTTCAATCTCATTTTTCTTCCAACCTAAAAGTTGTTAAGCATATTTTAAGCTTTCAAATGATGCCAAGAACTCATCATTTGAATCCCTAGAGCTCAGGTTATGATGCTCCAATGTTGGTGTCATAAAGTTGCCAAACTTAATAAGTTTTTAGGAAGGATTTGAAGCTAACTTCAAGGGCAATTTCCATCATGATCCAAGCTTCATTTAGAACTCTTTTCAACATGAAAATTGTAGAGCTTCTTCTAAGCTTTCTTTTGATGTAAAGATCTCCTCAATTGGATGAAGACTCCTCATGTTATGATGTTGTCATGTTGATGATTCATGATGGGCAAATTGCTTTTATAACTTAGAAAATTTTCATGTTGCCTAGCCAAATATTTTGAACCAAGTTCAAGACCAAATTGTATCATCTTCTAGGGCTCATTTAAACTTGTTTTCAACATGATACTTGTTCTCCAGTATTCAAGCTTTCTAAAGAGCTTAAGATCTCTCCATTTGTACCATTCCTCACCAAGATTTGATCTCAACAAGTCGCATGCATGAACATGATCTTTGTATGCATGAAGTTAATTTTGTTAGGCACCTGTTGAATTTGTTCCTTGAAGGCTTGTATTCACACGCATACATCATCAATTTCTTTCCAAAGAATTGCCTAAACAAGTCAAACAAACCCCATACATGTCATGCACACCTCATGTATTTTTTTTCCAAACTTGGAAAACATAAAAATCTCAAAAAACTTGTACAAACCTTCCTTCCCACATGCCATCTTCATCACACTTTCTTCACATTCATTCTCACTCGCTTGGCTTAGCAAAAAGCAACAAAGCCACCTCTCTCAAACCTGAACCCGAACCAACACTATCACATGTGCATTTTTTACTCTTTTCCTTTTGTCGCTACCGCGAAAAAGGGGGAGGCCGCCCATGAGTAACAGAGTCGCCACCTATCGTTATTTATCCCAAAGGAGGGAAAGGAAACGATCAGGAAAAACCTAACGAGAACGGGAAAAGACGAGGTCATCACAACCAAGTCCTGGGTTCGGGAGTCGGTTACGCAAGGGGAAGGTATGAGCACCCCTCACGTCCGTCGTACACGAACAGATCCACGCTTGTTATCTAGATAAAGGGTGTGTTGAACTATCTACGCTAAAGGCTTACGGACAAAGGGAAAATAAAGAGAAAAAAGGACTCGACAGAGCGTCGCTGCTCTGGGCCTACGTATTCCCTTGTGCAATGGGAAAGTCAGAGTCAACGTAGTTAGGCTAACTACGGCTAAAGGGGGGAAGGTTGCTCGCTAAGACATCGCGTCTTATGCCTACGTATCCTCGTCTGGTACGAGAAATCAGAGCAAACGTAGTTCGGGCTGACACGACCACAGGTTGGTTCAAGTGTTTTAACCGAGTAAGGTTAACAGACAGTTCTAGCAGTTTGGTGTATGCAACTCGACCATTGGAGACTTAGGCGTTACCGTTTGCGGTAGAACTAAGAGTTAACAACACTCTGGTTTATGAAAAGGTTTTCCTAAATTAAGGGTCCCAAAAGGACAAAAAAAGTTTGAAGTTTATTTGAAGTCTTTTAGAGAAGAAGTGTTTTTTAGCTTTTCATTGGTAACTCATGTTGCACTAAAGACTTATGACTTGGGAATGAATGCGTCGCATAGCATCCTAAGGATATACACTAAACACTCTAGGTAATTAAGAGGTAACCACTCAATCACCATTCCCCGAGTAGCTTAAGGCTCGTAGCGTACAACACTTGTCATTCTTTATTAAGTGTTTTAAGATGTTTTGAGATGAAAAAAGAAGACACAGACTCTAAGGGGAAACTACTCAACCTTAATGTTGTCATGCAATATGCTCCTAAAGTTGGGATTACAAAAGGGAAATATCTACCTAATGTTATCATGCATGGTTTAGATCCTAAAGTCTATCATCACTCCTTAAACAAGGAAATGAGAATCCTAAGGGAACATGGCCAAAGAAGGAAAAGAGGAAGGAAAATATGCGAATGCAAGGATGCAAACATAGAATGCACAAATAGAATGAAAGTAAGGGAGGAAAATAGTATAGGGCAGTATCCTCCATAAGCACATCTCGACCTCAAGCGTGCACATGAAAATGCAAAGAGATACATTGAAACAAAGTATAAGCGTAACAGAATATGGGATGAAATGGCCTAAACCGTTTGGACATCAACCACAAAGTCACAAACCAAAGTCAAAAGAAATGCCAACAATAAACCTAAGCCAAAGTGAGGATGGGAGGCTATATGAGGACAACAAGGTACTCATATTATGCGCTCGACCATAAGCATCACCAACATTGGGTAAAAGAAAATAGGCACGACACGAAAGAAAGTCCTCGAGGATTCATCACTTTAGGCAAGCTTCAGGTTCCTCCTAAGGAGGGACCAAACCACCTTAAATGACACTCCAAGGTCATAGGACAACAAGGAATATGGTAAAAGTGTGCCCAAGCACAACAACAAAGCAAATAAAGAAAACAAGAATGCACCACTTTGAACAACAACACATAAGTGTGCATCCGAACGGAAACCGACGAGCACGTGTCAATCAAATCATGATTAAACAATCAAGACCAGTGACATATATCCAAAATAATTCACTCCTAATGCATCATAACGATCCATGAAGATTCGAAGTGAAACGATATCAAAACAATCATGAAAAACAGCAAAACAGGCCCACTGTTACAATGTTAATCGATTAACGCTAGGGGTTAATCGATTAACCATTGAAAAATTCTTGAAAATTTGAAAGTTTGTGTTGGTTAATTGATTAACCATATAGTTTAACCGATTAACACTGTTCCAAAGGCAAAAAACAACATGAAAAAAGCACTTTTTCAGCACTTATCACTTAAGCAAACATCCATATGATCTCATGATTAATTATGCACGAAATTAAACCATAAACCAGTGATCTAATGGACATGTAAACATATTTAAATAACAAGATACAAATCAAATGGATCCACAAATCAAAATATGCATGTTACTACATAATGCAAACAAGCTCAAAATTGCAACCGGTTTAGGGTTCCAACCTTCGGATCGAAGAATTGATCCGGTGATTGTTGATTCGCCTCGGATGTATAGACCCAAGCAAGAAACATTGAAGAACTTCGAGATCCAAACCGATTTCATCCTCCAAGAAGCAGATCCGGTGACGATTACGAATGAAGGTTATAGCTCGAGAGATCAAGGATTCCGATGAAGAATCGATGATCTCAAAGGATGAAGAGCTTTGAGTATGGGTTTTGGAAAATGGAGAGAGTATGGAATTTCAGAGCGTGAGTTCTGAAAAGTGGATTATGAGGATTAGGATTGTGAGGTTTGGAATGAAACCCTTTAAATACTACTTAGGGTTGGATCCAAAGCAAGTAGGGTTGGAAAGTTAGGTTTGGAATATGGATTGGGCTTTTGGGGGGAATTCTGAAAATTACAAGGTTCTAGATCCTTCCCTCCTGTGAAATTTGAATTTCAAATAATCAAAATGGGCCCCTAAGTGCCATTTTCTTGAAACTTCACGTGCACGGCAAAATCTTCTTTGGTTAATCGGTTAACCATATGCGTTAACCAATTAACACGGCTGAATTTTTGAATCTGGGCTATTTTTCAAGTGGTTAATCGGTTAACCATATGTGTTAACCGATTAACGCTTGTGAATTTTGACTTTTGGCGCCTTTTGGTGGGAAACTTGCATGTTTGCCCGCTTCTTGCCGTTTGGGGCTCTACTTAACTCCTGAAAGTCTTTTTTCTGAATGCTATGGTCATGAGAGTGCTGAATGTAGCATGAATGCTGCTTCTGTACTGTTGCACCCTAAAATTTGCTCAACTTATTCCACCTGATCTTATGTTTCAATTGCATTGTCATTTGCATAAAAAGTCATGTACATAGTCTAATCATTTGCATAGCATAGCATGGGCAAGTCATCCAATAAGGGACCAAATGAAATTCTTATGAGCATATCAAGAGGGTATTAGTCAAATTCAAGCACATCCAAGTCATCAGAAAGAAATTGAAATCTGAGAAGTTAGTGGACCAAGCAGTGGATCTATCTCCTATCTTGAGGGTATTTGAAGATCATCAAAGAAGTTGTGAGTCATGAATTGAGGCCATGGAGGGTATATAGACATCATGGAAGACCTAGAGGGTCATTTTGAAAGTGAGGCAAGTCATTGATGTGATTACAAGAGCTGCAGTGGAAGACAGTCAACTAGGGTTTCATCTGGGTCAACCCTAGGTCAACCCTAGGTCAAATGCTTGATTGAAAGGCATCAAGGCCTGTTTGAAAGATGTGGGATGCCTCATTTGAAATGTAGATATGGATGTGGTGTTGTGCCAAGGAGGAATCAAGAGAAATCAAGAAGAAGAGAGGTTTCTAAATTAGGCTTTCTGTGTAAAATCCCCTGATTTAGGGCAAACTTCCCAGCAAGACAATTCAAAATGCAAGTCTCAAATGGATCCTTGGCCAACATGAAACTTGTAGATTATCTCAAGACCTTTAATTTGAGTGGTGGAAGACATCAAGGAGATTTATAGAACTCAAGTTATGGTCCTTGCAAGTTACAGGTCGTCAGAGGCATCTGAAATTTGTCTGTGAAAGTTACTTGACTTCCAAGCAACTTTTACCCCTCAAGGAGCTTTCAAATGGATTTCTGGTCAACATGAAAGTTGTTCCTAATGATCTTAGCTTTCTATAAAGGTATAGTATGCCTTCATCTGATTTGTGGAACTCTACTTATGACTTTGGCAAGACAAGGGCATTTTGGTCATTTGGACATTATGAGTCATTTCAAGCATATGGCCATATCTCCTACTTCCAAGCTTCAAATGAAAAAACCTTCAACATCAAAGTTGCTTAGAATGATGTTTTAAGGCTATTAGGGTGGTCATGAGATGTTGGGAAGGCTCATAGAAAAAAGTGATAAAAATGGCCTAAAAATGAGACATAAGTTAATTCAAGTGAAATGGAAAATCCTAAAATCCAAGTTCCAAATCCAAACCATGGCATATGATAGGTCATTTTGACTCCCAAGGACATTTTAAGAACAATGGTTCAGCCACAATTTTGATTTGAGGCTTAAATTTTGGAGTTTCTTTGTAAACGTCTTACTTGCATAATGGCATACCAAACCAAAACAAGGAAAAGCTTCATAAACAAGGTGTTTAAGCTTTGTATCTTGTCCAAAATACCACTTAAGGAGAAAATGAAGATAATTACTCAAGTTGTAAGGATTTTGTCATGATATATCACATGGTGAGAATGGAAATGCAAAATATCAAGTCATGAAACTTCAAGTTCTTTCTAGAGTGATCTAAATGGTTCTAGATCTTTCTAAACATCTCTATATATTGGATACATTCTCCATTGGTGAAAGGTTGGTGATTGTTGATGTTAATGGTGGTAGAGAAAAGAGAGTGAACCAAAAATTCTCCATTTGCAAATTGAATTGAAACTTCATTTTTCTCTTCATTACCCTTCCATTTTTTCCACAAATCATCCCTACAAACCTCCCTGAACATGTTCATGCTAGAGTGAGCCCCCATTGTTGAAGAATTGGAGCTTTTCAAGTGAAGTTGCAAGAGAGCAAAAAGGATTGAATCTGAAGATACAAGCCATCTCCATCAAATCTTGTGCAAGCAGAGTATTATTCATCACCTAGAGACCATTCTTGAAGATCCACAAGGCCTGGTTCGAAGCTTTTCAACACTTGCCATTGTAGGGTCAAGGTATGCAAAATCTTTCCCACACTTTGATTTAGGCATGGCTAGGGCTAGTTCTTGTTGTGAAACCATTAGAGACCATTAGGTGATTCATTTGGATGAGTTTTAGACCAATTAGTTCTTGTTGTGAAACCATTAGAGACCATTAGGTGATTCTTGATGGAGGTAGAACACATGATTTAATGGATGATAATGCACGAATTTTGGTTGGTTTTAATCAGCATGGCATATGGATTAATTATATATAAAGATTTTTGAGTTTTGTGATGGTCAAAAAACTGAAGAAAATTTGGATTCATGGAGTTGTGTGGTTCGGTTTGCATGATGTAGTTAGTTTCAATGAAATCCAAAGGCATAGTTGTATTCTACGTTAAATTCTAGCCAAGTTTGGTTCTTGGATCATGCAATTTGATGGAGAAATGAGAGAGAACAAGTGGTGAAAAGTTCATGCATGGAGCTTGCTTTTTCATGGAGTTTTGAAACCCTAATGGACTAAGGAAGAAGACATAATCTTAGCCGTTGGATGAGTGTGGAATATTTGACTTGGGGAAGCAATCGGAGGGCCACGATCAAAACACGAAATAATGGATAAGTGAGTCTTCATGGGCTCACACGAGTTACTTCCCACACCCCCTTTGTCCAAGCCCAATTGATTTTAACTATAAAAACTTGCTATTCACACCATTTTTTTTCCTGTTTTCTTTAGTTTTTTTTATGATTTTTCTGCATAATCATTGGGCTGGGGCGTGTTACTTCCAGCACCCCCAGTATGGGCCCAGTTCCTGATAACAAATGGATTTTATTTCTTCTTGCACCCCTCATCCATTTTCATATTAATTTTTTCTCCAAATTTCTTCAAACTTCAAAAATTCATAATAAATTGAAAAATGCATATTTTTTAATGAGACTTTTTTTCCCATTTTTTATTTTCTGTCAAGAAAAATATGAAAATATAAAATTGTCATTTTACTTCATTTTCATATTTTTTGCATATTTTTACATTTAATAGCTTTTTTAATTCTTTTGGTTTGTACTACTATTTGTTGAATTTAGTCTAGGAGTTTCCTTTAGGATTTTCACCCCATTCTTTTTAGCATAACTAGATATGGATATTAGGTGCCCCCCTGATTTTTATACTATTTTTTTTAGGATTTACTTTAGGTAGTTTAGTTAGAAACTATTAGGATAGTCAATTAAGGTTGTGAATATAATATAGGTATAACAAAACAACTTTCTTTTTGGGTTTTCTTTAGGACAAATTAGAAGAGGGGACTATAGGGATATTATGGGTAAGTAATAGATCCCTTAGAATAAATAGTAGAATTTTTCCCATTGTATTAATATTTTTAGTATATTTTTGTAGTTGATTGATTGTGTGGTGTGCCCTTTCTAGGGTTATTGTTTGTTTGTGTGGGGTATTGGGCCTGCTTGGGGTTTGGGTTTGAGCTGAAGACTTTGCTGATGAAGCCCATTGAAGACTAAAAGAATGAAGACCAATTTTCAGAGTTGATGAAGAGTATATCTTGCTGGCAGCTGTTGAAGGTTATAAGGTTTAGGAGCTAGGTAGAGCTCTAGAATAGAAACTTGATTCACAAACATGGAAGGCTTTGTTTGCCTCCATTCTTTCTCTATGATTCAAAGTCTCTTTTAAATACTCACCTCCTTCCTTTGGAAGGATTAGTGAATGTATTTAAAAGATAGAACTTTTGAGAGAAAACTGTCTGTATCATGTTAACAGTCAGTAGGCCACCCTTGGTAGGCAATTGACTGCTTAACATCCGCTGCATCCTGTTAACTGCTACTCATCTTGGAGAGTGAGACTTGAAGAAAAGCCATTGAAAGATTGAAGATAGAGACCTTGCTTGAAGACAGATGCTGATGAAGACTGTTGTTTGCTGTTTACTTTTGCTGTTTATAATTTTTGATGTATTGTTTGAATTTCCCTGACTGTATTGCTTGCTAATTGACCTGTTAGGTTGAAAGAGAATTTTGTTCGCTTTTGCCTGTTGTTTTCTAGGTTCGAGGTTGAGTGGGACTCCCTTGCCTCGCTTGTATTGCTGCATCCATGCATTTTACTGCTTTATTGTATATATGCTATTGTTTCTGTTTCCGTTTATCCCTTAGGATCTCTGTTTCTCTCTGCGCAAGAGAGGAACATGATAGACATTAGGTCTTAACCCATGCATGATAACATTAGGTTAGTTTGATTCCCCTTTTCAACCATAGGTTAGAGTTCTGTCTCTTCTTTCTCAAAACAAACAGAAAAACACAATAAATATTTCAAACACAATAAAAGACACTTCTTCCGTAAAAGAATGTGAACTCATCAAAACGTCATTTTTGTCCGCTTGGACCAGTAATCAGAAAAACCCTTTTTTAGAAGGAGATAAAAGCAATCAAGACATACTTGTGTCGTACGTGGCCCGAACTACGTCTGCTCTGATCTTTCATGTTATATGAAAGTACGTAGGCATAGGATGCGATATCCTAGCGAGCAACCTTCCCTTCCTTTCCCGTAGGTAGGCGAACTACGTTGACTCTGATTTCTCGTTCCAGACGGGAATACGTAGGCATAAAGTGCGATACTTTGCCGAGTCATTTTATTTTCTTTTAACCCTTGACCTGTAGAGTAGATAGAATAACAATCCGTACTAGAAAACAAGCGTGGATCCCGTCGAGTACGACGGACGTGAGGGGTGCTAATACCTTCCTCTTGCGTAACCGACTCCCGAATCCAGGATTTGGTTGCGATGAACATTCCTTTCCCGTCTTTGCGGTAGGTTTACTCTGAGCATTTCCTTTCCCTCCGTTGGGATAAATAACGCACGGTGGCGACTCTTCTGTTCAGCCGACGCCGATTTTCGCAGTAGCAACAGCTGGCGACTCTGCTGGGGACTCCAACGGTTCCCTACGCGAGTCAATCCTAGCGCTTGTTTTCCCGTCGAGGATTTTGTATGGATTTATGTTTTCTGTATTTTACTTTCAGCATTATATTATTGTTATTATTGTTGTATTGGGGTGTGACGGGTGTTCTATGATTGAGAGATTGTAAGAGCACAAATTGTGTCTTAGTTATATCTCTATGTTTTGATGATAACACTTATAAATTTTGTATTCAAGAATTATATACTCTAAACGTGTTCTAAATTGTTTGCTACAGGCACTAAAAGAAAAGTATCTTAAGAAAGCAAAATTACATCTGAACATTGTTTGTATGAAAGACTTCATAAGTTCAAGAGCATCTTAAGTGAAGATCTGAACATTGCTCCCAGAAGAATCTGACTACTGTCTCTTGAAGATTCTGAAGAAGGAGCCTCTAAAGCATAGAAGACTTTGCTCTGAAGGATTTACACGCTCAAGCACACAAGCTGCACATACTCTGATTCAGCTCAATCTGAAGAACTTTCAAGACTCTGAAGATCCAGATGATCCGTGATCAGAAGACTCTGAAGATTCAGATTCTTATGTGGAAAGCTGAACTTACTTTGAAGAAGATTTAAATATGTACGTTGGTCTTTCTCAACAGCTCTTTCCTATTTTGTGCTAGACACAAGGACACAGACAAAAAGGTTTTATCTGTGCATTCCATTCTAAGGAAAGTATTCTGCAAGTGAAGACAAAAAGCATCAGGCCTGTTTCAGCACAGCCTCCAATGTGAAGACAAAAGGCTCTAGGCTTTTCTGCACAGCCTTCAACGTAACAAGACTTCTTGGATCTTAGTGCCTATATAAAGAAGTCCACTCCATCTTCTTCAGTATCGAAGCTCTAGCAAAATCACTCCTCAAAGCAAATCTCAAAAAGCTCTTAATCATATTACTTTGCTTTATCTTTATTCTTAACTTAAGAGAAATATCACTGTTGTGATAACAGCTTTATAGAAGCATTTTTACTCTTGTAAAAGTTTTACATTGTTTGTAAAAGGTTTTCCTTAAGAGGATCCAGTTGGGATCAGCTGCTCTTGAGAAGACTAAGAACGGTTGTTCTTAGATGTTGCTATTTGTAATCTGTTTGATTAAAATAGTGGATTAAGTCCTTGACAGAGAAAGGCAAATCACTCTTGAGAGGGTGGACTGGAGTAGTTGTTTTCAACGAACCAGGATAAAAATATCTGTGTTCTAATCTTTGATTTTTAGTCTTACTTATTCAACCCCCCCCCCTTCTAAGTAATTTTCTCACCTTCAGTTGGCATCAGAGCTTCGGTTCTGCGTGTGCTCCACTTAACCGTGACAGTTAAAGATCCAGTGAGAAAGATACTTTGATATTCGTTTTGTTGCCATTATGGATACACCTACATCAACTTGCAACAACAAATATGAAGGAGATAGGATCAGTACCAAGCCACCCATGTTTGATGGGGAAAAATTTGACTATTGGAAAGATAGAATATAAAGTTTTTTCCTTGGGTATGATGCTGATCTTTGGGATATGGTCATTGATGGATACAAACATCCTACTGATGAGGATGGCAAAAAGATTGATAGAAAATCAATGACTGAAGTACAGAAAAGAGATTTCAAGAATCACCACAAAGCCAGAACTATATTGCTTAATGCAATCTCTCATACTGAGTATGAGAAGATTACAAACAGAGATACTGCTCATGATATGTTTGAGTCACTCAAAATGACTCATGAGGGAAATTCTCAGGTTAAAGAGACCAAGGCGCTGGCGCTCATACAGAAGTATGAGGCATTCAAAATGGAAGAGTCTGAAAATGTTGAAACTATGTTTTCTAGATTTCAGATTCTTACTGCTGGTCTGAAAGTTCTGGATAAGGGCTACTCAACGTCAGATCATGTCAAGAAGATCATCAGAAGTCTTCCCACCAGATGGAGACCAATGGTGACTGCATTGAAGATGGCAAAAGATCTGAACAAGATCTCCTTAGAAGAACTTATCAGTTCTTTGAGAAGCCATGAAATAGAGCTGGAGGAAGATGAACCCCAGAAGAAAGATAAAGGTAAATCCATAGCTTTAAAATCTAACAAACCTGTTAAAGCTTTGCAGGTAAAAGAAGAAAGTTCTGAAGAATCGTCTTCTGAAGAAGAAGATGAATTGTCCATGCTTTCCAGAAGAATCAACAAGCTCTGGAAGCACAAGGGAAGGAAGTTTAACAACTTCAGAAAAGCTGACCACAGGAAGGAATCTTCTGGACACAGAAGATCTGGAAAGAAAGAGGTCACATGCTATGAATGCAAGGAACCTGGGCACTACAAAAATGACTGCCCCAAACTTCTCAAGGAGAAACCCAAGAGAAAGTTTGATAAAAAGAAGAAGGTTCTTATGGCAACTTGGGATGATTCAGATGAATCTGAATCTGAATCTGAAGCAGAAGAAGAGTGTGCCAACATGGCATTAATGGCTGGAATAGAAGATCAGAATGAAGAATTATCATCTGAATCTGAGTCAGACTCCGACTCTGATGCTGAAGAGGTAATGTCCAAACTTACCAAAGATGAACTTATAAAGGTGTTATCTGAAGTTTTGAAAAGCTACAATAATATCAAACTCAAGAACAAGAAGCTGAAAAGCAATCTTGAATCTGAGATTGATAATCTGAAAACAGAACTTGTTGAGCAGAAAGAAATAAATTTAAAAATAAAAAATGATTTGGAAATTGTTCAACAAGAATCTGACTCTGAAGCTAAGTCATCTGAAAATATTTTGGAAAAATATGACTCTAGTTTTCAGAGGTTCCTCACTAAAAGCATAGACAGAAGCAAGATGGCTTCTATGATCTATGGAGTTAGTAGGAATAAAAGAAAGGGAATTGGATTTCAATCTTCTTCTCTTGAAAAAGATGTTAGACCAATACCTGTAGATGAACTGATCATTAAGATAACTCCTTTATACTCTAATTTTAAATTTGGTCATTTAAATGATATTAAACACACGAGCTCTGAAAAGAATACTCATGTGTTTAGATCTAAGGCAAGTCTAAACAAAAACTATGTTGAAAAACAAAAGTTTAGACAAACCTACAAGGCAACTAACCCTAAAGGACCCAAGAAGATCTGGGTACCTAAAGACAAAATAATCCCTGTTGCAGATGTCCTTAGCAGCAAAGTCAGGACACCAATCATGGTACCTGGACTCTGGATGCTCACGACACATGACGGGAGAAAGGTCTATGTTCCAAAGTCTGGAACTTAGATCTGGAGGGGACGTGAAATTTGGAGGGAACCAAAAGGGCAAAATCATTGGCTCTGGAACTATAGGTAATGGCAACCTACCCTCTATTTCTAATGTTCTGTTAGTTGAAGGATTGAAACATAATCTATTGTCCATAAGTCAATTAAGTGACAATGGTTATGATATCATCTTTAATAAAAAATGTTGCAAAGCTGTATGTCAAAAGGATGGTTCTATCCTATTCAATGGAAAGAGGAAACACAACATTTATAAAATTAACCTTTCAGAACTTAAAGTTCAAAATGTAAAATGCCTCTTATCTGTGAATGATGAGCAATGGGTCTGGCATAGAAGATTGGGACATATTAATATGAGACGTATATCTCAAATTAATAAACTCAATCTGGTCAGAGGACTTCCTAAGTTGAAGTTCAACTCAGATGCTCTGTGTGAAGCATGTCAAAGAGGTAAATTTTCAAAATCTCATTTTAAATCAAAAAATGTTGTTTCTACCTCTAGACCATTGGAATTACTTCACATTGATCTGTTTGGACCAGTGAAAACTGCATCCATCAGAGGCAAGAAGTATGGGTTAGTCATTGTAGATGACTACAGCAGATGGACATGGGTAAAGTTTCTAAAACACAAGGACGGGTCTCATTCTGTGTTCTTTGACTTCTGCAATCAAGTCCAGACTGAAAAAGATTGTAAAATTATTAAAGTCAGAAGTGATCATGGTGGAGAATTTGAAAATAAACATTTTGAAAAATACTTTTCTGAAAAAGGCATTGCACATGATTTCTCCTGCCCTAGAACTCCACAACAAAATGGAGTTGTAGAAAGGAAAAATAGAACATTGCAAGAAATGGCCAGAACCATGATCAACGAGACAAATCTGGCAAAATATTTCTGGGCAGAAGCAATTAACACAGCTTGTTATATTCAGAACAGAGTGTCTGTAAGACCTATTCTGAAAAAGACTCCCTATGAATTGTGGAGAAACAGAAAGCCTAACATTGCTTATTTTCATCCTTTTGGATGTATTTGTTATATGCTTAATACTAAAGATAATCTGAACAAGTTTGATTCCAAAGCACAGAAGTGTTTCATGCTTGGTTATTCTGAACGCTCTAAAGGCTACAGAGTATTCAATACTGAAACACAGATTGTGGAAGAATCTATTCATGTCAGATTTGATGATAAGCTTGGCTCTGAAAAGCCAAAGCAGTTTGAAAGTTCTGCAGATAGAGAAGTAATTCTCACAGACTCTGAAGGCTCAGAGGCAGAAAAGGCAAAGAACAAAGAATCTGACGCAACCCCAGATGCTACACCTTTGACTTCCCAACTAAACAACTTGCATATTTCTGAAAGACCAACCGTCAGAGGATCTTCTTCCAGAATCAAAGCTTCTCATCCAGAAGATGTGATAATTGGAAAGAAAGATGATCCCATAAGGACAAGATCATATCTCAGAACTTCTGAATCTTCCTTATTTGGCTTAGTGTCAATGATAGAACCAACATCTGTAGATGAGGCTCTGGAAGATAATGAATGGATTATAGCTATGCAAGAAGAGCTGAATCAATTCGCCAGAAATGAAGTTTGGGATCTGGTTCCTAGACCTAAAGGATTCAATGTCATTGGAACAAAATGGGTCTTCAGGAATAAGCTGAATGAAAAGGGAGAAGTAGAAAGAAATAAAGCAAGGCTGGTTGCTCAAGGATATAGTCAACAAGAAGGTATTGATTACACTGAGACATATGCTCCAGTGGCAAGGTTAGAATCTATTCGTCTTCTTATTTCATTTGCTGCACAGAATAACATCACTCTGTATCAGATGGATGTTAAAAGTGATTTTCTTAATGGTATTATAGAAGAAGAAGTATATGTCCACCAACCTCCTGGTTTTGAAAGTGAAAACTTTCCAGATCATGTTTTCAAATTAAAGAAATCCCTTTATGGATTAAAACAAGCTCCCAGAGCTTGGTATGAGAGGTTGAGCAACTTCCTTCTGAAGAAAAATTTTATCAGAGGAAAAGTGGATACAACTTTATTCTGTAAATCTGTTAAGAAAGATCTGTTGATTTGTCAGATTTATGTAGATGACATTATTTTTGGATCAACAAATATTACGCTTGGAAAGGAGTTTGCTAAATGTATGCAGGAAGAATTTGAAATGAGCATGATGGGAGAATTGAGATTCTTCTTGGGAATCCAAGTCAATCAGACTCCAGAATGCACCTACATACATCAAACCAAATATGTTAAAGAGCTTCTGAAGAAGTTCAACATGGTTGATAGCAAAATGGCAAAGACTCCAATGCATCCTACAAGCACTCTAGGTAAGGAAGAGGTAAGTAAGAAGGTAGATCAAAAACTCTACAGAGGTATGATAGGATCTCTTCTATACTTGACTGCTTCTAGACCAGATATTCTGTTTAGTGTCTGCTTATGTGCTAGATTCCAATCAGATCCTAGAGAATCACACTTAACAGCTGTTAAGAGGATTCTGAGGTATCTGAAAGGTACTGCTAACATGGGTTTGTGTTACAGAAGATCTGATGAATTTTCATTAGTTGGATTCTGTGATGCTGACTATGCTGGAGACAGAGTTGAACGTAAAAGCACTTCTGGAAGCTGTCAGTTTCTTGGAAGTCATCTGATCTCATGGTACAGCAAGAAGCAACCTACCATTGCACTATCAACTACAGAGGCAGAATACATTGCTGCTGCTGGATGTTGTACTCAGATGCTCTGGATGAAGAGTCAATTAGAAGATTATCAAATCTATGAGAGTAACCTTTCTATCTTCTGTGATAATACTTCTGCTATATGTTTGTCAAAAAATCCAATCTTGCATTCTAAGGCAAAACATATAGAAATTAAACATCACTTCATCAGAGACTATGTACAGAAGGGTGTAATTAATTTAGCTTTTGTTGATACAGATCATCAATGGGCTGACATTTTCACAAAACCCCTTGCTGAAGATAGATTTAAGTTTATTCTGAAAAATATTTGTATGGATTTATGTCCAGAGTAATATTTCTCAGAGGCAATCTCTCAGATGCAAATTGTTTAATAATCTGAAGTATTTCATCTGTCTATTTTATTCATTTATATTTATTTGATTATTTCGTTTTGGGTAAAACTCTGAACTAACAAGCTCAGAAGATCTGAAAGTTGGAAACGTTTCTTTTTGTGAGAGAAATCAAATGAGCCAACAAAGCAAACACGTGGCATTCAATTTCTGAAAAGATTGAGTGCTTAACTGATTTGACGTTTGAGGTAATGCTTTGAAAATCTCACTTTTCTTGTTTTTCCCCCAGCTGTCATAATTTAATATGAAATGATTACTTTTCATTAAATGCTGTCCAAATGTGCGTAAGTGTCTTTTGTGTGCCCTATTTTTTTTGGTTTCCTATATATATCACCTATCACACATCTATCACACTTTCCACATTCACTTCATTCATGCGTTTCTGCTTCCTGTTCAATCTTTTCCAAAACCCTAAACCGAAACCAAAGTATTCTTCTTCTTCAATGGCGTCAACTTCAAACACTGCTGCAAAACCTAACAAGACCATCATGTACAAAGAACCTGAACGAACCTTATTCACTCCAGTGGCTGATCTAGAGGTGCTCTGTGAAAGCTTCATTGACCTCGACTCTTTAAAGGAAAATGGGTTTGATCTCATTTCTGCCATCAAAGCTCAAGGGTGGGAAAAATATTTTGAAAGGCTAATGGGGCCTGTTTTTCCAACACTGGTTAAGGAATTTTGGATACATGCAAGCGCTGGTCCCAAGTTTATTCATTCTTCGGTTCTTGGAGTGGAGATAGTCATCACTGAAAACCTGATCAGACAACTGTTTAGCTATACTGAGTCTGATGGTGTTTCAAATCTTGCTTCTTCTCGCATCGATATGGCTAGGGTTTATGAAGAAGTTACTATTGCTGGTTTGCCGTCAAGTAAGGTTAAAGATTTAAAACCCATTTATAGGATCTGGGCGAAAATCTTTATGAGTACGTTTTTCCACAGAAAACCTTCAAACTCTCCAGATTATAGAAGAAGTAAGGGCGAAAGCTGGTAAAGTAAGGACATGGATACCCCTGGGAAGGTTGATTTCTGATATACTTGTTGAGAACAAGCTGGTTCAACATCTGACTGATGCGAAGATTACAGAAGAGCTGACTCACATCATTGGCTCTGAAATTAATGGACTCAATCTGAAGAGGATGAAAATCATCTCAGAATTGAAAGGACAACTCAGGAAGATCAACTCTGACGAGATTCAAGGTAGAAGAATTCCTGTGGAAGATTTTCCACTATTCAGTGCAGATGAACCTAAGGAATTTGTCTGGCTGTACATTACTGAATGCCTAAAGGAAGGAATCCCTTTACCTGCCAATCTCGTTCAAAAGCCTGGAGAAGAATTGCCTAATCAGATGAAGGAAAGGCGCAGTAAGAGGAAGGCTGACGAAGAATCCGTTCAGAAGAAGAGAAAGGCTCCTGAAGCGTCAAGAAAGAAGAGGAAAGAAGGAAAGAAGGCCAGAAGCAGTCCAAGAGAAGCTACTCTGGAAGAAATCAGAGACACCATTCAACAGGTATTAGCCTCTGATCCTACTCCTACTGTTCATTCACCACTATCTTCACCACAACTCTCTCCAAGCCTCATACCAAGAACTTCAAAATCTAGAAAGTCTGTAAATATCTCATCCGAACCACTATCCTCTGAACCAGTAAATTTACAATCATCTCCAGCACCAATCCCATCTAATCCACAACATCAAACTATTCAAACAGAAATTCCACCACCAGAACCAACTCAACCAGAAAACTCTCCAACAATAACTCCACCAGAACCAACTCAACCAGAAAATTCTCCAACAGTAACTCCACAACAAACTTTGTCGCAACTAGAGAATCCCCACTTAGAGACTCCCCAACCACAAACAATTATTTCAGAACAAAATCAACCAGAGACTGTTCAAACTGAACACTCTGAACAAGCAATTCCCTCAGAAGATCCAAATCTGTCTGACAATATTCTTGATATTCCACCCCTAAACCAAACAATTGAAATTTCTTCTACATCTGTTCACTCAGATGAATCCTCTGATTCATCTGATTCATCTGACTATGATTCAGAATCACTCAAACAAGCTCGCTCTGAGAGTGTTATGAAGAAACATCTTAACATTGCTTTGTTTCATACCCCACCAAACTCTCCATCTCAACAACCATCTGAAGCTCAACCCTCTGACACTCAAACAGCTGAAAACCAAACCATTCCTCAACCACCTGAAACTAATCCATCTGAGAATCAAAATATTCCTCACTCAGCTGAACTTCCTCAATCTGTCATCCACACATCTCAACCACCCACACCTCAACCACAACCATCTGAACCTACTCCTGCTAACACCCCTAATCCTTTTTCCTCTGGTCAGAATGAACAGTCAGATTTAGGATCTTATGTTAATGCTATGTTTGATATTTTCAAAAAGGAGTTAGATTCTGAATATGATCGTGTTAAGGCTGTATGTATGTCTAGTGTGGACCCAAATGCTTCGAATACTGCGTGGAAGCGCTTCATCTGGATGTTTAACAAAGTTGCCCTAAAAGTTAGAGCAAAATGCTCTAAGCTTGCTAAGACTAAATTTGCTGAGTTAATAAAGGTGACACTGATGAACATGCCTCCTCCTCCTCCTGTGTTGCTATTGGAAGCTGCTCCTCCAGTTGTTCCTGATTTTGAAATGGTTGAGCAAGCTTCTGTTGAAAACCACTCTGAAGGGAACCCTGCTGCTGCTGCATCTGCTCCGTCTTCATCTGTGGTTTCAGAACTTGTGAATGATGTGAAGGATATCAAGGACTGGATGATCAAGCAAGAGAAAACAACCGATGAAATCAAGACCTGGATGGCTAAGCAAGAAGAGTCAGCTGCCAAGATGACAGAGCTTCTGACCCTCATTGCTTCTCGCCAGACCTAGTTTTATTTGTTGTTTTGCACATGAACTGAGTTTTTGATGTTTGGTTATCGTTATTGTGTTATGTGTTTTTTGGCCTCTGCCTGTTTGTCTGTGAACTATGGTTTATTTTGTTTTAATTGCATGCTAACATGTTTTGCTCCTATTTACTTCTTCTCTTTTATTTCCTTCCGTCTTTGAAAATCTTTTTGATTATGACAAAAAGGGGGAGAAAAAGAGAAACTGAGTGTTCAACCTATAAGCATTTACCAAAACTAAAATTCAGACATTTTACTAACTTATTTGAATTTAAGTCTTTCAGATTATACTGTTATATCTGACATAATTCATTGAAGTTACCCTGAGACTGTGTCAACCAGAACCTGATTCTCTAAAGAAAATCTGAGTATTCAATCAACTCTGATATCTTACTCTGATACATTTATTCAATCATCTGGCATCAAGATTTGACTCTGAACTCATTCATCAGGCTCTGAATCTGAAATATACTCAATCAGAAAGGGAAGTATTCTATTCTATTGTAGTATTTATTTCAGGGGGAGATTGTTAATCTCAGGGGGAGTTTCTAATTCTTACTCTTTATTGAACAAAATTTTCTCATGTTTTGTCATCATCAAAAAGGGGGAGATTGTAAGAGCACAGATTGTGTCTTAGTTATATCTCTATGTTTTGATGATAACACTTATAAATTTTGTATTCAAGAATTATATACTCTAAACGTGTTCTAAATTGTTTGCTACAGGCACTAAAAGAAAAGTATCTTAAGAAAGCAAAATTACATCTGAACATTGTTTGTATGAAAGACTTCATAAGTTCAAGAGCATCTTAAGTGAAGATCTGAACATTGCTCCCAGAAGAATCTGACTACTGTCTCTTGAAGATTCTGAAGAAGGAGCCTCTAAAGCATAGAAGACTCTGCTCTGAAGGATTTACACGCTCAAGCACACAAGCTGCACATACTCTGATTCAGCTCAATCTGAAGAACTTTCAAGACTCTGAAGATCCAGATGATCCGTGATCAGAAGACTCTGAAGATTCAGATTCTTATGTGGAAAGCTGAACTTACTTTGAAGAAGATTTAAATATGTACGTTGGTCTTTCTCAACAGCTCTTTCCTATTTTGTGCTAGACACAAGGACACAGACAAAAAGGTTTTATCTGTGCATTCCATTCTAAGGAAAGTATTCTGCAAGTGAAGACAAAAAGCATCAGGCCTGTTTCAGCACAGCCTCCAATGTGAAGACAAAAGGCTCTAGGCTTTTCTGCACAGCCTTCAACGTAACAAGACTTCTTGGATCTTAGTGCCTATATAAAGAAGTCCACTCCATCTTCTTCAGTATCGAAGCTCTAGCAAAATCACTCCTCAAAGCAAATCTCAAAAAGCTCTTAATCATATTACTTTGCTTTATCTTTATTCTTAACTTAAGAGAAATATCACTGTTGTGATAACAGCTTTATAGAAGCATTCTTACTCTTGTAAAAGTTTTACATTGTTTGTAAAAGGTTTTCCTTAAGAGGATCCAGTTGGGATCAGCTGCTCTTGAGAAGACTAAGAACGGTTGTTCTTAGGTGTTGCTATTTGTAATCTGTTTGATTAAAATAGTAGATTAAGTCCTTGACAGAGAAAGGCAAATCACTCTTGAGAGGGTGGACTGGAGTAGTTGTTTTCAACGAACCAGGATAAAAATATCTGTGTTCTAATCTTTGATTTTTAGTCTTACTTATTCAACCCCCCCCCCCTTCTAAGTAATTTTCTCACCTTCAGAGATAAGCCGAACCTGGGCTTGAGTGCACTTAGAATTAGAGTAGAAAGTAGTGGGCGCGTGCCGACTTTGCTTGCATTAGTGTCCCACAAAATCTACACTCGGACGAGGTTCTTCTAGTTGACTTCTTTTTCTACCCTTTGGGTCGAAGGGGTAGTTGGTTAGTTAGATTGTCGACTCCGGGAACCGATCATTTGGAAGTTGGCTAAGTGAGGCCTCTTCAGGATTTGATGATGCCACTCCTTCTGGGAATCGTATCATCAACCCTGAAAGTCTGTGACGCCAACGACCGCATAGAATGCCATACCATTGTCTGTTACTAGGACACCTACCTGTGAGAGGGTTTGGGGCTATGCAGGTAACTAGACCTTCAGATACCGGTTTGTTTCTTGATTGAGATTCAGTGGTATTTGAGGACAGCATTATGAGGTCTGTTGGAGACCAGGTTCGAGTACCGTTTTGATTTGCTGACACCAGGTTCGAGCAGTGTTATGGGTCTGGCTAAGACCAGTATGGTGGATTCTTCTCAGCCAGGGGCACTTGGTCCTTTGTGTGTTCATTTTGCATTATTGCATTTCAGTTTGCATTCGCATTTCATTTTGCATATTCATCCTCATCCGAAATAGGGAGCTTACCCGTTTTTGTCCGCGTCATCAGTTGATTTCCCGGCATTCGCATTGGACTCGAGTTAGCATTGGGATAGATCATAGCTTCAGGAGAGCAGAACTTGGTTATTACTCGGGCGGAGTTTGAATTGTTGAAGCACCAGTTGAGTCAGTTCAGGGAAGCCATAACAGCTATGAATAGAGGAGATAACAACAGTCAAAGGACTCCCGTGGATAATGTTGCCCAGCCTGTGCAAACCCCTGTCAGAGGTCCATATTCTCTCAATGACTCCGAGTATCACTGTTTCACTTTCTCTACGCCAGATTCCCCAAGGATTTTGCCACCTCCAAGAGTTGTTCCACAGGTTAATATTCAGGACCCACTGACTGCTGAGTATATGGGAAGACTTCAGACGTTGGAAGACCAGATTGCTGCCTTGGTGAATAAGAGCACTCTTGATCTGAATGCTGCGAGCATGTGTTTGGTTCCAGGTCTGGTATTGCCTCCAAAGTTTAAAGCGCCCAATTTCGAGAAGTACAAAGGGGATAGCTGTCCGAAGCTACATTTGGTTATGTTCTGCCGGAGAATGACTTTGTTCGTGCATAACGACAAGCTGATGATTCACTGCTTTCAAGATAGTCTGGCTGGGGCATCTCTGAGTTGGTATATGCAGTTAGAGAGTGATCAGATCCGATCATGGGCGGATTTAGCCGATGCTTTCCTGAAGCAGTATGACTACAATCTTGATGAAGCTCCTAGTCGCATGCAGCTGCAAGAATTGTCTCAAGGGAACAATGAACCTTTCAGGAAGTATGTTCAGAGATGGAGAGAATTTGCTGCTAGAGTGCAACCACCGCTTCAAGACCGAGAGTTGAAAGGCATGTTCGTAAACTCCTTACAGAGTTCGTACTTTGAAAGAATGATTGGAATTGCGTCAAATTTCTCTGAATTGGTAAAGGCAGGAGAGCGCACCGAGTATGGTGGAAGAATCCAAAATGTTTCAAGCGGTCAGGCTAGCGAAACAGAATCTTTCTATAGCTTTCAAACTGAAGAAGGAATTGTGGTCAATGCAATCATGAATGATATGGGGTATCCTCAAGTCGAATCGGTAAAATCTGTTGGGTCTCCGTCTTCTCAGCGGTCAGTATCTTCTGTGTCTCGTTATTCTGGACAGACAATTGTGCCTAGGGCATCCCATCGGGAACTTTATGTCGCTCCTCATGCTAATCAACGAGCCCGTGGCCGAGGTTATCAGAATCAGCGTCAGATTCAGAACCGACCTCGTAACAACGTGGAACGAAAGAATGCTCCTTTCCATCCAGTGCCTGTGCCGTATAGCCAGATTCTTCCGCATTTGATTCAGAATTCTCTGGTGGAATCTAAAGCTCTTAAGCCCGTGCCAGAGCCTTACCCTCCAGGGTACAATCCCCATGCTCAGTGTGGTTACCATGGTGGATCTCCGGGGCATTCAACCGAAGATTGCAAAGCTTTTCAGGCGAAAGTGCAGCAGTTGATCGACAAAGGGTGCATTTCCTTTCCAGAAGGAGTTTTGTTTGTTCATGTCAACCTCTCAGCTGTCTAAGCTCGTAGATTCAGAGGGTCCTTTTCAAGAAGCCAGTGGTCCAGACAGGCGGGCACCCTCAGCATTGGTAGTCCTCAGACTTTTTATCATTTGCATTTGTAGTTTCTTTTCTGTTAGTTACTACTTGCTGTTAAACATTGTATGTTTCGAATGGTAATGTTAATAAAGTGACTATGCATTTTTCTGAATTAATCATGTCGTTGTCACTCATTTACTGCATTGCACTGACACTTGCATTTTATTTACTCCACTTTATCACTGTGATTAGCAAAGATTGGAGGGAGGATGACGAAACTGAATACTCATAACCGATGATCGTATGCTTTCAGATAAAACCTTGCCGATGACGTACAAGGCATTGTTTCAAATCCCCAAACACCGGAGATATAAGGAGTTAGTCCCTTGTTAACCACTTCGAGCCAGGAAGTAGAAGTTTTTCGGACTTTTTAACCCTCACGTCTTAACCCGGGGCAGGATAGTTGTCAGTTAGCTTGACCGAGTGTTCAAGTCTTACAGAGGAGTGTTGCCTTTCGAGGACCAATCAGTTTATACCTCTCAAGAGGTCGTATATTGCCAACCACAATGGTTAAACCTCACCAACCAGGAGTGAGATAGTTAAAATCCTTTCGGAGCAATCAAGACAATCAGTGTCACACGACTGTGTTCCAAGAAAAAAAAGAATAAGAGAGCCCGCTAAGTAAAAAGAAAAAGAAAAAGCTGGAAAGCTAATACTTAGGCAAAAATTAGGGCATCCCGCTGGACTTCAAAAGAAAAATCGAAAAGAACTCAAAAGGAGTCAGTCCAGGCAAAATTTAGGGAATCAAAAGAACAAAAAAAAGAGGATATAAAAAGAAAAATCCCCGAACAAGGACAAAGTCGTGTGCATACAGACACCGAAAATGAAAAGGAGTAACTGTTACTCCGAAAACCTTGTGAGTTTTCCTTAACGATGGTTCTCACCATTCAACATACCTCTCGAAGAGGCGAGCGCTCGAGCCAGGTTAACTGAACTTTAGGATCGGAGATCATCACGTAGAAGGGGTGGGTACAAAACATAATTTGAGCCAAATATCCTTTGTTTCACGAACCGTGAACCCGACCACGATACAACCCTTAAAAGACCTAATTGAGGCAGGGTTTATTCTGAAAGCGCATTACGATAAGGTTGAGTAACCTGAATCCTGCATGATTTGCTAATCATATCCTTGGTGTATTTTTTTCACTGATCAAATCAGCACTGCGTTTGAACTATTGGTTCATTCGCCACTCACAATCATGACACGTAAATGAGTGACAACACATTTTTTTCAAAATTTGCATGAACACTGCATTAAAATTACCATTCGGGACTGAACAATTTTACTTGCAGGTTAGTAGTTGACAGGAAAGAAATTCCAACAGGGAATAATCGAACATGATTGAATAATTCAACAGTTTGGATCAGAATGGTGTATGTTGTGAAACCCTATGAATCAGGGGCATTGACTTCCAGTGAGTTCGGAATCAATTAGTCTGAGGAAAAGTCCCGAAACATCAGTTGATTATGGGGCAGTTTACTTGAGAAGCAGTTGATCAGAAGCGAATCTTCTCGAGAGCCAATCAGGGGTAGCTATCCAGAATGCTATGTTTGATCAGGGCAGGTTAAGTCGCTCAACGCTCGTTCAGGGGCAAGTCACGATGTTGATAGTTGCTGAATTGAGGGAAACACCGGGGTAAGCCACCGCAATGTCGTATTGTAGCAAGGTGCTTTCGGTTCAGAGTGGATTTTTCCGAGAACCAGATTAAGGCAAAGTCGTTGCAGACAGGGGCATGCCATCCCAGGAGTGCAAGGATTATTCTTTATTCGAGAGGCGTTCGATTCGAAGTATCTCGCTGAAGTTCATAATGCTGGGGCAGTTCATATCAAACCATCAGGGTACAGATTTTCAGACTATCCCACAGAGGTTCCTGCAGGCCGGGGCATAACAGAGGCGAAAGAATTATTCTTCTTAGTGTCATCAGAGTTACTCAGAGCTACTTGAGCAGATTCGGCCGATCTTCAAGTTTGAGACAAATATCGGGAAGTCGTGCTGCCCTCCATTGACCCTTCTACTAGAAGCCGTGAATTCGGATAGGGTATTGTCCAGCATCAGGAGTGTATGACCTATCACGAATGTACAAAAGCCCCAGCCTACTTGGCGCATTCGGTTATCCCCAATAAAGTCGTACATTCGAGAAACAGTTCATCTGGGGCAATTAGGTCGAGATTTGGCAAATCTCTCGCGGCTATGGGCACTACTCCACGAATCAGTCGATCAGGGGCAAAAGATTATTGCAAGACCGGGGCAGAACACCCTAAAAACAAAAGATGTTGTTGGGACATTCTTTTGGGGTTTGACGTACAGAAACAGTTCAAATCTAACCGTCAGGGTACAGAGATCGAAGAATCCTAACCAGAAGCTCGTAACGAAAAGACTTGATCGTTATGTGAAGTGAATTTCCATGCAGGTCGCGCTTCCAAGATAACAATGTTCCTTACCAAAGAAGGATCAAATTCCCCAGCTAGTCGTAGCTTATTCGAGGGACATTCTCCAGCAAGGGCGTTTACCCTCAGCAGAATTGACGATTCCAAGATCGAAGGCTGTACTTAGACAGTTTACCCTTCCCAGTAGGGTCATTTACTCTCCCCCAGCGGAGTCAGTTGATTTTCCCAAGAGAGTCGTTTCGTCCTCAGCGGAATTCTCTTTCCAGCAAGTGTTTTCTTTCCTCCCAGTAGAACTCGAAGATTAAAGCTCTCCCCGACAGAGTTGGTTGTGTGTCCTGGCATTTATTTTATCGGAATACCGTGCAATACCTGTTCACTCTCCAGCAAAAGTCCAATCATGATTGGCGCATTCAGTTATTCCTCAGCGAAGCGGGCTTCACTCGTCCAGCATTTATTTTGCTGGAGTAATTCTGTAACGCCCAGTTACCCCCAGCGGAGTCGGCATTATCTTCAGCATTTATTTTGCTGAAGCGATCTCCTGTATCTCAGCAGTTCGAGTCTGCATTTGCGTCGGCATATAGTGTCATATTTGCATCCACCAAATAAAAACGTGTAGCATTTCCATGTCGAATAGAGCATTGCGTCATTGTCAAACATTGCATTTTGAAACATAAACTAGGTTGGTTAACCGTTTGTTTCCAAGTATTGTTTCCCATGCAGGTGGAGAGAGATCTTGCTCAAATTAATTGTCAAACATTCAGGATCTCGGCGTGAGATGTGTAATGATAATGTCAATTGTGGCGTTATTCCCCACAGAGTTGCTTGATTAAGTTTCTCTTACCCTTCCAGAGGAGTATTTCTTCAAGGTTGTTGTTATAACAATATCAAAAGATTTCGTGAATCGGTTTTGGAAGTTGTCTGGCAATGTGGATTCAGAAAATCCCCAGTAGAAGCCTTCTCAGATTTGCTGCCACGTCAGCACTCAAAATTGGAAGACTAGACCCATATTGTGTTACCCATGTGATTGATGGAGCTAGCTGCTGCAAAGATAGGCAGAAAACCTGTATTCAACAGAGTATTACCCGTAGCAAAGGCGGAGATATTTTCCTGTATTCGACAGAGTATTTCCCGTAGCAGAGGCGGAGATATGTTCCTGTATTTGACAGAGTGTTTACCCGTAGCAGAGGCGGAGATATGTTCCTGTATTTGACAGAGTGTTTACCCGTAGCAGAGGCGAAAATATTTTCCTGTATTCGACAGAGTGTTTACCCGTAGCAAAGGCGGAGTTGTTTTCCTGTATTCGACAGAGTGTTCACCCGTAGCAAAGGCGAAGTTATTTTCCTGTATTTGGCAGAGTATCACCCGTAGCAAAGGCGGAGTTATTTTCCTGTATTTGGCAGAGTATCGCCCGTAGCAAAGGCGGAGTTATTTTCCTGTGTTTAGGCAGATGATTTTCCCGTATGAATAGGAGGATGAAGTTTCCTGTGTTTAGGCAGATGATTTTCCCGTATGGATAGGCGAATGAAATTTCCTGTGTGTCGCCAGATGATTTTCCCGTATGGATAGGCGGATGAAATTTCCTGTGTGTCGCCAGATGATTTTCCCGTATGGATAGGCGGATGAAGTTTCCTGTGTTTAGGCAGATGATTTTCCCGTATGGATAGGCGGATGAAGTTTCCTGTGTTTAGGCAGATGATTTTCCCGTATGGATAGGCGGATGAAGTTTCCTGTGTTTAGGAAGATGATTTTCCCGTATGGATAGGCGGATGAAGTTTCCTGTGTTTAGGCAGATGATTTTCCCGTATGGATAGGCGGATGAAGCTTCCTGTGTTTAGACAGATGGTTTGCCCGTATGGATAGACGGATGGAGTTTCCTGTGATTAGACAGAAATGTTTCCCCAGCGAAAGCGCCGGGATTTTCCCGTGATGTGAGTCCTGACGTGGACAGATTTGTGCTTATTCGTGATTTGGCGAAATTTGGGTCTAGATGTGGACAAGGTTACTCCTGTGACAACAAAATCTCTATTCATGTTGACGAATTTGTCTCTCTTCTTGTGTTGATAAGGTTAGTCCAGTTGTGGACAGAGGTGTTTTGCGAAAAAGTGTTCAGTACCTGTGGCGTTACATAGGTGGTTGAAGTTGAAATCAGAATTATCAGACGTCGGATCAGTTGTTGCCGTAACAACCAGATTCAGTTGGTGGATGTCGTTCCCCAAACAGTGGTGCAGTTTATTTCAGCGGTTGGAAAATTTCCGGGTTCTTAGTATTCAATCGTCTTGTACCTCGAATGTCTGAAGGCTCCAGGCGTTTCACCCAGTCGGGTCCAAGTCGCTTGAATAGGGGCAGCTGTTGCACCCTAAAATTTGCTCAACTTATTCCACCTGATCTTATGTTTCAATTGCATTGTCATTTGCATAAAAAGTCATGTACATAGTCTAATCATTTGCATAGCATAGAATGGGCAAGTCATCCAATAAGGGACCAAATGCAATTCTTATGAGCATATCAAGAGGGTATTAGTCAAATTCAAGCACATCCAAGTCATCAGAAAGAAATTGAAATCTGAGAAGTTAGTGGACCAAACAGTGGATCTATCTCCTATCTTGAGGGTATTTGAAGATCATCAAAGAAGTTGTGAGCCATGAATTGAGGCCATGGAGGGTATATAGACATCATGGAAGACCTAGAGGGTCATTTTGAAAGTGAGGCAAGTCATTGATGTGATTACAAGAGCTGCAGTGGAAGACAGTCAACTAGGGTTTCATCTGGGTCAACCCTAGGTCAACCCTAGGTCAAATGCTTGATTGAAAGGCATCAAGGACTGTTTGAAAGATGTGGGATGCCTCATTTGAAATGTAGATATGGATGTGGTGTTGTGCCAAGGAGGAATCAAGAGAAATCAAGAAGAAGAGAGGTTTCTAAATTAGGCTTTCTGTGTAAAATCCCCTGATTTAGGGCAAACTTCCCAGCAAGACAATTCAAAATGCAAGTCTCAAATGGATCCTTGGCCAACATGAAACTTGTAGATTATCTCAAGACCTTTAATTTGAGTGGTGGAAGACATCAAGGAGATTTATAGAACTCAAGTTATGGTCCTTGCAAGTTACAGGTCGTCAGAGGCATCTGAAATTTGTCTGTGAAAGTTACTTGACTTCCAAGCAACTTTTACCCCTCAAGGAGCTTTCAAATGGATTTATGGTCAACATGAAAGTTGTTCCTAATGATCTTAGCTTTCTATAAAGGTATAGTATGCCTTCATCTGATTTGTGGAACTCTACTTATGACTTTGGCAAGACAAGGGCATTTTGGTCATTTGGACATTATGAGTCATTTCAAGCATATGGCCATATCTCCTACTTCCAAGCTTCAAATGAAAAAACCTTCAACATCAAAGTTGCTTAGAATGATGTTTTAAGGCTATTAGGGTGGTCATGAGATGTTGGGAAGGCTCATAGCAAAAAGTGATAAAAATGGCCTAAAAATGAGACATAAGTTAATTCAAGTGAAATGGAAAATCCTAAAATCCAAGTTCCAAATCCAAACCATGGCATATGATAGGTCATTTTGACTCCCAAGGACATTTTAAGAACAATGGTTCAGCCACAATTTTGATTTGAGGCTTAAATTTTGGAGTTTCTTTGTAAACGTCTTACTTGCATAATGGCATACCAAACCAAAACAAGGAAAAGCTTCATAAACAAGGTGTTTAAGCTTTGTATCTTGTCCAAAATACCACTTAAGGAGAAAATGAAGATAATTACTCAAGTTGTAAGGATTTTGTCATGATATATCACATGGTGAGAATGGAAATGCAAAATATCAAGTCATGAAACTTCAAGTTCTTTCTAGAGTGATCTAAATGGTTCTAGATCTTTCTAAACATCTCTATATATTGGATACATTCTCCATTGGTGAAAGGTTGGTGATTGTTGATGTTAATGGTGGTAGAGAAAAGAGAGTGAACCAAAAATTCTCCATTTGCAAATTGAATTGAAACTTCATTTTTCTCTTCATTACCCTTCCATTTTTTTCCACAAATCATCCCTACAAACCTCCATGAACATGTTCATGCTAGAGTGAGCCCCCATTGTTGAAGAATTGGAGCTTTTCAAGTGAAGTTGCAAGAGAGCAAAAAGGATTGAATCTGAAGATACAAGCCATCTCCATCAAATCTTGTGCAAGCAGAGTATTATTCATCACCTAGAGACCATTCTTGAAGATCCACAAGGCCTGATTCGAAGCTTTTCAACACTTGCCATTGTAGGGTCAAGGTATGCAAAATCTTTCCCACACTTTGATTAAGGCATGGCTAGGGCTAGTTCTTGTTGTGAAACCATTAGAGACCATTAGGTGATTCATTTGGATGAGTTTTAGACCAATTAGTGAGGTTTCATTAATGGAGGTTGATTCTTGATGGAGGTAGAACACATGATTTAATGGATGATAATGCACGAATTTTGGTTGGTTTTAATCAGCATGGCATAGGGATTAATTATATATAAAGATTGTTGAGTTTTGTGATGGTCAAAAAACTGAAGAAAATTTGGATTCATGGAGTTGTGTGGTTCGGTTTGCATGATGTAGTTAGTTTCAACGAAATCCAAAGGCATGGTTGTATTCTAAGTTAAATTCTAGCCAAGTTTGGTTCTTGGATCATGCAATTTGATGGAGAAATGAGAGAGAACAAGTGGTGGAAAGTTCATGCATGGAGCTTGCTTTTTCATGGAGTTTTGAAACCCTAATGGACTAAGGAAGAAGACATAATCTTGGCCGTTGGATGAGTGTGGAATATTTGACTTGGGGAAGCAATCGGAGGGCCATGATCAAAACAAGAAATAATGGATAAGTGAGTCTTCATGGGCTCACACGAGTTACTTCCCACACCCCCTTTGTCCAAGCCCAATTGATTTTAACTATAAAAACTTGCTATTCACACCATTTTTTTTTTCTTTTTTCTTTAGTTTTTTTTATGATTTTTCTGCATAATCATTGGGCTGGGGCGTGTTACTTCCAGCACCCCCAGTATGGGCCCAGTTCCTGATAACAAATGGATTTTATTTCTTCTTGCACCCCTCATCCATTTTCATATTAATTTTTTCTCCAAATTTCTTCAAACTTCAAATATTCATAATAAATTGAAAAATGCATATTTTTTAATGAGACTTTTTTTCCCATTTTTTATTTTTTGTCAAGAAAAATATGAAAACATAAAATTGTCATTTTACTTCATTTTCATATTTTTTTGCATATTTTTACATTTAATAGCTTTTTTAATTCTTTTGGTTTGTACTACTATTTGTTGAATTTAGTCTAGGAGTTTCCTTTAGGATTTTCACCCCATTCTTTTTAGCATAACTAGATATGGATATTAGGTGCCCCCCTGATTTTTATACTATTTTTTTTAGGATTTATTTTAGGTAGTTTAGTTAGAAACTATTAGGATAGTCAATTAAGGTTGTGAATATAATATAGGTATAACAAAACAACTTTCTTTTTGGGTTTTCTTTAGGAAAAATTAGAAGAGGGGACTATAGGGATATTATGGGTAAGTAATAGATCTCTTAGAACAAATAGTAGAATTTTTCCCATTGTATTAATATTTTTAGTATATTTTTGTAGTTGATTGATTGTGTGGTGTGCCCTTTCTAGGGTTATTGTTTGTTTGTGTGGGGTATTGGGCATGCTTGGGGTTTGGGTTTGAGCTGAAGACTTTGCTGATGAAGCCCATTGAAGACTAAAAGAATGAAGACCAATTTCCAGAGTTGATGAAGAGTATATCTTGCTGGCAGCTGTTGAAGGTTATAAGGTTTAGGAGCTAGGTAGAGCTCTAGAATAGAAACTTGATTCACAAACATGGAAGGCTTTGTTTGCCTCCATTCTTTCTCTATGATTCAAAGTCTCTTTTAAATACCCACCTCCTTCCTTTGGAAGGATTAGTGAATGTATTTAAAAGATAGAACTTTTGAGAGAAAACTGTCTGTATCATGTTAACAGTCAGTAGGCCACCCTTGGTAGGCAATTGACTGCTTAACATCCACTGCATCCTGTTAACTGCTACTCATCTTGGAGAGTGAGACTTGAAGAAAAGCCATTGAAAGATTGAAGATAGAGACCTTGCTTGAAGACAGATGCTGATGAAGACTGCTGTTTGCTGTTTACTTTTGCTGTTTATAATTTTTGATGTATTGTTTGAATTTCCCTGACTGTATTGCTTGCTAATTGACCTGTTAGGTTGAAAGCGAATTTTGTTCGCTTTTGCCTGTTGTTTTCTAGGTTCGAGGTTGAGTGGGACTCCCTTGCCTCGCTTGTATTGCTGCATCCATGCATTTTACTGCTTTATTGTATATATGCTATTGTTTCTGTTTCCGTTTATCCCTTAGGATCTCTGTTTCTCTCTGCGCAAGAGAGGAACATGATAGACATTAGGTCTTAACCCATGCATGATAACATTAGGTTAGTTTGATTCCCCTTTTCAACCATAGGTTAGAGTTCTGTCTCTTCTTTCTCAAAACAAACAGAAAAACACAATAAATATTTCAAACACAATAAAAGACACTTCTTCCGTAAAAGAATGTGAACTCATCAAAACGTCATTTTTGTCCGCTTGGACCAGTAATCAGAAAAACCCTTTTTTAGAAGGAGATAAAAGCAATCAAGACAGACTTGTGTCGTACGTGGCCCGAACTACGTTTGCTCTGATCTTTCATGCTATATGAAAGTACGTAGGCATAGGATGCGATATCCTAGCGAGCAACCTTCCCTTCCTTTCCCGTAGGTAGGCGAACTACGTTGACTCTGATTTCTCGTTCCAGACGGGAATACGTAGGCATAAAGTGCGATACTTTTCCGAGTCATTTTATTTTCTTTTAACCCTTGACCTTTAGAGTAGATAGAATAACAATCCGTACTAGAAAACAAGCGTGGATCCCGTTGAGTACGAAGGACGTGAGGGGTGCTAATACCTTCCCCTTGCGTAACCGACTCCCAAATCTAGGATTTAGTTGCGATGACCATTCCTTTCCCGTCTTTGCGTTAGGTTTACTCTGAGCGTTTCCTTTCCCTCTGTTGGGATAAATAACGCACGGTGGCGACTCTTCTGTTCAGCCGACGCCGATTTTCGCAGTAGCAACAGCTGGCGACTCTGCTGGGGACTCCAACGGTTCCCTACGCGAGTCAATCCTAGCGCTTGTTTTCCCGTCGAGGATTTTGTATGGATTTATGTTTTCTGTATTTTACTTTTAGCATTATATTATTGTTATTATTGCTGTATTGGGGTGTGACAGGTGTTCTATGATTGAGAGATAAGCCGAACCTGGGCTTGAGTGCACTTAGAATTAGAGTAGAAAGTAGTGGGCGCGTGCCGGCTTTGCTTGCATTAGTGTCCCACAAAATCTACACTCGGACGAGGTTCTTCTGGTTGACTTCTTTTTCTACCCTTTGGGTCGAAGGGGTTGTTGGTTAGTTGGATTGTCGACTCCGGGAACCGATCATTTGGAAGTTGGCTAAGTGAGGCCTCTTCAGGATTTGATGATGCCACTCCTTCTGGGAATCGTATCATCAACCCTGAAAGTCTGTAACGCCGACGACCGCATAGGATGCCATACCATTGTCTGTTACTAGGACACCTACCTGTGAGAGGGTTTGGGGCTATATCATTTGTTCATCTTGCCAACAAAAGAAACTTCATGTACAAGGCCACCGTTTTAGGCTTTGGTTTCCTCTTGCAACACTTTGTTTTGTCCACTTGAAGAAATTTCTAAAGGAACTTCATGCTTCGGAACAACAATGTCACGCGCTTTTGCCAATAGTTTCTTCAACGAGTCTTGGTCGTCACCTGCAAATCAACATACAAGAAAGTTAATGGAGAGGCTATAATAGATTACAAGGTCATATATCTTGCGGGATGTTGGTAGTCGTCACGAGAAGAAATCAACTGGATTACCCTCCAAAAGAAAATCTGCGGTCTCGTTGGTTTTATACATCCACAATGTTTACGTTGCTGCAGCCGTATCTTCGACCATAGAATGGAATTTAACACCACCTGCATCAATTTTCAAACATCATTAAAATTGGTTGAGGGACAACAGTGAGATAAGTGAGGTCCTGCTAAACAATTTCAATGAAAAGCGCAAAAGGGATTACGTTGGTACTCACCTCGAAAAGTAGAAACATCACTCTCAAGAAGCTTAAACCTTTGTTGCCCCGGGCATAAGTTCTTGTCATTTCCTCTTGTGTACTTCTGTCACAGGTTTAGTGAGAATTCAGCACATGCGAGAAATCTGGCATACATAATAATCAAGAAGAGATGTGTTCTTTGTTACCTGCATAACAAAACTCTACATTAGTATCATCACAATAGTATCTAAGCAGTCAGTTCAATTAAATCAGAACATTAAGTGTTATTACTGAACACGATTGACGGGAATAGAAATTTCAACCTAAACAAGAGGATTACCTCAAAGGGTACATGCCCTGTCCTCAAGAGGATGCTGCCCAGCCATTCACAAAGCCTCCATGGTGAAGAATACAAGAACCTTCCAACCTGTCGAAGCAAACACCAACCGGCAATCAAAAAGTCATAACACTTAAAGTAAAGGTTAAGAAAAGGGATGGAATGATTTCGTTTCGAAATAAAAAGCAAAGATTCATTACGAATGCTACATCCTTGAAGCACTTCATACTGGAAATAACTTTTTCTTTGCAACACTTAAAATCCTGCTAATTACAATAGTTAAGACACCACAACAACACTCAGCCATCATTACCCTGCAACAACAACAACAAGATATCAATTCCGTTTCACACCATCTATTTTATCCAGTCGTGCAGAAATCATACCTCTTCCAACAAGTTTCACACCTTTCTTTTTCAACTGGTTACAGAAATTGAAGCTGACTTTTTTCCACCAAAAGAGCATGTTATACTGCAAATTGAGTCTCCAACAGACCCTTACATATTGGTTTCAGGAGCAGTGGATTTCATTCACACTATTGACAGACATAATGCACGACATTAATTTCAAATGCAAGAGAAGTGAACATACATCTATCACACTATGCTACATATGAAGGAGAAACTCATTCAAATTAAATATTATTCTTACAACTTGCTGAGTTCAGAGCAAAGAAAAACTATGAGAAAAGCCTAAACCTTCACCATCCTCATGGCTAAACGATCATTGAACAAAGACCTCAACTTCTTTATTGGGAGGAAGACGTTGTCAGCCTCAATGCGGTTACGACGTCGGCGAGGATAATGTCCCTGCATAAAACCTGAGCTAAATTAGAGTGCTATCAGAAACGCAGTCAGGCTGGATTGTATGACAACCTAACGCAACCTTGGTAATCAAGATAGAAAAGGGAAACGAATCTCACCTTCTTGCGAAGTGCAGAATCACGGTTGTCGTGATAAGAGATTCTGGCATATATCGAACCATTCGCATCTTTGTTTCAGATTCATTTGATTCAATTAATTTCTAAACAGGATAAATGTGTTCAACTGGAAATGGAAAGGCCTTCATCACAATTATGAAAAATCGTATTCAAGACAACCACAATTTTATTTCCAAAACCATATTTGACAGCATGCTTATGAGCCTTAATTTGAGATAATCAGATGGGATTCTGCAGGACCTATATAAGGAAAAACTACAGCAAACATCACGAGATATTCATCATTTTCCAAATACAACTAAGCAAAAAACAGAAAGACAGTCATTAGCAATTTTCAAGCAAACCTCAAGCGGTGTCCCCTTCCCTATTTGGTCCTCGACACAATTCATAATGCCCATTCAATTCAATTCGCAACCTCAGATGGGAGCCGGACCTATAAATAACCAGAGCATATTCAGAGGAGGAAGACAGAAAAAAAATTCTACAAATTTCGCAAAGAATCCACAAACAAAACAACATTCAAAATCCCAAAATCACAAACCCTAGAATTCGTAAATCAAAAAAGAGGAAAGAAACTTATCCTTTCAGAAGCTATCGTCGGAAAACCCCCATCGCTGACGACAACCTCACCACAACCGTCATTGACACCCTCAGGCCATCGCACCGCAGTCATCAATCGCCACCATCGCGCGTCGTCGAAGCTTGCGCGAAACCATCCCAAAACCGCCGACGAACCATCTTCATTGTTCATCATGGTAAGCTTCTCTTAATTGACGAGTTCAGTTTATGATTACTGTTTTGTTTTGTGAGAATTTATTAGGTCATGAGAGATATAAGAGAATGGAGGAGAAGAAGGAAAGAAAGAGAACGGTGATCGGAGACGGAAGAGAAAGACTAAGGAGCTGAGAAAGAGAAGAGCGGCGATCGGAAAGGGGGGAAAGAAGGGAGTCTTAGGGTTTTACTGGTTTTCCCAATTTTTTTTTGTAATATAATCACATGCCCGCACCCACACACGGTTACCATGCACTATCACGATCACAGCCACCTGATTCACATCGTACGCACCGCAATATTCCGCATCGTACACCCTCGTCAGTGCACCCACACACAATCACACGAGTTGACCTATTAACCATTTAATAACCTAATTAATCATCCTAATTATAATTTAAAAAAACCAATTTTAATTAATTAAATCCTTAATCCACCGTATTAATCCACCTTTTGATTTAATTAACCCAATTAAACCTCTAATCAGCCATTAATTAACTGATCATTTGTTTTATTTAATTAATCAACCTAATTAATATTTAATCTAATTAACCTTTGTTAATTAATCAACTTATATTTAGATCATTTTATTTTAGTCTCCCTTTTTATTTAAAATAACTTGACAACCTTTTATTTAAAACAACCTTTTTCTAATTAATTTATTAGTTAACTCTCTCTAATTTATAATTTATTTAATAATTTAATAATTTACTTCTCCAATTTTAATAACCCTTTTAATTAATCTTTTTCTTTAACTCTTTAATTTAATTTATTTAATAATGTTTCTTATTATTCACTTTTTATTTAATTCAGTTATCATTTTTAATAACCCTTTTTTTATAATATTTAATTTGCTCATTCTCTTAATAAAAATCTATTTCATTTAATTTATTTAAAATCTATTTAATAATAATAATTAAAAACTCTTTTATGAAAAACCCTTTTCTTAATTTAAATTAACCTTTTATAATAACAACTCTTATTTGAAAGTAAACTATTTCACATTTAATTTAAATTTTATTTAATAAGATAAAAATAAAACCTCTTAGATATTTAGACCCCCTTTTTTTAAACCACTCTTTAAAATTTAATTAATCGTCTAACTTTTTACCAAAACACAAAACTAATATAATTTCTCTTAAAATCAATTCAACTCTCCTAAAATCAATACAACTTTTCCCCCTAAAATCAATCTCGCTAATAATAAGTTAATTCAATATTACTCTTAAAATAACCTCACCTCTAATAAATCAACCCTCTTAAAATCAATCCAACTATTTTCTCAATCAGGAATTAAAATTAACCAACGTCGCATAAAATTAATCAATCCAATCGTTCACGCTTCCGCACATTCACAATCCACATTCACTCCCACACACTTCAGCGCTTTCATGCGTATATGTATGTTTTAGTTATTTGCCCTTTATCATTTCTGCAATTTATTTTACAGCAATTTACATTACCACATTTATCTTTCTCGCATCGCATTCCGTCCAAAGAAAAAACCTACACATAATTCAACAATTGTGTGTAGTGCACATCATTTGTATCATACTCCCTTACGATCCTTGATCCCATTCAAGTCGATCTTTTAGGACAGATCCTACCCCATAGGAGGACTTTTGTCTTTATCTTTACAACATAGAAACAAACAATCAACAATACAATCACTCAAACACATTATAGAAATAGATGTTAATCATCTTAAGCGAGATAGAATCTCCACCCCACATCAATAAAATCAATACGTAGAGACTTTGCCTTAAGAGAGATAGAGGCGTACTCGTCGATCAATATCCGAGTTCTCGAGCCTTTCTCTTAAGGCGATGCAAAGACTATTTTCCTACAATTTGTGGCGGTTAAATCTCCCTTAAAATGACAATGCATCTCTTCTCTTAAACCCAATCAAACAACTACCCTAAACCCGTAGGAACTTTGACCACAGTCAAAGAACTCCTCAAACCCTTTAGGGGAACTGCAAAATACTCTGATTCCACTCCTGTAAGGATATGTAGGCATAAGATGCGATATCTTATCGAGTATACTTAGAAATAAACCCCTAGGTCTTTCAACCATTAAGCATATAAACACTTAGCAATAAACAACATAAAACAAGAGGTTCTTGTAGAGTACTACAGAAACTTAGGATGCTAGCACCTTCCCTAAGTTTAACCGACACCCGAACCTAAAACTCTCTAGCTTGCATTTGCATTGCATTGTGGGAATTTCGATCTTTATCCCTTCCTTTGGACAAATCAAAGTTCGGTTGCAAAATGAATTTAAGATTCAAATTAATCAATAGTTTGGTATCCAAATTTCACCGCGACAGAAATGGCGACTTCACTGGGGAGATTCTTTGGGTTTCCCTATCTTGTTTTTACTTGTTTATTGCTTTATATTTGTTATTTGCTTAATTGTTTACTTGTATATTTGTTTGTTTGTTGCCTTTTGGGTTGATACCTTTGAGTGGTGAGACAAAGTCCTACACCCGGACTTGAGTGAACTTAAGATAGGATAGTGATATGTTCGACGAGGCTTATAGGGGGTGAGTCCCGACTAAGTTGACTTGAAAATCACGCTCAGTTGAGACCCTTTCGAAAATAGTTCGTTTGAACGAGTAATCGTGAAAACTTTTACTATAGTCGATTGGAGTCTATGATATTGAGGACCGTAGTTACCTTTAACCCCACTTTGGCCTTTATTAGGACGTAGTGCGGGACTATAAAGGAGTACACCCGAAATAGTGCTACGCGATGCTACACTCAAATGAAGTTCTCTTGAGAATATTATTAATCACCGAGTTAGTTGGGAAGTTGATAATATCCGAAAGATGGACTAATTGTTAGAATACAGATTGGTTCTTATTAATATCTCTATGTTTTGATGATAACTATTATGAAATTTTGTAATTAAGAATTATATACTCTAAAATTTGCTTGAGAGTTTTTACTGCAGATAGTAAAGGAATTAACACTCCAGAAGCAAATCAGAATTGAACATAAGAAATTTGCTAGACTCTGAAGCGCCAGATGCATCCATTAGAAGATTCTGATTGCTGCCAACAGAAGATCCTGAGCGTAGCCTCCAGAAGATTCTGAAGCAGAAGCTCTAGAAGGATCTGAAGCAGAAGCTCCAGAAGAATCTGAAGCAAGTCAGAAGCATCTGAACCAAAGAAGAATTCTGTATGAAGAGTTTTCAAAGCATTATTACTACAGAAGATTCTGAAAGTACTAAAGCTGCCAGTACTGAAGATCTGTCTCAAATATGCTCTGATCTTAAACACGCTAAAAGCACACCTGCTGTAGAAGATTCTGATTCAGCAAAACTCTGATCAACATCAGAAGGCTCTGATCATTTAGACTCTGATGGAATTTGCTGAAAATTGAAGAAGAATTATTCAAAGATTATATCCGTTGGAATGATTCAAACGACTCTTTCCTTATTTATGCTAGACACAAGAACACAGACAAAAAGGATTTTTCTGTGCTTTCTTCTTCTAGGAAAGGTCACTTGATGTGAAGATAAAAAGGCTCAGACCTTTTGGACACTCTTCTCAACGTAAAGCTCCCATTGGATCAGCTGCCTATAAAAGCAAGTCTTCACCCAACTTCTTCAATTGACGTTTTATCCAAAAGAAATCAATATTCAAAGCTCTCATACTATTCATATTCTTTCAAGAATTAATTTCTTTGTTCTTAATATTTGAGTGAAAAATCACAGTTGTGATAAAGCTTTCTAGAAGCAATTTAAACACTTGTATTTGTATTACATTTGATTGTAAACCTTAAGAAGATCCAGTTAGGATCAGTAGTTCTTGAGAAGACTTTGAACAGTTGTTCTTAGTGCTTACTATTGTAATCAGTTGATTAAATAGTGGATTAAGTCCTTGATTGAGAAAGGAAAATCACTCTAGGAAGGGTGGACTGGAGTAGTTGAGTTCAACGAACCAGGATAAAAATACTTGAGTTTTTATTTCTAAGTTTTTAATCTTCATACTTATTCAACCCCCCCCCCCCCCCCCCTTCTAAGTATTTTCCCACCTTCAGTTGGCATCAGAGCTCCGGTTCTGTGTGTGCTACCACTTAACAGTGACAATAAAGATCCAATGAGAAATACTTTGATATATATTTGATTGTTACTATGGCTGATAATACAATGTCTAACATTAACAACAAATATGAAGAAAGGGACAGAATCAACACCAAACCCCCTATGTTTGATGGGGAGAAATTTGATTATTGGAAAGACAGGATTGAAAGTTTTTTCCTTGGATATGATGCTGATTTATGGGATCTGGTCATAGATGGATATGTTCATCCCACTGATGGGAATGGCAAGAAAATAGACAGAAAATCTATGACAGATGCTCAGAAGAAAGAATTTAGAAATCACCACAAGGCCAGAACAATATTGTTGAATGCAATATCTCACACTGAGTATGAAAAAATTACAAACAGGGAAACTGCATTTGACATGTTTGAATCCTTAAAGATGACTCATGAGGGAAACTCTCAAGTCAAGGAAACAAAGGCTCTGGCTCTGATCCAGAAGTATGAAGCCTTCAAGATGGAAGACTCTGAATCTGTTGAAGCTATGTTCTCCAGATTTCAAATACTTACAGCTGGACTAAAGGTTCTGGATAAAGGATATTCTACTGCTGATCATGTGAAAAAGATCATCAGAAGCTTACCTACCAGATGGAGACCTATGGTGACATCGCTGAAAATGGCTAAAGATCTGAACAAGATCTCCTTGGAGGAACTGATCAGTTCACTAAGAAGTCATGAAATTGAACTTGAGGAAGATGAACCTCAAAAGAAAGGTAAATCTATTGCTTTAAAATCTAATAAATCTGCTAAAGCATTGCAGGTAATAGAGGAAAGCTCTGAAGAATCCTCATCTGAAGATGAAGATGAATTATCCATGCTGTCCAGAAGAATAAACAAACTCTGGAAGCATAAAGGAAAGAAGTTCAGAAACTTCAGGAAGCCTGACCAAAGGAAAGAATCTTCTGGACACAGAAGATCTGGCAAAAAGGAAGTTGTCTGTTATGAATGTAAAGAACCTGGACATTACAAAAATGAATGTCCAAAGGTGCTAAAAGAAAAGCCTAAAAGAAAATTTGATAAGAAGAAAAAGGTTCTGATGGGCACCTGGGATGATTAAGATACATCTGAATCTGAATCTGAGTCAGAAGAAGAATGTGCCAATGTAGCCTTAATGGCAGACATAGAAGATCAGGAGGAAGGAACTTCAGGATCTGAATCTGACTCTGAATCTGACTCTAACGCTGAAGAGGTAATGGCTAAACTCACTAAAGAAGAACTTATCAAAGTGTTATCAGAAGTTCTGAAAAGCTATTACAATATTAAGCTCAAATACAAGAAGCGTCAAAGCAATCTTGTATCTGAGAATAATATTCTCAAATCAGAAGTAGCTGAGCTAAATGAAAAGAACTTAAAATTGAAAAATGATTCTGAATTAGCTCAACAAAACTCTGATTCTGAAATTGAATCTGAATGCAAAAATATTTTGGAAAAATATGATTATAGCTTTCAGAAGTTTCTTGCTAAAAGCATAGACAGAAGCAAAATGGCTTCTATGATCTATGGAGTTAGCATAAATAACAGAAAAGGAATTGAATATGAATCCTCCTCTGGAAAGGATTTAAATCCAAAACCTGTTGATAAAATTATCATCAAGAAAACTCCTTTATATTCACACTTTAAATTTGGTCACTTGAATGATATTGAACAAACACGCTCTGAAAAGAATATTCATGTGTTTAAATCTAAGGCTAGTCAGAATAAACCTTATGTTGAAAAACAGAAGTTTAGACAAACCTTCAGAACAACTAACCCTAAAGGACCCAAGAAGATCTGGGTACCTAAAAGTAAAATAATTCCTGTTGCAGATGTTCTTAGCAGCAACGTCAGGACGCCAATCATGGTACCTGGACTCTGGATGCTCACGACACATGACAGAAGAAAGGTCTATGTTCCAAAGCCTGGAGCTTAGATCTGGAGGTGATGTGAAATTTGGAGGGAACCAGAAGGGCAAGATCATTGGATCTGGCACCATTGGAAATGGTAAACTTCCCTCTATTACTAATGTTTTACTTGTTGAAGGGTTAAAGCATAACTTATTGTCCATAAGTTAATTAAGTGACAATGGTTATGATATTACCTTTAATAAAAAATGTTGTAAAGCTATTAGTCAAAAGGATGGCTCTATTCTATTTAGTGGTAAGAGGAAAAACAACATTTATAAAATAAATCTTTCAGAACTTAAGGTTCAGAATGTTAAATGCCTCTTGTCTGTTAATGAAGAGCAATGGGTCTGGCACAGAAGATTGGGGCATATTAATATGAGACGTATATCTCAGATTAATAAACTTAATCTTGTCAGAGGACTTCCTAATCTGAAGCTCACCTCAGATGCTCTTTGTGAAGCATGCCAAAAAGGGAAGTTTTCAAAATCATCTCTTAAATCAAAAAATGTTGTTTCTACTTCCAAACCACTAGAATTACTTCATATTGATCTGTTTGGACCAGTGAAAACTGCATCCATCAGAGGCAAGAAGTATGGATTAGTCATTGTTGATGACTATAGTAGATGGACATGGGTAAAGTTCTTCAAACACAAGGATGAGTCACATTCTGTGTTCTTTGACTTCTGCAAGCAAGTCCAGAATGAAAAAGATTTCAAAATTATAAAAGTCAGAAGTGATCATGGTGGTGAATTTGAAAATAAATATTTTGAAAAATATTTTTCTGAAAATGGCATTGCTCATGATTTTTCCTGTCCTAGAACTCCACAACAAAATGGGGTTGTAGAGAGGAAAAACAGAACTCTGCAAGAAATGGCCAGAACCATGATCAATGAGACTAATTTGGCAAAACACTTTTGGGCAGAAGCAATCAACACAGCCTGTTACATTCAGAACAGAGTGTCTGTAAGACCTCTTCTGGAGAAGACTCCATATGAACTGTGGAAGAACAGAAAGCCCAACATTTCATATTTTCATCCTTTTGGATGTATTTGTTATATGTTAAATACTAAAGAAAATCTGAACAAGTTTGATTCCAAAGCACATAAGTGTTTCATGCTTGGATATTCTGAACGCTCTAAAGGCTACAGAGTATACAACACTGAGACATAGATTGTGGAAGAATCTATTCATGTTAGATTTGATGATAAGCTTGGCAATAAAAAGCTAAAGCAGTCTGAAAACTCTGCAGATAGAGAAGTAGTCTTCACAGACTCTGAAGTCCCAGAGGCAGACAAAGCTCAAGTGAAGGAACCAGAAGCAACGCCAGATTCTATTCCTTTAACTTCTCAGATGAACAATCTAAACATTTCTGGAGAATCAACTATTAGACGATCATCATCCAGAATTAAAGCTTCTCATCCAGAGAATGTCATTATTGGAAAGAAGGATGATCCCATCAGAACAAGATCCTTTCTAAGATCATCTGAAGCATCATTATTTGGACTGGTGTCAGTAATTGAACCAACTTATGTAGATGAATCTCTGCAAGACAATGATTAGATTAATGCCATGCAAGAAGAGTTAAATCAATTCACCAGAAATGATGTGTGGGATCTAGTTCAAAGACCAAAAGGATTCAATATAATTGGAACAAAATGGGTCTTCAGAAATAAGCTAAATGAGAAAGGAGAAGTTGAAAGAAATAAGGCAATGCTTGTTGCTCAAGGGTACAGTCAACAAGAAGGTATTGATTACACTGAAACTTATGCTCCAGTGGCAAGGTTAGAATCTATACGCCTTCTTATTTCATTTGCTGCACAAAATAACATCACTCTGTATCAGATGGATGTTAAAAGTGCCTTTCTAAATGGTATTATAGAAGAAGAAGTTTATGTCCACCAACCTCCTGGTTTTGAGAATGAAAATTTTCCAGATCATGTTTTCAAATTAAAGAAATCTCTGTATGGTTTAAAACAAGCTCCCAGAGCTTGGTATGAGAGACTGAGCAATTTTCTTCTGGAGAAAAATTTCATCAGAGGCAAAGTGGACACAACACTCTTTTGTAAATCATTTAAGAAAGATCTTCTAATTTTCCAAATTTATGTGGATGATATAATATTTGGATCTACCAATACTATGCTGGGAAAGGAGTTTGCTCAATGTATGCAGGCAGAATTTGAAATGAGCATGATGGGAGAACTGAGATTCTTTCTAGGAATCCAAGTCAATCAAACTCCAGAGTGCACTTACATACATCAGACCAAATATGTTAAAGAACTTCTGAAGAAATTTAACATGACTGATAGTAAGCTGGCAAAGACTCCCATGCATCCAACTAGCTCACTTGGCAAGGAAGAGGTAAGTAAGAAAGTAGATCAGAAGCTCTACAGAGGTATGATAGGATCTCTTCTTTACTTAACTGCTTCTAGACCTGACATATTGTTCAGTGTATGCTTGTGTGCTAGATTCCAATCAGATCCTAGAGAATCACACTTGACAGCTGTCAAGAGGATTCTTAGGTATCTGAAAGGTACTTCTAATGTGGCTTTGTGTTACAGAAAATATGATGATTTCAAATTAGTTGGATTCTGTGATGCTGACTACGCTGGAGACAGAGTGGAAAGGAAAAGTACTTCTGGAAGTTGTCAATTTCTAGGAAGAAATCTAATCTCCTGGTACAGCAAGAAGCAACCCACAATTGCACTTTCAACCACAGAGGCAGAATATATTGTTGCTGCTGGATGTAGCACGCAGATGCTCTGGATGAAAAGTCAGCTAGAAGATTATCAGATATTTGAAAGTAACATTTCTATCTTCTGTGATAATACTTCTGCTATATGTTTGTCTAAAAACCCCATTTTACATTTTAAGGCAAAACATATAGAAATTAAGCATCATTTCATCAGAGACTATGTTCAGAAGGGAATTATAAATTTGGCCTCTGTTGATACAGATCATCAATGGGCAGATATTTTCACAAAACCCCTTGTTGAAGATAGATTCAAATTTATTCTGAAAAATATTGGTATGGATTTTTGTCCAGAATGATATTTTTCAGAAGCAAATTGTACAAATGCAAAAATGCCTAATGCTCTGAAGTATTTCTTCTGATTGGTTATTCATTTTCTTTGGTTATTTTCTTGTGAAACTCTGAACTAACAATCCTTAGAGGATATGAACGTTGGTTAACGTTTCATTTCTCAAGAGAATTCAGAATCACATGCAAGCAAACACTTGTCACTCCAAATCTGCAAAGGTGGCGTGTACACTACTGAAGAGACGTTTGAGGTAAAGTTTGAATAGTGAAAATCTTGATTTCCCCCCCAAATTGTCAGAATCAATAAATGCTTGAAATGATTTTATTCCTTTTCATTAAATGCTTTGTGTGAACTTGCTTTCTTCTGACTGTTTGTATGCCTAAGTGTTTAGTATAAATACATCATTTCTCTTCATTTTCACACTTTTCACATCTCAAACCTTTTATGCATTTCTGTCTTCTCTTCTCTCTTCACAAAAACCCTAAGCGTTTGACAAATCCATCTTCAATGGCAACTTCATCATCAACTGCTGCACAATTTCAATCTACCATGGCTGCAGTGACTTCTGCTAATATGGGCGTAACTCCTTATACACCACCAAAAAGAACATTGCTAACACCTGTTGAAAAACTGGAGGTTCTATGTGAATCAATGGTGGAATTTGATTCACTTGCTGAGAATGGGTTTGAATTTCGCTCCATTATAGGTGCTCAAGGATGGGTGAAGTATTTTGACAGACTTTTTGGACCAGTCTACCCCCTTCTGGTAAAAGAATTCTGGATACATGCTTCTGTATACCCTAAGTTCATTCTATCTTTTGTTCTGGGCAAAGAGATAATCATAACAGAAGATCTGATTAGAAAACTCATTGGATATGAGGAAACAAATGGGGTATCACACTTGCCAGCTGAGCGTGTAGATATGGATGAAGTATATGAGGAAGTGATGACTGCTGGACAAGCTTCTAATAAGTTCAAAGATCTGAAGCTTGACTACAAGATCTGGGCTAAGATTTTCATGTGATGCATTCATCACAGAAAGTCAACAAACTCTCCAGACTATGTCAATAATGAACAGCTCTACTTTATGTATTGCTTAAGTCAGAGCACCAAGGTAGATCTTCCATATATTCTTTTTATGCATCTATGGAATCATATAAATGCCTCTAGAGAATATGTGAAAGAAAAAGGTCAGAAGATCAGAACCTGGATTCCTTTTGGAAGGTTAATCTCAGATCTTCTAACAGAAAATGGACTTGTAACTGCTCTGTATGCTGTTGGAGTCACAGAAGAATTGGAATTCATTCTTGGAAAGCCTTTGAATGCCAAAAGTCTTCAGAGACTAAAAATAGTGGAAGAACTCACAACAACACCCAAGAAGCTGAACATTTCTGAACTAAGTCAGAAAAGAATCCCTGTAGATGACTACCCTTTGTTATATGCTGAAGAACCAAGGGAAATTGTTGTAAGATACATTGATGATTGCAAGGCAGAAGGAAAGCCTATTCCTGCAGATATTATTAAAAGAGCAAGACAACCATTGCCTGTTGTAGTAGAAGAAACACCAAGAAAGAGGACTCAATCAGAAGCAGAAGCTGCACCTGTTCAGAAGAAGCCCAAGATTGCTGAGAAGCCACAGAAGCTGCTAAAGAGGAAAGAATCTGGAGACACTCCTTCTGTTCCTGCTAAACGCATCAAAATTAAAGGTACTAAATCTTCTGTATCTTCTGCAAATCCTATTGTTATAAATGATTCAACTGTTAAGTCTATTCCAAAACCACCCCCTACACAAAAACAATCTGTTACTGCTCCATCTCATGTATCTATTCCATCCCCATAAAAATCTTCTAATCCAATTTCCATCTCACCTGTAAAACAATCCTCTGTACCAAAATCAACAACAACAAAACCAAAAATTCAGACTCCACAACCAGAAATTCCAACCAAACAATCTGTACCACAACAACAACCATCAGAAAAACAACCCACAGAACAAAAACAACCATAAAAACAATCTGAACCTCTACCAGAAAAAGACTCTGAACATCAACAACAAAAACCATCTGAACCTCAAACACAACAACAAGAGAAACAACCACAATCAGATAATCCCCCATCCAAAACATTTGAACCCACTGAATCTGTACCAGTTACTTCTGAACCAATCACATCAGAACCACCCACTTTTGAACCCTCATCAAAACCCTCTGAAAATCCTTCAGAATCAACCAACCCATCTGGAACAAACATCCCTGAGACAGAAGTTCTAGATGTTACACCTCTGAAAACTGTCTTTCAAGTGTCCTCTACTTCTTGCACACCAACCACATCATCCAATTCCTCAGAATCTGACATTCACCCAGATTTTATGATATCTCCCTCTCACAGAGATTCTGAGGTAAACCAACCAGAACCCCCTGTATCCTCTAAAGTTCCTATTCCAGATCCTACTCCCACACCTAAACCATCATCTGAAATCCTCATTCCAAATCCTAACCCAACATCTACCCCAAGAACATCTATCTCATGTGCACAATTCTCATCCCTTTTTCACAATCTTTCCTATGGTTTCAAACTCAAAGATTTCTATGACAGAGTTGAACCATCTGACCCTATCACTCCCTTGAAACCCAAACTTACAATCACCCTACCATCTGTGCTTCTAACCTATATTCAATCCATGCCAGAAGTAGGTTCATTAGCTACAATATCATACTCTGCAAAATCTGCAAAAGCTGTTACTTCAGCTATACCTGTTTCATCTGATAAACCTGTTGCTTCTGATACACCTGCAAAATTTGCTTTCCAACCTTACTCTAATAAACCCTTTGATATGGTTTCCTATCACACCAAAGCAAAACCAAATCTGTTGAATGCCTTAAACATATCAAAACCTGCCAAATCCCCTGAAATTCCTTTCATACCATACTACCCTCCTCCTCTGATCTCCATTCAGAAATCCATATTTCCACCAACTCCCCAACCAAAGCCAATTACCTTGGAGACTCTGTTACACCCCAAACCTAGACTAAACGTTGATCATTTATTTACATGTTTTTTTTGCAAGAAATACAGATGTATTTAGGTACTGTACAAAGGAAGTGTTTAGCAACAATGGATGCAACAGAATCTGATGTCATCTGGAATGGATTCATCAACAGATTCATCACTGTAGCATCAAATCTGAAGAACATATGTTCTGATGATGTGAAGCTCAAATTTCCTGAAGCTGCAAGAAGTCTGTTCTGGACTGTCAAGAGATCTGGACCATTACTTCTTACAGATGCTCCTCCATCATCAAAAGAAACTACTGAATCTGCATCTGAAGACAACCCTTTGGCCATGACTCTGGTAGAACTTCCTTCTGGCTCTAATGCTCCAAGCTCTAAAGACCCTATAGAAATTGACTCTGTTCAAGCTCCAGAAAATGTTCAACCTTCTTCATCTGAGATTAAGAAAGAACATCCAGATTTTGAGGATAAAATTGCTGCTCTGGAAGCTGGTCAATCAGAAATCAAGTCTTGGATGGCCAAACAGGATAAGAAGTCTGAAGACATGACTGAGTGGATGTCTAAACAGGATCAGAAGAATGAAACAATGGCTAAGTGGATGTCAAAGCAAGAACAGTCCTCCTCTGAGATCACGGATCTGTTGAAGATGCTTTTGTCAAAACACTCTTAGTTTTTCAATTTTTTTCATTCTGATGTTTTGCTTCTGATGTTTGCTTATGTATTTTGAATATCTTCTGATGCATGTACTCTTGCTCTGAACTGAATTGAATGAATGTTTCAAAGTTTTCTCCACATGATTTATCTCATTTACTGTTTCCTTTTATTTGTCTTTTTAAAGTTTTTACTTTTTGCTTATGACAAAAAAGGGGGAGAAAATATAGATCTGAACTGTTTAATTAAACTTCACCAGAATGAAACTTCAGACATATCTATTTTATCTAACATTAAATCTGAGTATTTCAGAACACTTGATAAGTACACTATGTAAAATAAACTCTGAGACTCTCAGACCATTTGACAATTATCAAACTCTGACTCTGAAATTTGCAAGACACTCTGACTCTCAAATGTTAAAAGAACAATCAAGATCCAACTCTGAAAATTACTCAAGACAAAAGGGAAGTTTCTATTCCTTATTTGTATTTAATTCAGGGGGAGATTCATCATCTCAGGGGGAGTTATAATTATTATATTTTCAATTAAACAAAATTTCTGATGTTTTTGTCATCATCAAAAAGGGGGAGATTGTTAGAACACAGATTGGTTCTTATTAATATCTCTATGTTTTGATGATAACTATTATGAAATTTTGTAATTATGAATTATATACTCTAAAATTTGCTTGAGAGTTTTTACTGCAGATAGTAAAGGAATTAACACTCCAGAAGCAAATCAGAATTGAACATAAGAAATTTGCTAGACTCTGAAGCGCCAGATGCATCCATTAGAAGATTCTGATTGCTGCCAACAGAAGATCCTGAGCGTAGCCTCCAGAAGATTCTGAAGCAGAAGCTCCAGAAGGATCTGAAGCAGAAGCTCCAGAAGAATCTGAAGCAAGTCAGAAGCATCTGAACCAAAGAAGTATTCTGTATGAAGAGTTTTCAAAGCATTATTACTACAAAAGATTCTGAAAGTACTAAAGCTGCCAGTACTGAAGATCTGTCTCAAATATGCTCTGATCTTAAACACGCTAAAAGCACACCTGCTGCAGAAGATTCTGATTCAGCAAAACTCTGATCAACATCAGAAGGCTCTGATCATTTAGACTCTGATGGAATTTGCTGAAAATTAAAGAAGAATTATTCAAAGATTATATCCGTTGGAATGATCCAAACGACTCTTTCCTTATTTATGCTAGACACAAGAACACAGACAAAAAGGATTTTTCTGTGCTTTCTTCTTCTAGGAAAGGTCACTTGATGTGAAGACAAAAAGGCTCAGACCTTTTGGACACGCTTCTCAACGTGAAGCTCCCATTGGATCAACTGCCTATAAAAGCAAGTCTTCACCCAACTTCTTCAGTTGACGTTTTATCCAAAAGAAATCAATATTCAAAGCTCTCATACTATTCATATTCTTTCAAGAATTAATTTCTTTGATCTTAATATTTGAGTGAAAAATCACAGTTGTGATAAAGCTTTCTAGAAGCAATTTAAACACTTGTATTTGTATTACATTTGATTGTAAACCTGAAGAAGATCCAGTTAGGATCAGTAGTTCTTGAGAAGACTTTGAACAGTTGTTCTTAGTGCTTAATATTGTAATCAGTTGATTAAATAGTGGATTAAGTCCTTGATTGAGAAAGGAAAATCACTCTAGGAAGGGTGGACTGGAGTAGTTGAGTTCAACGAACCAGGATAAAAATACTTGAGTTTTTATTTCTAAGTTTTTAATCTTCATACTTATTCAACCCCCCCCCCCCCTTCTAAGTATTTTCTCACCTTCACTAATGACTTTGGGAACCTCTTTAGAACCTTGTTCTGCAGGTACAATCAACCTTTAGTCCACAACCTTTGGGAATAGGTATACCTTTGCTCCATGCTCGTTGCAAACCTAGGGTCCCCCTTGTTTGTTTATCCTTGTTTATCTATGTGCTTACTTGTGCTTGTTGCATCCATATAGCATCATGTTGCATTAGGTTTCATGGGATTCCTAGTTTATTTATTAAAAATTATAGAAACCAATATGGATTACAAAAAGAAAAATATTTTGAAATATTCTTTCAAGAGTCCTAACTTGGATGGCCTAAGGAAGTAGGAGCTCAGAAGACCAATACGAAAGATTTCCCTTATTATCAAAGAACAAATGAAGTTCAAAAGACTCTCATGAATATTGAAGGTCCGAGTAAACAATGGATTCATTTCTTACCTTCCAACAAGAACAAAGGAGGAGATGGAGGATTTAGACGTTGATCATGGATAACTTACCTTTAAGAAGATCCAAGTGGAGTAACAAATCAACAAGCACGATGAAGGACTTCCTTAAGGCTTTACTTAGCTTTTATTTAGCTATTATGTCAGGATTCTTATAAGAATATTCATTTGTAATCAATATCAAAAAATAACAAATGATTTTTCTTTGGTATTCTGTAACGGTTATAAGAACTTGAGTTCCATGAAACCTTTCATTTCTGCATTTTTTCATTAGCATTTAGCATTTTGCATATGCATGTGTCTCTTCTCCGCTGTGTCCTCATCCGGTCTTTTGTATTTGTCTTGTCAACTGACATCTCGACCATCTGACCAAGCTCGAGGTATTATCAAAGGATAGTAAAGAAAACAAGGGTATGGATTCTATGACTGGCTTCAAAGTTGTGACTAATCCGCTATTTGATCTTCTCTCTGACGACAATGTTCAACAAGTGGATGTTCCTACACAACCTCAGCCTGTGCAAGACAATCTAGTTGTTCAAATTGATGGAAGAATTTCCCAGTCTCTACAGCATGTACCAAATCCTCAGGATGTTCGTACTAAGATGAAGATGGATGATCCTAGATTTATAGCAATGGCGAAAGGATTTCGTGATCTCGAAGAACAATTGAAGATGATGAAAGAAGCTAATACATCTGATCTGGATGCTCATGACTTATGTTTAGTTCTCGGTGTAACTATTCTCCAAAGTTCAAGATGCCTGTCTTTGAAGTGTACAAGGGTGTTAGTTGTCCGAGATACCATTTGACGATGTTTTGTCGAAAGATGGCTGCTTATGTTGACGATGATGAATTGATGATGCACTGCTTTCAAGAAAGCTTATCTGGGGCATCCTTGATATGGTATATGAAGCTACAAAGGAACTGTATATAGTCTTGGAGAAACTTAGCCGATGCTTTCGTGAAGCAATACAATTATAATTTAGACGTGGTTCCAGACAGTGATCAACTAGAAGGAATGAGCAAGAATGATGATGAATCTTTCAGGGAATATGCTCAGCAATGGAAAGAGTTGGCAGCCCAAATTCATTCACCACTTCCAGAGAAAGATTTAACCAAGATGTTTCTAAGAACACTGTCGGATTCTTATTATGTTAGGATGGTAGGTGTTGTACCATTAGATTTCTCCAAAATTATGGAAGTTGGAGTAAACATTGAGAATGCGCTCAAAAGTGGAAGGATCCTAAATGACTCGAACATTCAAGCTAATGAAGAAATTTCAATTGATGATTCCCTAGAGGAAAGAAGCGCTGATGTTAATGCAGTTTGGGATCCCTCTCAAATCTTGTCAGATCCGGTTCTAGTACCTTATCCTCAACATCAGTATGTGGCGCCTGCTCAGCGCAGATGACGACTACCTCATAAACGAAGATTAACTTCTCCAAATCAACATCAGAATCGACAAGTTCGAAGACGGTTTCAGAGTCAGACGGCACCTCTGAGTATTCGGAAAGTAGAAACTCGCTGGTTTGATCTTATCCCAATGACTTACAGTCAACTATGGTCTTATTTCATCTGAAACTCGGTGATGACACCCCAAAAGACTAGAATCATGAAGTCTCGCCCACCGTGGTTCAACTCGAACGCTAACTGTGAATTTCATGATGGAGTGTTGGGGCATTCGATTGAAGAATGCAAATTTTTCCAAGAGAAAGTCCAAGAAATGATAGACGATGAAGTGTTGACTTTCAAAAGAGGAAGCCCAGTCGTGAATGGAACCCCGTTACGCTTATATAAGCAAAAACTCCATAAGGGTTCATCGGCTGTTTATTGTGTTTGCTCATGTTTACTTTTATTTCTTCGATTAAAAGCATAATTGGCATGTAAAGAACATGTTATTTTGAATAAGTAATGCAATAAGTGTTTGTCTTGAAGAAATCCATTCGTTTCACTCTTAAAATATTTTTCATAATATTATAATGCCAACTTTTACCCAATCTTTCCTCACTTTGGTGAAGAATTGGAAGGAGGATGATGAAATAAAACGCAAGTCTCCTGATGTATGCTTTCGAATAAAACCTACTGATGATGCAAGACATTGTTTCAAACCTCCTAAACACCCAAGAATAAAGCGGTTAATTCCTCTTTAACCATTTTTCAACCTTATTTTCAAACTGGGGTAATTTTTAATCAGCTCGATTGAACACTTAAAACCTTTCAAAAAAAAGTGGACATTTTTCAAAAATGGGAGGGTACATAAGATTTGACCCTTATTTCCTTTGTTTTACCAATCGTAAACTAAGCCCAGATACATCCCTTCTAAAGTCCTAATTGAAGTAAGGTTTACTTCGAAAGCATACTCGATGAGATAACGTTTCCTGACTCTTATTGAGTTATGCTCGATTTTCGTTGGCTTTATAAAAATTAATTTATATCCTAACTAGTGATTTCGGTCACCAGTTATTGGGATATCTCTTCTTAAAACTTCAAGACAAACATATATGTTGCATTAACGGTTTCAGAATTAACATTTCATATGTGTTGATCTTTGCCAAGGTCATAGAAAGTTTTGTATGCGAGCATCAACATTAAGTTTATTGTATTGGAACTTGAAGATCCTACTAGACAGGGGCAACTATGTTTCTAAGTGGTTTGTTCTGTGCAAATTTGACTTCGGCTAAAGAGCTATTTCTGAAGACTCAGTTATAATACCATCAATCATGGCCAGTTACGTCGAGATTCAGCGAATCTCTCCAGAGAGTTTAAAAACATTTCTGATGCCATGTTTTCTGTAAAATCCTTTCAGAACGACTTCTTCTCATTACCATAGGACTTGGGGCATTTGAGAAGCAAAGATTATCTTATTCCTATGCAAGAAACCATTATTCAAATAGCGACTACCAAGCAGCCTTCAATACAAATTTTCAGCAATCTTTATGACCCCGGTATTTTACTCTAGGTGGTCGTGATAATTCTCCAGCTTCTCGATGCAAGGATTCCCAGTGATCGGCTTAACTTCACTTCCCTAGTGAAATGCATGGTATCTTAATCCTCAGTGGATCTTCTCCAACTTCACCTTCCTAATGAAGTGGACATATTTCACTCCCCAGTGGATCTTTTGCAACGTCGATCTTCCCCAGCAAAGCGGATGTTTATTTCATCCCCATTTGAAGTTTCGACTCCGGCATGTTCAACAACTAAAACGACCCAGGTTTCTCATTTGAAAGTGGATATTTATTTTATCCCCTGTGAAACTTCAATTTGGGTATTTCCATCTACAACTTCAGTAAGAATCTCTCCAGTGAAGCAGATATTTATCCATGGAGTTCTCAAAATACGAGTTTGATCCACCCCTGGTAGATCTTTATTCTCGTCTTCAACAGGACAATCTTTCAGACTTATCAAGATGTTACATCCCCAAATGGAATGTTCTCTATTCCCCAAGAGAAGTTTTTGAACCCTGAAGCAGGATTGTGATCCCGTATCCTGTTCTCCGCCTATCCCCAGTGGTACTTCTACCTTTGAAGATTGGTCGGATGTTTGCTCTGAGATGTTTATTTCATCTCCGTTTGCCTCTTTCTGTTTGTTTTGTCAGCATAGGCATACACATATCATATAGATAGATGGCATGGCATATGCATTATGCATCTTTTTATTTTTTTTCTGTCGCTTTGGTCGTGTTTATCTCCGAGTGACTGGGTATGTCTTCTCCTTCCAGTTAGAGATGTCAGCCCTAGGCAGAAAAAGCATAATATTTCTGTTTCCCCATGAAGATTGATCCTCGTGGAAGACGGTTGTTTCAGCATATCCCATTTGAGTTCATACCTCAATGGTCGAGTCTTGCTTGACAATTTCTCTTCGGCTACTTCCCGAATTGAATTTCGGTCCTTGGCAATCACATTATGGATAATCTCCAATTTTTGAACATGGATCAAGTGTGCATTTATTTTGCACTATATTCCCCAGGAAGAATATCCATGAAGACAGGTTTTGCTCCAAATATCACAGGTTTTCTCAACCATCTACATTTGGATCTCTTTATTTGAGCAACTCGCTTTGACCAAGACTATATTTAAAACGACACATGACAATCTCCACAAGACAGTTTGTCCATCCCCAATAATTATCGACTTGGTAAATGGAAAACCTTACAGATATTTATCTTCATTTAAAAATTCACACATTTTGCAACAGCTAGGATGCACCTCAGGAATGTATTTCCCCAGTAAGTTCGCTACACAAGTCTAAATGGCATCTCTTCGAGAATTTTGCCGAAGACATTACAAGACATCTCTCTTTATTTGAGAGGACATATTTTGCAAATTAACTGGCTCACATCTCTCCTGAAGATCCCCGGTGAAGTTTTACAACCTCCAATACATTACAAATTACAATCTACAAAATTCTACAACTTAAAACACATTATGGCTCACAGCCAAGAAGTTCTACAACATCTACATCAACATCTACAACCTACAATGATTCTACAATCTACAAAATTTTCAATCCCCTGTGAAGATGCTCTCACGAGTTTTCATCACTCCAGTTAGAGACTGAGACCAGCTCATGATTCCCATATCATGACGCTCGGGGAGGTTCTACATCAGAGACTGAGACCAGATCATGATTCCCATATCATGACGCTCAGGGAGGTTCTACATCAGAAACTGAGACCAGCTCATGGCACCCATACCATGACGCTTGGGGAGGTTTATTTCAAGAAACTGAGACCCGTTTATGGCACCCAGACCATGAGGCGTGGGGAGGTTTTGTTCACACTATTTTCAAACAGAATACCCAATTTATTCAAACATATTTCATTTCCTGGCTAATCTCGGCAGTAGATTCCCAGAAGACCTCGGCAGTAGGTATTTCTATTTCATTTCCTGGCTAATCTCGGCAGTAGATTCCCAGAAGACCTCAGTAGTAGGTATCCCTTTATTTCCTGGTTAACCTCGGCAGTAGATTTCCCGAGGACTTCGGCAGAAGCATATCTCCAGCAACTTCAACATAGAATCTCGACAACAGATTCCCTACAAATTTTAACAATAGATACTTTGGCAAAAGTATTCTCAATTAAATTTACAAGTCTCGGCAATAGACTTCTCCAGATGATATCTTGAATCAATTACATTTTGACATATATAGTAGATTCCTCAAGAGGATTTCTCTTCCAAGTTCTTCACAATATGTTTACAGATACCTTGTGATTGCCAATCTTTCCCTATGGAGTCTCCTTTGTTCAGCCTGTTCTTCTCGTGCGTTGTGTCTGATTTCTCCCCTGTGGCGCCATTTCTCCACAGGACCCCCCGCGTCTTGCATTTTCATATCATCACATATCATTTGCATTCGGTGGTTTCTTAGGGCCAAAAATTCGTGCAATGTTTGTATTTAAGTCCCTCCTATCTCGTCGAGACGAAGATTTCAATCTCCATATCTCTGAATAGGAGTAACTTAAATAGGAGCATCTATCGCACCCTAATTTTTGACCTTAAGATCCCACCTTCTTGTGCGTTTTCTTACGTCTGATCCTTTTACTCTGGTATACGTGTTTATTAGGACTAACGAGTGTGCGCAGGTTCCTTTTTTCTGCTTTAAAGACGCCTCAAGTTGATTCTTATGTCTATATCCCCTTAAATCAAGCTTTCTAGTGCAAGATGGTGTGGACTCGAGAATTGAGGATCGCTCATATGTGCTTCAATCCAACATTTGCAATGATCAAATGATGTTATTTGGTTTATGGCGGGGAATTCTTTTGGTGCATCTCAAATGGTTTAAATTGGTTCATCATTTGTGAAATATCGAAAGTTAAAAGATTCTAAGATTGACCATAAACCATTAAAGAAGTTTTGATAAGAATAAATTATGATGGAGAATTGACAACAAGATGTTTATATGAGCACCCTTGTGTTTATAATTAGTCCTTATGATCTTCGAGTTGAGTACAAGTTGAAGACACATCTGATATGTTGAGAGGTCTTAATTATATGGAAGGTTCATGCTTATAATTCCTTAAGACTACATGTTACGTTTTTTAAGGATTCAAGCCAAAAGGGCATACACCACCTTCAGACTTTGCTCTCAACCATGCAAGTGCCTAAGTTCACATATCACAACACGTTATTTAACAGTTCTTCCTCCCAACATAAGAAGTCAATTCTTTTTTAATACACAAAACGCAAGTTTCCTCCAGGTTTTCAAATTTCATTATAATCCAACTCAACATACAAATTCAAACTGAAGATACATATTATTACAATACAAAAGTTGAATTACATATTTGGGAATCAAGTTTTGGCTACCAAACTAATACACAAGTTTTAAAAGAGAAGGTAACAACACAAGGAGCCCGTTCATTTGTTCATCTCGCCAACAAAAGAAACTTCCTGTACAAGGCCACCGTTTTAGGCTTTGGTTTCCTCTTGCAACACTTTGTTCTGTCCACTTGAAGAAATTTCCAAAGGAACTTCATGCTTCGGAACAACAATGTCAAGTGCTTTTGCCAATAGTTTCTTCAACAAGTCTTGGTCGTAACCTTCAAATCAAAATACAACAAGTTAAAGGAGAGGCTATCATAGATTACAAGGCCATATATCTTGCGGGATGTCGGTAGTCGTCACGAGAAGAAATCAACTGGATTACCCTCCAAAAGAAAATCTGCGGTCTCGTTGGTTTTATACATCCACAACATTTACGTTGCTGCAGCCGTATCTTCGACCATAGAGTGGAATTTAACACCACCTGCATCAATTTTCAAACATCATTAAAATTGGTTGAGGGACAGCAGTGAGATAAGTAAGGTCCTGCTACAAAATTTTAACGAAAAGCGCAAAAGGGATTACGTCAGTACTCACCTCGAAAAGTAGAAACATCACTCTCAAGAAGCTTAAACCTTTGTTGCCCTGGGCGGAAGTTCTTGTCATTTCCTCTTGTGTACTTATGTCACAAGTTTAGTGAGAATTCAGCACATGCGAGAAATCTGGCATACATAATAATCAAGAAGAGATGTGTTCTTTGTTACCTGCATAACAAAACTCTGCATTAGTATCATCACAATAGTATCTAAGCAGTCAATTCAATTAAATCAGAACATTAAGTGTTATGATTGAACACGTTTGACGGGAATAAAAATTTCAACATAAACAAGAGGATTACCTCAAAGGGAACATGCCCTGTCCTCAAGAGGATGCTGCCCAGCCATTGACAAAGCCTCCTTGGTGAAGAATACAAGAACCTTCCAACCTGTCGAAGCAAACACCAACCGACAATCAAAAAGTCATAACACTTAAAGTAAAGGTTAAGAAAAGGGATGAAATGATTTGGTTTCGAAATAAAAAGCAAAGATTCATTACGAATGCTACATCCCTTGAAGCACTTCATACTGGAAATAACTTTTTCTTTGCAACACTTAAAATCCTGCTAATTACAACAGTTAAGACACCACAACAGCACTCAGCCATTATTACCCTGCAACAACAACAACAAGATATCAATTCCGTTTCACACCATCTATTTTATCCAGTCGTGCAGAAATCATACCTCTTCCAACAAGTTTCACACCTTTCTTTTTCAACTGGTTACAGAAATTGAAGCTGACTTTTTTCCACCAAAAGAGCATGTTATACTGCAAATTGAGTCTCCAACAGACCTTTACATACTGGTTTCAGGAGCAGTGGATTTCATTCACACTATTGACAGACATAATGCACGACATTAATTTCAAATGCAAGAGAAGTGAATATACATCTATCACATTATGCTACATATGAAGGAGAAACTCATTCAGATTAAATATTATTCTTACAACTTGCTGAGTTCAGAGCAAAGAAAAACTATGAGAAAAGCCTAAACCTTCACCATCCTCATGGCTAAACTATCGTTGAACAAAGACCTCAACTTATTTATTGGGAGGAAGACGTTGTCAGCCTCAATGCGGTTACGACGTCGGCGAGGATAATGTCCCTGCATAAAACTTGAGCTAAATTAGAGTGCTATCAGAAACGCAGTCAGGCTGGATTGTATGAGAACCTAACGCAACCTTGGTAATCAAGATAGAAAAGGGAAACGAATCTCACCTTCTTGCAAAGTGTAGAATCACGGTTGTCGTGATAAGAGATTCTGGCATATATCGAACCATTCGCATCTTTGTTTCAGATTCATTTTATTCAATTAAATTTCCAAACAGGATAAATGTGTTCAACTGGAAATGGAAAGGCCTTCATCACAATTATGAAAAATCGTATTCAAGACAGCCACAATTTTATTTCCAAAACCACATTTGACAGCATGCTTATGAGCCTTAATTTGAGATAATGAGATGGGATTCTGCAGGACCTATATAAGGAAAAATCACAGCAAACATCAGGAGATATTCATCAATTTCCAAATACAGCTAAGCAAAAAACGGAAAGACAATCATTAGCAGTTTTAAAGCAAACCTCAAGCGGTGTCCCCTTCCCTATTTGGTCCTCGACACAATTCATAATGCCCATTCAATTCAATTCGCAACCTCAGATGGGAGCCGAACCTATAAATAACCAGAGCATATTCAGAGGAGGAAGACAGAAAAAAGCTCTACAAATTTCGCAAAGAATCCACAAACAAAACAACATTCAAAATCCCAAAATCACAAACCCTAGAATTCGTAAATAAAAAAAGAGGAAAGAAAATTATCCTTTCAGAAGCTATCGTCGGAAAACCCCCATCGCTGACGACAACCTCACCACAGCCGTCATTGACACCCTCAAGCCATCGCACCACAACCATCAATCGCCACCATCGCGCGTCGTCGAAGCTTGCGCGAAACCATCCCAAAACCGCCGGCGAACCATCTTCATTGTTCATCATGGTAAGCTTCTCTCAATTGACGAGTTCAGTTTATGATTAATGTTTTGTTTTGTGAGAATTTATTAGGTCATGATAGATATAATAGAATGGAGGAGAAGAAGGAAAGAAAGAGAACGGTGACCGGAGACGGAAGAGAAAGACGGAGGAGCTGAGAAAGAGAAGAGCGGCGATCAAAAAGGGGGGAAAGAAGGGAGTCTTAGGGTTTTACTAGTTTTCCCAATTTTGTTTTGTAATATAATCACATGCCCGCACCCACACACGGTTACCATGCACTATCACGATCACAGCCACCTGATTCACATCGTACGCACCGCAATATTCCGCATCGTGCACCCTCGTAAGTGCACCCACACACAATCACACGAGTTGACCTATTAACCATTTAATAACCTAATTAATCATCCTAATTATAATTAAAAAAAAACCAATTTTAATTAATTAAATCCTTAATCCACCGTATTAATCCACCTTTTGATTTAATTAACCCAATTAAACCCCTAATCAGCCATTAATTAACTCATCATTTGTTTTATTTAATTAATCAACCTAATTAATATTTAATCCAATTAACCTTTGTTAATTAATCAACTTATATTTAGATCATTTTATTTTAGTCTCCCTTTTTATTTAAAATAACTTGACAACCTTTTATGTTAAACAACCTTTTTCTAATTAATTTATTAGTTAACTCTCTCTAATTTATAATTTATTTAATAATTTAATAATTTACTTCTCCAATTTTAACAACCCTTTTAATTAATCTTTTTCTTTAACTCTTTAATTTAATTTATTTAATAATGTTTCTTATTATTCACTTTTTATTTAATTCAGTCATCATTTTTAATAACCCTTTTTTTATAATATTTAATTTGCTCATTCTCTTAATAAAAATCTATTTCATTTAATTTATTTAAAATCTATTTAATAATAATAATTAAAAACTCTTTTATGAAAAACCCTTTTCTTAATTTAAATTAACCTTTTATAATAACAATTCTTATTTGAAAATAAATCATTTCACATTTAATTTAAATTTTATTTAATAATATAAAAATAAAACCTCTTAGATATTTAGACCCCCTTTTTTTAAACCACTCTTTAAAATTTAATTAATCGTCTAACTTTTTACCAAAACACAAAACTAATATAATTTCTCTTAAAAACAATCTCACCAAAAATAATATAACTTCTAAACAACTTCTCACTTAAAATCAATTCAACTCTCCTAAAATCAATACAACTTTTCCCCCTAAAATCAATCTCGCTAATAATAAGTTAATTCAATATTACTCCTAAAATAACCTCAACTCTAATAAATCAACCCTCTTAAAATCAATCCAACTATTTTCTCAATCCCGAATTAAAATTAACCAACGTCGCGTAAAATTAATCAATCCAATCGTGCATGCTTCCGCACATTCACAATCCACATTCACTCCCACACACTTCAGCGTTTTGATGCGTATATGTATGTTTTATTTATTTGCCCTTTATCATTTCTGTAATTTATTTTACAGCAATTTACATTACCGCATTTATCTTTCTCGCATCACATTCCGTCCAAAGGAAAAACCTACACATGATTCAATAATTGTGTGTAGTGCACATCATTTGCATCATACTCCCTTACGATCCTTGATCCCATTCAAGTCGATCTTTTAGGACATATCCTACCCCATAGGAGGACTTTTGTCTTTATCTTTACAATATAGAAACAAATAATCAACAATACAATCACTCAAACACATTAGAGAAATAGATGTTAATCATCTTAAGCGAGATAGAAACTCCACCCCACATCAATACAATCAATACGTAGAGACTTTGGCTTAAGAGAGATAGAGGCGTACTCATCGATCAATATCCGAGTACTTGAGCCTTTCTCTTAAGACGATGCAAAGACTATTTTCCTACAATTTGTGGCGGTTAAATCTCCCTTAAAATGACAATGCATCTCTTCTCCTAAACCCAATCAAACAACTACCCTAAACCCGTAGGAACTTTGACCACAGTCAAAGAACTCCTCAAACCCTTTAGGGGAACTACAAAATACTCGGATTCCACTCCCGTAAGGATATGTAGGCATAAGATGCGATATCTTATCGTGTATACTTAGAAATAAACCCCTAGGTCTTTCAACCATTAAGCAGATAAACACTTAGCAATAAACAACATAAAACAAGAGGTTCCTGTAGAGTACTACAGAAACTTAGGATGCTAGCACCTTTCCTAAGTTTAACCGACCCCCGAACCTAAAAATCTCTAGCTTGCATTTGTATTGCATTGTGGGAATTTCGACCTTTATCCCTTCCTTTGGACAAATCAAAGTTCGGTTGCAAAATGAATTAAAGATTCAAACTAATCAATAGTTTGGTATCCAAATTTCACCGCGACACCCTCCAGGGCAAAATAAATGCTGGGGTCTCTGACACTTGCCGTTCATTGCTGTGCCCCTAAAATGGAACTTGAGTCACGGACGTGTCTTGATCCCCTGTCAAAATAAATGCTATGCGATGCAATGCAAATGCTATAACTATGCAATTAAACAAAAGCCAGCTAAAGGAGGTTGGTCAAATTTTGGGGTACAACACCTTTCCAAACCAAATGCAACCAACTTCCAAGCCTTAGCTTCTTTTCCAACCCTAAAAACAGATCATATGTAAGCTAACAAACTCTATTTTTGTACCATTCACTCAATTCTCAGATCTGAACCTCTCATTTTCTCTCGATTTTCATCGTCCTCGAAGCTCATTTCTCAAGAAGGTTCTCAATATTTTCTAGCTAGATTCATCATCCTCAAGGGTTGTTAAGGCTTTTAAAGAAGTTTTCCACAAGGAACTGCAAGGTTTGAAGGTGCAGTGGGCACTCTTCACTAGGTAACAATTCAAGACCTTATTTCTCTCATTCTAGACACATCCTAGGTTCATATTGGGTGCATCTGAAGCCCTACTCATGGTAGGCATTGATTGTGAATGTATTATGTTGATTCTGTGAAATTCAGTTTTGATGCTTGAATTTGCGCGTCGTATTTTCTCTATGATATCATGTTCATTTTTGAAAATGGATGTTGTATTTGGATTCAGCATGGAAATATATGCGGGATTGTGGTTTTGTTTGGCTGTTCTGGGTGGTTGTAGGTGACTCCGGCGACCAGCTCGCCGGAGAAGACGATCGGAGTTAGGGATCCGACATCTGAAGGTTGGGGATGAGGTTATGTGGCTTGCACGCCCTATTTTGAATTCAAACTGGATTGAGTTCTTTTGTTCTGTTTTTTCTGCTTGTATGACTCACTGCCACCTCAATTAATGAGGATGACATGGCCATGCCACACAGGAGTTTTTTGTTTCTGATCCTTGTGTTGGTTTGGGCGTCGCCTGTTTTCCATGTTTACACCCCTCAGTTTGATCCTAATAGCGCTCTATAACATGTTTTTAGTTCATTTGCTTATTACTTCTGCACCCCCATGGCTTGTTCATTTCTTTTTCAATTCTGTTTTTATTTTTGATATTCCAATCACGTGAAAAATTATTTAAAATATGTTTTAGATACTTTGAGGTCTCTATAATTTTATCTTATTTTTATTTTATTTTTTTCAATTATTTTTCTATTTTATTTAGAATTATTTTGTGAAGGTGTTTTACATGTTTACCCTTGAATTAAGGTTTGATCTCTTGATATCTTTTGTGTGCCTTCTTGATCCAATTTCTATACCATGTTTTGACAATTAAATGATGAATGTTTGGATGTTGCTTCGTTGCCTTGATGATGCATTTTTTATTGGTTGTTATTAGGTTTTAGTTGATCCTCGATGCATGCTCGATTAGCCTCCTACATGAGCTTGTTTGGTTCATTTTGGTGATGTATTCATGCAATTATCTTGGGATCCTCTTCATGCTTAACCTTGATTGTCTTAAATTGAATTAGAGCTTTTTATCCACATTTATTTGGCCATGTATCTATTTTTGGTTGAATTTTCAATTTGCTGATGTTTTGATCATGATTCTTGGATGTTCTTGACCTAGTTTCTTAAGATTGTTTTCTTGGGTGATCCTTTGATTTCAATGACTCTTGTATGCCTTGATTGACTTGTTTAAGGTTCTGGCATTCATGTTTATATGTCCATTGTATGATCACTTTGCTTTACTTGCCTCACATGATCATTTATTTCTTTTTATGGATGACTTAAGTTGATGATCGTCTTGTTTCTTATTCATGATTTGAATATGATTCTTCTTGAGTTTGCTTGATATCTTGGAGTTTTCTTTTAATTTAATTATTTTAGTATGCTTCTGACCTCCATGTTGTGATATTTATTACTTGATCATTTGGTCTTTACACCTTGCTTGAATACTTGCCTTCCTTTGAAGATGATAATGGTGTATGCTTAACTAGTTTTGATGCATGTTTTGAACTTGATCTTTGATGATCCTTCTTGTTTATTATTCATGAGTTGGTTTTTGAATTGATATTGATCTTCATTTTACTACCTCATCTTGATACCATGCCCTAATTTCATTACTTGAACCATTCGTGACTTGTTTTTCATGAGATAATAATTTACAAATGCATAGTCTTTGTTGTGGTTCATGTTGGATGGTGTTGTGCTTCTCTTGTTGTCTTTGAAATTATTTGATCAAGATGTGATGTGAGTTATAACCTTGATTTATTGTTATCTTTCTTGACTCATATTGTCTTTGTATGTTAATTAAGGGTGTTTATTTTGATGCTAAGACATGTTTGCTTGTGCACTTCCTTGTTTGCCTTTGCTTATTTATTTGAACTTGAAAGTGTGGAAGCTTTGAGCATGTTTTGTGATGATTGAGAATGTATATGTTGATTGTATGCCTTATCCATCCTTGATGTCTTGATTCATATGATGAGCGTGCTCTGATTTTAGCATTGATGTATGCCACTTAAGAATTGTTGGTTGATTCTTTTTACCTTGTATTGCTTTGACATCCTTCTTATCTTAATCTATTTTCTTCTCCTTTAAGTTTTGGATTACTATTTGTTGTTGAGATTAAGTTTTTTTTAATGTTTACTTGTGTCTGATCACATGCTCCCTTAGGGCTCCTAGTTTGAACTCAATTTTTTTATTAGGTTCAAAGTAGGATAGACATTAGGCTCTCAATCCTTTTCATGACAATATTAGGGTAGCCCCTTTTTGACCTCCACCTTAGGTCCATACTTGTATGATAAAATTAGGTAGACTTCCCCTTTCTCATCCTTAACTATAGAGTCATATTGCGTGACAACATCTAGGTGAGTTTCCCTTAGATTTTCTCTTTGCCATTTGAGTCTTCTCTTCTATTTCTCAAAACAAAACCAAAACACATAATAAAGGCAATGAGTATTGTGCTCCAAGAGCCTTAAGGACATGGGAAATGATGAGTGGGGAGTCTCTCCTTATTTCTTCTAGAGTGTTTAGCATACGTCATGTTTGGGGGTGATCTTGCGAAACATTCGCTCATATGTCATAGACTTTAATGTAATATGAATCTCAAACAAATTCAATTCATTTCTATTAAAACTCTTGAACAAACTGAAAATCCTTTTATCCTTCGGGATAGTCTATCAAACCTTTTTCAAAAAGGGCATGTTATTTCCGTTCTACCGCAAACAGGCATCGACCCTTATGTCATACCATAAATTTGTTCTACCTATATATCACCCTCATCTATAGTTCCATTCACTAATTGTTGTTCAGAAAATCCAAAAAAATATGAAGTTACTTTCATTTTTCTTATTGTTTAAGTCCAAGTTATTGCAAGGTTGAATTGGGTTTCAGGCAAGGCTATCAGGTCAGGTGTGTGTGTGTGTAGTATTGATTGAAGTTCAATTAGTTTTAACCTAATCTTGGTCAAACAAGAGTTTGTTTCAAGATCAAGGCATCAGGATGTGATATAATTTCAAATGCTTCATGATTGAAGATCATTAAGGACCAAATCATGGTCAATTAGGTTTTTTGCAGTGCATTATGATTCCTTAATTTCAAGACATGTTCATCAGGTCCATATTATTCGCCAAGAAGGTTCAATGTGAATACTTTGGTTCATTAAAATTCAAAGGGCTATTTGTTCAAGGTCCATTCATTTTTGGGATTGGTTCAAGGTTTTACTTCATTCCAAGTTGGTTCTTAATGAAGAATTTGAAATGTTAGAAAGTGCTTTTGAGTATGATTCTTGGATTCAATTCAAGTGTGGTGTTAATTTGGAAAATTCAAACAAGTTTATCATTCAAGTCAATTATTAGGTTTCAAGTGCAATTCAAATGGAAATATGGAGGTGCACCTAGTATAAGTTTCAAAGCCCAATCAAGTTCTCACCATATAGTACATGTCATTTCAAGGTCACTACACAAAAAATCTAGCTCATGAAGAATGTCACAAATATACATAATAGGCCCACTTCAAAGTCATGAAGAAATTCCCAAAGTCCAAATTCATTTTCATCAAAGCCCATTTATACCATTGTCTTCCAAAAGTCATAAAGTCCATATCAATACAAGAAAATTTTCATTGCCATATTTTTTTAAGGCCCATAATCTAGATTTTCAAATTACAAGAAAAAGAGAGTTCATTCCACAAAATAAATAAAAGCCCAAATCATAATTCCAATACATTTCTATACAAAGTTTGTCATTAAAAATTACAATCACACGAGTTGTCTACATCTTCAGCCACAAGACATAAACGACAAGTCATAACTCTAAGTAGCCATTCCACAAAAGTTACAACTCCAAGCCAACAATTCAAAATACTACAGAATATGCCAAGCCACCTCGTTACAACATTACACTACAATACAATTGCTAATAACACAAGCCAAACCAACACATACACACTACCATGATACTTCAACCAAAATTTCTCACGACACAACCTAATTTATCACGCAGCCAATGTCGTTCCTGCAAATCTGACCACGCCATAACAAACCGCATAAATAAGCATCATGATTCACATCCTTAACAATTACCAAACCCGCATAAATCATAAGCAATACCGTTAAATTATTCACGACAAGCATGTGTTGCACCCTAAAATTTGCTCAACTTATTTCATTTGGTTTATGTTTCAATTGCATTGTCATTTGCATAAAAAGTCATGTACATAGTCTAATCATTTGCATAGCATAGCATAACCAGCCATCCAACAAGGGACCAAGTACCATTCTTATCTCTATGAGCATATCAAGAGGTTCTTATTCAAATTCAATCTTATCCAAGTCATCAGAAAGAAATTGAAATCTGAGAAGTCAGTGGACCAAGCAGTGGATCTATCTCCTATCTTGAGGGTATTTGAAGATCATCAAAGAAGTTGTGAGTTATGAATTGAGGTCATGGAATGTGTACAGACATCATGGAAGACTTAGAGGGTTATTTTGAAAGTGAGACAAGTCATTGATGTGATTACAAGAGCTGCAGTTGAAGACAGTCAACTAGGATGTCATCTGGGTCAACCCTAGGTCAAGTGCTTGATTGAAGGGCATCAAGGCCTGTTTGAAAGATGTGGGATGCCTCATTTGACATGTAGATATGGATGTGGTGTTGTGCCAAGGAGAAATCAAGAAGAAGAGAGGTTTCTAAATTAGGGTTTCTGTGTAAAATCCCCTGATTTAGGGCAAACTTCCCAACAAGATAATTCAAAATGCAAGTCTCAAATGGATCCTTGGCCAATATGAAACTTGTAGAGTATCTAAATACCTTTAATTTGAGTGGTGTAAGTCATCAAAGAGATTTATAGAACTCAAGTTATGGTTCTTGCAAGTTACAGGTCATTAGAGGCATCTGAAATTTGTCTGTGAAAGTTACTTGACTTCCAAGCAACTTTTACCCCTCAAGGAGCTTTCAAATGGATTTCTGGCCAACATAAAAGTTGTTCCTCATGATATTAGCTTTCTAGAAAGGTATAGTATTCCTTTATATGATTTCTGGAACTCTACTTATGACTTTGGCAAGCAAAGGGCATTTTGGTCATTTGGAAATTATAGGTCATTTCAAGCATATGGCCATATCTCCTACTTCCAAGCTTCAAATGGAAAAACCTTTAACATAAAAGTTGCTTAGAATGATGTTTTAAGGCTAGTAGGGTGGTCATGCGATGTTGGAAAGGCTCATAGCAAAAAGTGATAAAAATGGCCTAAAAATGAGGTATAAGTTAATTCAAGTGAAATGGAAAATCCTAAAATCCAAGTTCCAAATCCAAACCATGGCATATGATAGGTCATTTTGACTCCCAAGGACATTTTAAGAACAATGGTTCAGCCACAATTTTGATTTGAGGCTTAAATCTTGGGGTTGCTTTGTAAAAGTCTTACTTGCATAATGGCATACCAAACCAAAACAAGGAAAAAGTCCATAAACAAGGTGTTTAAGCTTTGTATCTTGTCCAAAATATCACTTAAGGAGAAAATGAAGATAATTACTCAAGTTGTAAGGGTTTTTGTCATGATATCTCATATGGTGAGAATGGAAATGCAAAATATCATTTCATGAAAGTTCAAGTTTCTACTAGAGTGATCTAGATGATTCTAGACCCTTCTAAATCAGTCTATATATTGATTACAATCTCCATTGGTGAGAGGTTGGTGATTGTTGATGTTAATGGTGGTAGAGAATAGAAATTGAACCAAAAATTTTCCATTTGCAAATTGTAGTGAAACTTCATCTTTCTCTTCATTACCCTTCCATATTTCTTCACAAATCATCTCCACAAACCTCCCTGAACATGTTCATGCTAGAGTAAGGTTCCATTGTTGAAGAATTGGAGCTTTCCAAGTGAAGTTGCAAAAGAGCAAAAGGGATTGGATCTGAAGATACAAGCCATCTCCATCAAATCTTGTGCAAGCATAGTATTGTTCATCACCTAGGGACCATTATTGAAGATCTACAAGGCCTGATTCGAAGCTTTTCAACACCTACCATTGCAAGGGTAAAGGTATGCAAAATCTTTCCCACACTTTGATTTAGGCATGGCTAGAATTGATTCTTGTTGTAAAACCATTAGAGACCATTAGGTGATTCATTTGGATGAGTTTAAGACCAATTAGTGAGGTTTCATTAATGGAGGTTGATTCTTGATGGAGTTGGAATGGGTGATTTAATGGATGATAATGCACGAATTTTGGTTGGTTTTAATCAGCATGGCATAGGGATTAATTATATATAAAGATTGCTGAGTTTTGTGATGGTTGAAAATTGAAGAAAGTTTGGATCCATGGTGTTGTACTGTTCGGGTAGGATGATAGAGAGAGTTTTAATGCAAACCATTGCCACAGTTGGATTCTACGTGAAAAATAGAGTAATTTTGGTTCTTGGATCATGGCATTTGATGGAGAAATGAGAGAGAACGAAGGTGATGAAGTTGTGTGCATGGAGTTTATTTTCATGGTGTTTCAAAACCCTAAGTGTTCCAAGGAAGAAGACAACTCAGGAACCGTTGGATCTGCGCAGGACTTTTTGACTTGGAGGACCATCCAACGGTCCACATTCGAACACGTGAAATTGGAGGGAGCAGCTGCACCAAACGCAGCATTTGGTTAAGTGAGCCAGCATGGGCCTCACGCGAACTGCTTTCCCCACCCCCTTTGTCCAGGCCCATCTCATTTTAACTGAAATACCCGCTATTCACACCACCGTTACTGTTTTTTTTCTTTTTATTTTTGACTTTTTCTGATAAACGCTGGGCCCAGGCGCGCCTTGCTACGCGCACCCCCAGTCTGGGCCCATCATAATAATAACTGAATATATTTGCTTTTCATACCCCTCATTCATTTTCACATTAAATATTACTCCAAATTTCATCAAATTTCAAAAATTCATAACAAATCAAAAAATGAATATTTTTTAATGAAACTTTTTTTCCCATTTTTCATTTTTTGTCTAGAAAAATATAAAAATATAAAATTGTCATTTTATTTCATTTTCATATTTTTTTGCATATTTTTACATTTAATAGCTTTTTTTAATTCTTTTGGTTTATGCTACTATTTGTTGAATTTAGTTTAGGAGCTTCCTTTAGGATTTTTCCCCTATTATTTTTAGTATAAATAGATAGGGATATTAGGTGCCCCCCTGATTTTTATACTATTTTTTCGGATTTATTTTAGGTAGTTTAGTTAGGAATTATTAGGATAGTCAATTAGGGTTGTGAATATAATATAGGTATAACAAAACAAGTTTCTTTTTGGGTTTTCTTTAGGACAAATTAGAAGATGGGACTATAGGGGTATTATGGGTAAGTGATAGATCCCTTAGAAAATGCTAGAAGTTCCCTTATTATATTAATACTATTAGTATATTCTTGTAATTGATTGATTGTGTGGTGTGCCCTCTCTAGGGTTATTTGTTTGACTGTGTGGGGTATTGGGCCTGCTTGGGGTTTGGGTTTAAGTTGAAGACTTTGCTGATGGAGCCCATTGAAGACAAGGAGTGAAGATCCATTTCCAGAGTTGATGAAGAGTATATCTTGCTGGCAGCTGTTGAAGGTTATAGGCACTAGGAGCTAGGTAGAGCTCTAGAATATGAACTTGATTCACAAACATGGAAGGTCTTGTTTGCCTCCATTCTTTCTCTATGATTCAAAGTCTCTTTTAAATACCCACCTCCTTCCTTTGGAAGGATTAGTGAATGTATTTGAAAGATAGAACTTTTGAGAGAAAACTGTCTGTATCATGTTAACAGTCAGTAGGCCACCCTTGGTAGGCAACTGACTGCTTAACATCCAATGCATCCTGTTAACTGCTGCTCATCTTGGAGAGAGGGACTTGAAGGAAAGCCATTGAAAGATTGAAGATAGAGACCTTGCTTGAAGGCTTGAAGATGAAGACTGATGCTTGCTTGAAGCCTGTAGATGGTTGAAGATGACTTGAAGACAGATGTTGATGAAGCCTGCTGCTTGCTGTTTATTTTTGCTGTTTATAATTTTTGATGTATTGTTTGAATTTCCCTGACTGTATTGTGTGCCATTTAATCTGTTAGGTTGAAAGCGAATTTTGTTCGCTTTTGCCTGTTGTTTTCTAGGTTCGAGGTTGAGTGGGACTCCCTTGCCTCGCTTGTATTGCTGCATCCATGCATTTTACTGCTTTATTGTATATATGCTATTGTTTCTGTTTCCGTTTATCCCTTAGGATCTCTGTTTCTCTCTGCGCAAGAGAGGAGCATGATAGACATTAGGTCTTAACCCATGCATGATAACATTAGGTTAGTTTGATTCCCTTTTCAACCATAGGTTAGAGTTCTGTCTCTTCTTTCTCAAAACAAACAGAAAAACACAATAAATATTTCAAACACAATAAAAGACACTTCTTCCGTAAAAGAATGTGAACTCATCAAAACGTCATTTTTGTCCGCTTGGACCAGTAATCGGAAAAACCCTTTTTCAGAAGGAGATAAAAACAATCAAGACAGACTTGTGTCATGCGTGGCCCGAACTACGTTTGCTCTGATCTTTCATGCTGTTTGAAAGTACGTAGGCATAGGATGCGATATCCTAGCGAGCAACCTTCCCCTCCTTTCCCGTAGGTAGGCGAACTACGTTGACTCTGATTTCTCGTTCCAGACGGGAATACGTAGGCATAAAGTGCGATACTTTGCCGAGTCATTTTTTTTAACCCCAGACCTGTAGAGTAGATAGAATAACAATCCGTACTAGAAAACAAGTGTGGATCCCGTCGAGTACGACGGACGTGAGGGGTGCTAATACCTTCCCCTTGCGTAACCGACTCCGGAATCCAGGATTTGGTTGCGATGACCATTCCTTTCCCGTTTTACGTTAGGTTTACTCTGAGCGTTTCCTTTCCCTCCTTTGGGATAAATAACGCACGGTGGCAACTCTTCTGTTCAGCCGGCGCCGATTTTCGCAGTAGCGACAGCTGGCGACTCTGCTGGGGAACCAACGTCCCCTGGCTGCTAAGGACTGCGATAGTTCCTCATGCATTTGGGATCCAACGTCCCTTAAGCGAGTCAATCCTAACGCTTGTTTTCCCGTCGAGGATTTTGTATGGATTTACATTTCTGTCATTTACTTTCAGCATTATATTATTGTTATTGCTGTCTTGGGGTTGTGACGGGTGTTCTATGATTGAGAGGTAAGCCGGACCTGGGCTTGAGTGCACTTAGAATTAGAGTGGAAAGTAGTGGGCGCGTGCCGACTTTGCTTGCATTAGTGTCCCGCAAAATCCATACTCGGACGAGGTTCTTCTGGTTGACTTCTTTTTCTACCCTTTGGGTCGAAGGGGTTGTTGGTTAGTTGAATTGTCGACTCTGTGAACCGATCATTTGGAAGTTGGCTAAGTGAGGCCTCTTCAGGATTTGATGATGCCACTCCTTCTAGGAATCATATCATCAACCCTGAAAGTCTGTGACACCGACGACCGCATAGGATGCCATACCATTGTCAGTTACTAGGACACCTACCTGTGAGAGGGTTTGGGGCTATGCAGGTAACTAGACCTTCAGATACCAGTTTGTTTCTTGATTTGAGATTCAGGGTATTTATGGACAGTTGAGGGGTCTACCAGAGACCAGATGGAGTTATGATATGGGGTCTGTCAGAGACCAGAGTCGAAGCTTTATATTGGGTCTGTCTAAGACCAGGGTTTGAGGAATTCTGGAGGGTCTATCTGAGACTTATGATGTGGTTCAGGCTTCTCAGCCATGGCATTTGGTCCCTGTTGCATCTATTTGCCTTGCATTATTCGCATAACCATTACCATGTGCATTTCATTAACGTGTGTCTGTGCTGCAGGTGCATTTGCATATTCCCTGATTCTAGTGTCCGGACTTCTGCTTATTGATCATGGCTGGTTTGAGAAAGACAGTTGCGTACAAGTTACCTACACATGACATTACTCCCCTACTTGGTCTGATGTCCCTTGCTGATGAGAAGGTTAGGAGAAGTTTCAGGATGAGTTATGGAAGATTGTTGAGACTGGTCTGCAAGCCAACTGCTGTTGAGATGAATGGGCTGTATACCCTGATGCAAGTCTATGACCCTGCCTTAAGATGTTTCACATTGCTGACTTTATTTTGGGGCCTACCATGGAAGAGTACGCAGAGTTTATCGAGCTGCTGGTGCAAAATAAGGTTCCTTTCATCCATCGTGACGCTAAGCCCCAGCTGGAGGACTTAGCTAAGGCCTTGCACATGAACGCTTCTGAACTATTAGTGACTTCTTGGCTCGGGGTTCCAGGTTTCTCCCTCGATTTTCTGGTTGGCAAAGCTCAAGAATACGCCAAGAGCGGGTGCTGGATAGTCTTTAATGCTATCTTGGCTCTGTGCATCTACAGAATAGTGCTGTTTCCCAATTTACCCAATTTTGTGGATTTGGACGCCTTTCATCTGTTTGCTGCTGGCAACCCGGTACCCACTTTGATTGGAGATCTCTATCATTCATTGCACTACAAAAATGAAAATAGGAGAGGAAAGACTGTTTACTGTTGTGCGCCGCTGTTGAACATGTGGTTTAAGAGCCATCTCCCCCTGAAGGGACCTTTTGTAGATAGTGCAACTACAGCTGACTGGCCAGAGCGCCTGATGAGACTATCTTCTGAAGACATTGAGTGGTTCGACCGAGACTTGCTGGGGTCTGAGCTTATTTTCAGCTGCGCCGGATATCCTAATGTTCCTTTGATAGGAAGAAAAGGGTGCATCAATTATAACCCATCTCTGTTCGTTCGCCAGTTTGGATACGCGTTGAAGAACCCACCTAGGGAGGAAGAAGTACAGGAATCTCTGTACTTCACCGGTGATTTGAATGGAGAGTTACTAGCCAAGCTTCAGCACGCTTGGATGCGTATCAACAGAAGGGGGAAACCACTGTTGGGGAAGAATGATTGTCAGGCTTATGTACCATACAAAGTTTGGATCCAAGAGAGGGCAAAACAGTTGCTGATGCCATTTCCAGCTGCACCGGTTCATGTTCATGTTCCAGTGGAGGCACCAACCACCGTTGCTATGGAGGTCTACGAGCGAGTTGTAAAAGAGAAGGAAGCCTTGCTGTTGGCTAACGAAGAGTTAGAAAAGGAACTGGCTCAGATGCGTAGTGAGAGGAACAAGGCTGTGCATTCTTTCCAACAACAAACTGAATTGGTAAACAGGTTAGGTGCTGAACTGACCGAAGAGAAAAAGAAGCGTGAACGTCTGGGGAAAGAATTCAGAAGCTCCCATGATATGTTGGAGTCCAAAAAGAAAGCACTCGATGCCGCCCACCGGGAAATCTCTTCTTGTAACAAAACGTGGAATGCTACGCTAACCAACAACAAAAAGAGGGAAGACAAATTGAAGCAGCAAATTTCTGAACTCGAAGAACAGTTGAAGGCTAGCACTAAAAAGTATGAAGAGGAGGTGATGGCAAGATATAGTCTTCAGAACGCATTGAACAAGGCCATCGAAAGCAAGAAAGAGGCTGTGTCTCAGAAGCGGAAGCTAGAGGATCGCTTCGGAGAAGGGGCATGGGAGGAATCTGCTGGTGATTTACGACGTGTCCTCAAGCGAAGAGATCTACTTGTTGAGGGTCTGCTTACCCGACCAAGTCATCCAGAGACTAAGAGGTTATTAGAAGAGTACCAGGCCTATGGGAGCACTTGACCGTTTCATGTATTAATGTGTATGCTTTATTTGCATTTGTGCTGACCATCACCAGGATTGTTGGTTGAGGTCATGCCTTCTTATTGTACACTCATTGATATTGTATTCCTGGCTTAATGGATTTCTCTGCAATATATGAGGTGTTTTCTATGATTCGGCTCCGAACTTCGTATTGCTGACACTATCACTATGCTGACACATTCACACTAGAATCGGGGAATGATATTCCCTAATGCACAGACACATACTGCATTGCATTCACATTCATATTGCATTACAGGTGATTATTGAACTATATCTCATTTCCTGCATCGTACAGGTCTTTTCAGGATTGAAGGTCAACGCCCGCACCGATACTCCACTCGCACCAACTGCAGAAGAGTTATGGATCAGATGCAGAATGAAATGCAGGACATGCGTGAGAAGCTGGCGCTATTCATGCAGACAATGGAGACCATTGTGAAAGGCCAGGAGAACTTGCAAGCTTTGGTGCAGCCTTTGCTGATGAGAAATGCTGGGCACGGAAACGAAGACCATAATTCTGTGCGAGTTGACACTGTTCACGGGGATGGTACTCCTACACCGGTAGCTCCACCTGTGGTGAACATACCTGCTGTCAATGTGAATAACGACGCCGCCGCCGGGAACGGTAACGCAGGAATCGGTAACGAGACTGTCGTCAACAATGTTGGGTTCGGAGATGTTAATCTGGGTGGTGATAATATGGGAGGTAATGGCTTCGGTAACAATGGATTCGGCTTTAATGACCAGGGTTTTGATCATGCTGGAAAGTACGGCTTCAATGCTCAGGGCTTCGGACAGGATGGATTTGGTATTACCAATCAGGGTTATGGCGGATTCGGAAATGGAAATGGTGCCGGGATAATGTCTTTTGGACCTGCAGGGGTCGCTCCGGGGTATGGTAACAGGGGGCGGGGCCCTTTAATAAATCAGCCTAGATTTGGCCGTAACAACGGATACGATGGATACGACAATGGTAACGGTAATTGGCTAGAAGATCAGCAAGAAGATGCTTTCTCCGGTGGAGGTTTTGAAGGTCCTATGGATGATTCTCAGAGAATCAAGATGCTCGAGGAGCAGATGAGAGGGGTCGTGAATCAAAGCGCTGTTGGTTTAGATATGACCACAATGGGTCTGGTGCCTGGCCTGAGGGTACCGCTAAAATTCAAAGCTCCCACATTCGACAAAAATAAGGGGGATACCTGTCCAAAGGTGCATGTGCGATCATATTATAGAAGAATGTCGGCCTATTCAAACGATGAGAGGATGCTGATGCATTTCTTTCAAGACAGCTTGTCTGGCCCTTCCCTTGAATGGTACATGTGGTTGGCGCCAACTCAGATAAAAACATGGAAGCAGCTGGCTAAAGCGTTCGTGGCTCATTATAAGTACAACAGTGACTTGGCACCCAACCGGGTCCAATTGCAGGGGTTGTCCCAGGAGAAGGATGAGAGCTTCAAAGAATATGCGCAGAGATGGCGCGACATGGCTGCACGAGTTCATCCTCCTTAGGATGACAAAGAAATGAATGATATGTTCATAGGAACATTTACCGGTATGTTTTATGACAAGCTGTTTCATACTTCTTTGGGCAGTTTCTCGGACTTAATCCTGATGGGGGAGAAAATTGAAAGCAATATTAAACTGGGAAGATTCCAAGCTGAGGAATCCACTTCAGCTGGCAGTAACAGAAGGGCTTTCGGTGGGCGCCGTCAAGGTGATGCGAGTGCAGTGTTTGGGGGCCGAGGCAGAGGTCGAAACCAGTACAATCAGCCGCAGCAGGTGACAAGTGTCACTATTCCATTTCAGCAACAACCAATGCAACAACAGCAACAGCAGCCACAACAGGGGGTACATCCTTCCCAACGCAGAATCCAGGGGGCAGACCAAGGAGGGTGTTTGAAACGCCTCCTTCGACGTATGCAAAATTGCTACAGACGTTACTGGGTCTGAACTTGGTGGAAAAGAGGACTATGGCGCAAGTAACGGGCACTCCTCCGTACGACTTTGACGCGAACAAGCACTGTGAATTCCACTCTGGGGCCCCTGGCCATGACGTAGAGAGTTGCCACGCATTCAAGCATGTGGTGCAGGATCTATTAGATAGTAAGGCTATCAATTTTGGACAGGCAGGTCCGAACATAGTACAAAAGCCCATGCCCAATCATGGGGCAAATGCTATTTTAACCGAGGAGGGTTTGAACTTGATCATAAATGTTGATGACCTCAAGACACCGTTGTGTGAGATAAAGAGCAGATTATTGAAAGGAGGTGTGTATCCGGGCTGCGATGAGTTTTGTTTAGAGTGTTGGACCCAAGCTGGGGGTTGTGCTGAATTGAAGAAGGGTATTTAGACCTTGATAGATGGAGGCACATTAAAATTCGACAGAACGGCAGTTGAGGAACCTGCAGAGGTATTAGCAGACGAGCAAAGTGATGTAGCTACCGTGACAATTCCCCGAAAAACGATAACTATAACGGCGCCAGCCAGGCGACCGCCGATCACTATCACCAAGGCAGGACCAATCCCTTACGAGAGAACTAAGGCTGTACCCTGGACCTATGGGTTGGAAGCATACTGTGATGGGGTGAAAATTGATGTTAGTAAGCAGCCAGTCGAGGTTGTAGACAACGTCGTCGATACCGGAGGGATGACGAGAAGTGGGAGAATTTTTATATCGCCTGAGGTAGAGGCTGAACGACTGGCGAAAGGAAAAGGAAAGATGAATGAGAATGTCCCTGTGCAGAGAAATGAAAAAGAAACGTCGTTGAAGGATGTAGAAGAGTTTATGCGCCTTATTCGTAAGAGTGATTATAAGATTGTTGAGCACCTTCAACAGACGCCGTCAAAGATATCCATACTGTCGTTGCTATTGTGTTCCGAAGCTCATAGGAATGCATTGTTGAAAGTTCTGGATACTTCCTTTGTACCCCAAGATGTTTCCGTGAATCAGCTGGAGGGGGTGTTGGCGCATGTGAACGCAGGCCATAGCTTGAGATTTACAGACTTTGATTTGACCCCGAAAGGGAGAGAGCATAATATGGCGTTGCACGTCTCAGTCGAGTGTAGGGGCTCAGTCATGTCTCATGTACTGGTAGATACCGGATCTTCCTTGAACGTGCTGCCCAAGAAAGCAATGATGAAACTGGACGTCAGAGGAATCCTTTGTACGCCTAGTGACTTGGTGGTCAGAGCATTTGATGGTACACGAAGAACAGTCTTCGGATCCATAACGCTACCTCTACAGGTGGGGCCGGAGGTTTTTGAAACTGAATTTTACATTATGGACATACAGCCTGCATACAGCTGCCTTCTCGGACGACCATGGATCCATGGTGCTGGGGCAGTCACATCTACCTTGCACCAAAAGCTGAAATACATGGTAGGGGATAGTGTGGTCACGGTCTGTGGAGAAGAAGATATATTGGTTAGCCATCTGTCATCATTCAAGTACGTAGAAGTCGATGGCGAGATTCATGAAACACCCTGTCAAGCCTTTGAAGGGTTGCGCATCAAAGACAAAGTTCCAGGGCCGAGTAAAGCGTCAGAGGTGGCCGTCTCGTCATACAAGGAAGCTCAGGCTCTAGTAAAGACTGGTGAGGCAAAAGGCTGGGGCAGGGTTCTGGATATTCCCGTGAAGATGGATAGATTTGGGCTGGGATATCAACCGTCGTCATCAACGCCTGCTGCTGGGGCACCCCGTTTCAAGGGACCGATAACAATCACAGCTAGTGGAGTGTATCACGAGGCCATCAACGCTGTTTCAGATTCTGAAGAAGGAGACAGTGACTGCGACATGGACGCCTGGATTCAGCCGAGCGTGCCAGGACAAGGATTATGCAATTGGTCTATTCAGGAGATTGTTCCTGTGACTCACAAACAGTAATACTTTGTTTTCTTAATTGTTGAACAATCCGGTGTCTTACCCGGGGCATCGTGATTTCGCTTAGGGCTGTGCTGTTATGTACATTGCGTTGTTTAATCATTAAATAAAAGGCGTTTTTTCGTGTACAAATATTGTGATCTCTGTTTTTCCTGTTTTTGTGTTTTACAATAAAATGGCAACGTGGTTATTCGCTTTATACGCATTTTGAAGCATTTAACCATTCCTTTTGCAGGATAATATTTTCAGATGACATCATTGAACCGCCTATGACTCATTTCGACTTTGAGCGCCCGATATTTCAGGCCGAAGAAGAGATTGTTGAAGATGGCGACGTTCCCGAAGAGTTGTCTTGGTTGGTAAAGCAAGAAGAACGAGTCATTCTGCCTCATGAGGAGGTCATTGAAATTATTAACCTGGGGTCGGAAGGGGTTGAAAAGAACATCCGTATAGGAGCCGCGCTGCAGAGCGACGTCAAGCGAAGACTGGTTGAAATGCTCAGAGAGTACAGTGATGTGTTCGCTTGGTCGTATGAAGACATGCCTTGGCTGGATACGGATATGGTTGTGCACCGTCTGCCGCTAAAAGAAGAATGCCCGCCGGTTAAGCAGAAGCTTCGCAGAACTAGGCCAGATATGGCAGTGAAAATTAAGGAGGAGGTCCAAAAGCAGTGGGACGCTGGTTTCCTGGCTGTTACAAAATATCCCTCATGGGTCGCTAATATTGTACCAGTGCCAAAGAAAGACGGTAAAGTGAGAATGTGCGTAGATTACCGTGATCTCAACAAAGCGAGCCCGAAAGATGATTTTCCGCTTCCTCACATCGATGTGCTGGTTGACAACACTGCTCAATTCTCCGTATTCTCCTTCATGGATGGTTTCTCGGGCTATAATCAGATTAAAATGGCGCCAGAAGACATGGAGAAAACTACTTTCATAACGCCTTGGGGAACATTTTGTTACAAAGTGATACCCTTCAGATTAAAGAATGCTGGGGCAACGTATCAGCGTGTAATGACGACTCTTTTTCATGATATGATGCATAAGGAGATCGAGGTTTATGTTGATGATATGATTGCCAAATCCCAGACGGAGGAAGAACATTTGGTGAATCTGCTGAAGTTATTCAAAAGGCTTAGGAAGTTCAGGCTGAGACTGAACCCTAACAAGTGCACCTTCGGGGTGAGATCGGGTAAACTGCTGGGGTTTATTGTGAGCGAAAAAGGAATAGAGGTCGATCCTGCAAAAATAAAAGCCATACAAGAGATGCCGACGCCTAAAACAGAAAAAGAAGTACGTGGGTTTTTAGGGAGGTTGAACTACATCGCGCGGTTCATATCTCACCTGACATCCACGTGTGAGCCGTTATTCAAGCTGTTGAAAAAAGACCAGGCTGTAACATGGAATGAAAATTGTCAAAAGGCGTTCGATAAAATAAAACAGTATTTGCAGGAGCCTCCTATTTTGATACCTCCAGTGGCAGGGAGACCCTTGATTATGTATTTGATAGTTCTTGAGGGAAGTATGGGTTGTGTTCTCGGTCAACACGACGAGACAGGAAGAAAAGAGCATGCAATATACTACTTGAGTAAGAAGTTTACTGAATGTGAATCTCGATATTCAATGCTCGAAAAAACTTGTTGCGCGCTAGCCTGGGCCGCCAAGCGTTTGAGGCAATACATGCTGAACCATACAACCATGCTCATCTCGAAGATGGATCCTATCAAATATGTATTCGAAAAGCAGGCATTATCGGGGAGAATTGCTCGTTCGCAGATGGTTTTGACCGAATACGACATCCGGTATATCTCGCAGAAGGCTATAAAAGGGAGTGTATTATCTGAGTACTTGGCAGAGCAGCCTATTGAAGACTACCAATCGATGAGGTTTGATTTTCCTGACGAGGATATCATGTACCTGAAGATGAAAGATTGTGAAGAGCCGTTGCCAGACGAAGGACCAGAATTGGGTTCCAAATGGCAGTTGATCTTTGACGGAGCTGTAAACGCCTACGGTAGCGGAATAGGGGCAATCATCACTACTCCACACGGGTCGCACATCCCGTTTACTGCTCGATTGACCTTTCTAGTTACCAATAATGAAGCCGAATACGAAGCTTGTATCATGGGGCTTGAAGAAGCCATTGATTTGCGAATCAAAAATCTGGATGTATACGGAGACTCAGCTCTGGTGGTGAATCAAATAAAAGGAGAATGGGAGACACGTCAGCCCAATTTGATACCGTACATGAATTAAGCGAGGAGACTGTTGCCCTTCTTTGACAAGGTTGAATTGCATCATGTGCCGCAAGCAGAGAATCAGATGGCTGACGCCCTGGCCACTTTGTCTTCCATGTATAAAGTCAACTTTTGGAATGAGGCTCCCAGAATTGTTATCTCTCGGCTTGACAGACCCGCCTTCGTGTTTTCCATTGACGAGGCATCTGATGATAAACCATGGTATTTTGATATCCTTAATTTCCTGAAAAAAAAAGAGTATCCGGCTGGGGCATCCAGTCACGATCAGAAGACTCTCAGGAGATTGGCGGGTAATTTCTATTTGAATCCGGACGGTGTCTTATACAGGAGAAATCACGACTTGGTGCTGCTACGTTGTGTAGACGAAAAAGAGGCGAAGCTGCTCATGGAGGAAATACATGAGGGTACATTTGGTACGCACGCTGGTGGGCATGCTATGACGAGGAAGCTGCTGCGGGCAGGTTATTACTGGCTGACTATGGAAACTGATTGTTTCAAGTTTGCGAAGAAGTGTCATAAGTGCCAGATCTATGCGGATAAGATCCATGTGCCTCCGAGTCCTCTGAACGTGATGTCGTCACCGTGGCCATTCTCAATGTGGGGAATCGACATGATTGGAAAGATCGAGCCGACTGCTTCTAACGGACATCGGTTCATTCTGGTAGCGATCGATTATTTTACCAAATGGGTTGAAGCGGCATCCTATGCGAATGTGACCAAGCAGGTGGTAGCCAAGTTTATCAAGAGAGATATTATTTGCAGATATGGAATCCCCGAGCGGATAATTACCGACAACGGTTCAAACCTGAATAACAAAATGATGAAGGAGCTGTGTCAGAATTTTAAGATTGAGCATCACAACTCCTCCCCTTATCGACCCAAGATGAATGACGCTGTTGAAGCGGCCAATAAGAATATAAAGAAGATTGTTCAGAAGATGGTGGTGACCTATAAGGACTGGCACGAGATGCTACCTTTTGCTTTGCACGGTTATCGTACGACGGTACGCACATCAACCGGGGCAACCCCGTTCTTGTTGGTATATGGAATGGAAGCAATGTTACCACTGGAAGTTGAGATTCCTTCCCTAAGAGTATTATGAGATGTTCAACTAGACGAGGCAGAATGGGTGAAAGACAGGTTGAACCAACTGAGTTTAATGGATGAGAAGAGGCTAGCTTCTCTAGCATACGGTCGTTTATACCAGAGCCGAATGAAGAAAGCATATGATAAGAAGATACATCCTCGGAGCTTTCAGACGGGCGACCTTGTGCTAAAGAGGATTCTCCCGCCACAGGCAGATCACAGGGGCAAGTGGACCCCCAACTACGAAGGGCCATACGTTGTCAGAAAAGTCTTTTCAGGAGGAGCTTTGTTGTTGTCCACCATGGACGGTGAAGACTTTACGTCGCCTGTGAATTCGGACGCAGTTAAAAAATACTTTGCTTGAAATTGACCCGCTGGACAGAAAAAAGAGAGTCCAGGCAAAAATGGGGCATCCTGGCGAACCAAAAACAGAATGAAAGGTTCGGGCAAAAATTAGGGATAAAATTGAAAAAAATATACACCCGCGAAGTTGAAAACCTACACTGGGCGGCTTCGGCAAAAAAGGGTATCCCGGTGAACTGAAAACCCGTAAAGGGCGGTTCACGCAAAAGTTAGGGATTTGAAAAGCAAATGACTGCGGTCCGAATTTGATACTGCGGTGCACATTGGTGCGGGAGAATATACCTGAGGGGTCGATTATCAGATACAATCTCTTTGGAAGTGTGAATACCGGGAAAGCACTAGAGTCGGGCGAGTCATAGGAGGATCAGCTCATGATGTTCGTCTGCATCCCGTTGCCGACATGTGTACAAATTTGATTTGTCATTGTATTTACGATTCTTGTGCATACTTGTATATTTGTTGTGTGTAGCTTCCTCTTTCCAGGAGTTACATCCCGTGTACAAAACTCCGCCCATTTAGGGGCCCAATCAATAAAACATGTTATTCAGTACGTGATGCCGGTTCTTTACTGTTTTGTACATGACAAACGCCAAGGTTTAATAAAACTAGCAAGTGTATAACGTCGCTGGCCCTTGCCAATAATTGCTAAAACTTTGAATTGACTGAAAATAATGTCACGAACGCTAACCTGAATAGATTTGGTTGCATAGACTTGTCTTGTCTCGTTTATGGTGTTGCAGGGTTTTTGACCATACGAAGTGGACGATCAAAAGATTGCAGTACTGACCAGAAGCTCGTAACGGAAAGACTCGATCCCCATGCAGGTCGCGCTTCTAAGATAACAATGTTCCTTACTGAAGAAGGATCAGATTCCCCAGCTAGTCGCAGCTTCTCCGAAGGACATTCTCCAGCAAGGTTGTCTACTCTCAGCAGAACTGACGATGCCAAGATTGAAGGCTGTATTCAGACAGTATGGTGTCCCCCAAAAGGATTCCCCCATCCCGAGCAGAGTGGTTTAGCCTCAGAAGATTAATATTCCCAACTTGTGAACTGTACTCAGACAATCTACTCTTCCCAGTAGAGGTTCCCTTCCCAGTAGGGTCATTTACTCTCCCCCAGCGGAGTCAGTTGATTTTCCCCAAGAGAGTCGTTTCGTCCCCAACGGAGTTCTCTCTTTTCAGCAAGTGTTTTTTTCCTCCAAGTGGAAATCGAAGGTTAAAAAAAATCTTCCCGACAGAGTTGGTTGTGTGTCCCGGCATTTATTTTGTCGGAATACCGTGTGATACCCGTTCACTCCCCAGCAAAAGTCCAATTTTCATTGGCACGGGTAAGTCATCCCTGGCAGAAGTCCAATCATGATTGGCGCATTCAGTTATTCCTCAGCGAAGCGGGCTTCACTCTTCCAGCATTTATTTTGCTGGAATAATTCTGTGACGCCTGGTTATCCCCAGCGGAGTTGGCGTTGTCTTCAGCATTTATTTTGCTGAAGCGGTTTTCTGTATCCCAGCAGTTTGAGCCTGCATTTGCATCGGCATATAGTGTCATACTTGCATCCACCGAATAAAAAACGCGTAGCATTTCCATGTCGAATGGAGCATTACGCCATTGTCAAACATATGCATTCTGAAACATAAACCAGGTTGGTTAACCGTTTGTTTCTAGTGTTGTTTTCCTTGCAGGGGGAGAGAGCTCTTGCTCAAATTAATTACCAAACATTCAAGATCTCGGCGTGAGACATGTAATGATAATGTCAATTGTGGCATTATTCCCCACAGAGTTTCTTGTTTAAGTTTCTCTTACCCCTCCAGCGGAGTATTTCTTCAAGATTGTTGTTATAACAATAACAAAAGATTTCGTGAATCGATTTTTGGAAGTTGCCTGGCAGTGTGGATGCAGAAAATCCCCAGTAGAGTCTTTCTCAGATTTGCTGCCATGTCAGCACTGAAAATTGGAAGACTAGACTCATATTGTGTCACCCATATGATTGATAGAGCCAGCTGCTGCAAAGATAGGCAGAAAAGCTGTATCGGAGTGTTCACCCGTAGCAAAGGCGGAGTTATTTTCCTGTATTTGGCAGAGTATGTACCCGTAGCAAAGGCGGAGTTATTTTCCTGTATTCGGCAGAGAGTTTACCCGTAGCAAAGGCGGAGTTATTTTCCTGTATTTGGCAGAGTATGTACCCGTAGCAAAGGCGGAGTTATTTTCCTGTATTTGGCAGAGAGTTTACCCGTAGCAAAGGCGGAGTTATTTTCCTGTATTTGGCAGAGTATGTACCCGTAGCAAAGGTGGAGTTATTTTCCTGTATTTGGCAGAGTATGTACCCGTAGCAAAGGCGGAGTTATTTTCTTGTATTTGGAAGAGTATGTACCCGTAGCAGAGGCAGAATTATTGTCCTGTATTTGGCAGAGTATTTCCCGTAGCAGAGGCGGAGTTATTTTCTTGTATTCGACAGAGTATTTCCCGTAGCAGCGACAGAGTTATTGTCCTGTATTTGGCAGAGTATTTCCCGTAGCAAAGGCGGAGTTATTTTCCTGTATTTGACAGAGTGTCGTCCCGTAGCAAAGGCGGAGTTATCTTCCTGTATTCGACAGAGTATTTCCCGTAGCAGAGGCGGAGTTATTTTCCTGTATTTGACAGAGAATTTCCCGTAGCAGAGGCGGAGTTATGTTCCTGTATTCGACAGAGTATTTCCCGTAGCAGAGGCGGAGTTATTGTCCTGTATTTGGCAGAGTATTTCCCGTAGCAGAGGCGGAGTTATTTTCCTGTATTCGACAGAGTATTTCCCGTAGCAGTGACGGAGTTATTGTCCTGTATTTGGCAGAGTATTTCCCGTAGCAAAGGCGGAGTTATTTTCCTGTATTTGATAGAGTGTCGTCCCGTAGCAAAGGCGGAGTTATCTTCCTGTATTCGACAGAGTATTTCCCGTAGCAGAGGCGGAGTTATTTTTCTGTATTTGACAGAGGATTTCCCGTACCAGAGGCGGAGTTATGTTCCTGTATTCGACAAAGTATTACCCGTAGCAAAGGCGGAGTTATTTTCCTGTATTTGACAGAGTGTCGTCCTGTAGCAGAGGCGGAGTTATTTTCCTGTATTTGGCAGAGTATTTCCCGTAGCAGAGGCGGAGTTATTTTCCTGTATTTGACAGAGTATTTCCCGTAGCAGAGGCGGAGTTATTTTCCTGTATTTGACAGAGTATTTCCCTTAGCAAAGGCGGAGTTATTTTCCTGTATTTGGTAGAGTATTTCCCGTAGCAGAGGCGGAGATATTTTCCTGTATTCGACAGAGTGTTTACCCGTAGCAAAGGCGGAGTTATTTTCCTGTATTTGGCAGAGTATTTCCCGTAGCAGAGGCGGAGTTATTTTCCTGTATTTGGCAGAGTATGTACCCGCAGTGGTGGCAGAGTCATTTTCTATAATAGTGACAAAATTTTCCCGTAATGGTGGCGGAGTCATTTCCCGTAGTGGTGACGGAGTTATTTTCCCGCAGTGGTGGCGGAGTTATTTCCGGTAGTAATGACAAAGTATTACCCGTAGCGATGGCGGTGTTGTTATTTTCCCAGATTATTACCCGTAGTGATGACGGTGTTATTTTCCTGTATCAGTGGCAGGGTCATGTTTTATTGATAGAAGTACTTCTCCCAGTGAAGTCGATAAGTTCATTCCAGTACTAAAAAGATAATGTTGAAATCAGATTTGTAGATAACGTTCCCCAAGCAGTTGTGCAGTTTATTTCTGCAGTTGGCAAATTTCCGGGTTCTTAGTATTCAACCGTCTCGTACCTCGAATGTTTGAAGGCCGTTCGCTCTTCACCCAGTCGGGTCCAAGTCGCTTGAATAGGGGCAGCTGTTGCACCCTAAAATTTGCTCAACTTATTTCATTTGGTTTATGTTTCAATTGCATTGTCATTTGCATAAAAAGTCATGTACATAGTCTAATCATTTGCATAGCATAGCATAGCCAGCCATCCAACAAGGGACCAAGTACCGTTCTTATCTCTATGAGCATATCAAGAGGTTCTTATTCAAATTCAATCTTATCCAAGTCATCAGAAAGAAATTGAAATCTGAGAAGTCAATGGACCAAGCAGTGGATCTATCTCCTATCTTGAGGGTATTTGAAGATCATCAAAGAAGTTGTGAGTTATGAATTGAGGTCATGGAATGTGTACAGACATCCTGGAAGACTTAGAGGGTCATTTTGAAAGTGAGACAAGTCATTGATGTGATTACAAGAGCTGCAGTTGAAGACAGTCAACTAGGATGTCATCTGGGTCAACCCTAGGTCAAGTGCTTGATTGAAGGGCATCAAGGCCTGTTTGAAAGATGTGGGATGCCTCATTTGACATGTAGATATGGATGTGGTTTTGTGCCAAGGAGAAATCAAGAGAAATCAAGAAGAAGAGAGGTTTCTAAATTAGGGTTTATGTGTAAAATCCCCTGATTTAGGGCAAACTTCCCAGCAAGATAATTCAAAATGCAAGTCTCAAATGGATCCTTGGCCAATATGAAACTTGTAGACTATCTCAAGACATTTAATTTTAGTGGTGGAAGGCATTAAGTAGATTTATAGAACTCAAGTTATGGTTCTTGCAAGTTACAGGTCATTAGAGGCATCTGAAATTTGTCTGTGAAAGTTACTTGACTTCCAAGCAACTTTTACCCCTCAAGGAGCTTTCAAATGGATTTCTGGCCAACATGAAAGTTGTTCCTCACGATCTTATCTTTCTAGAAAGGTATAGTATGCCTTCATATGATTTGTGGAACTCTACTTATGACTTTGGCAAGCAAAGGGCATTTTGGTCATTTGGAAATTATAGGTCATTTCAAGCATATGGCCATATCTCCTACTTCCAAGCTTCAAATGGAAAAACCTTCAACATCAAAGTTTCTTAGAATGATGTTTTAAGGCTAGTAGGTTGGTTATGAGATGTTGGAAAGGCTCATAGCAAAAAGTGATAAAAATGGCTTAAAAATGAGGTATAAGTTAATTCAAGTGAAATGGAAAATCCTAAAATCCAAGTTCCAAATCCAAACCATGGCATATGATAGGTCATTTTGACTCCCAAGGACATTTTAAGAACAATGGTTCAGCCACAATTTTGATTTGAGGCTTAAATCTTGGGTTTGCTTTGTAAAAGTCTTACTTGCATAATGGCATACCAAACCAAAACAAGGAAAATGTCCATAAACAAGGTGTTTGAGCTTTGTATCTTGTCCAAAATATCACTTAAGGAGAAAATGAAGATAATTACTCAAGTTGTAAGGGTTTTTGTCATGATATCTCATATGGTGAGAATGGAAATGCAAAATATCATTTCATGAAAGTTCAAGTTTCTACTAGAGTGATCTAGATGATTCTAAACCCTTATAAATCAGTCTATATTACAATCTCCATTGGTGAGAGGTTGGTGATTGTTGATGTTAATGGTGGTAGAGAATAGAAATTGAACCAAAAATTTTCCATTTGCAAATTGTAGTGAAACTTCATCTTTCTCTTCATTACCCTTCCATATTTCTTCACAAATCATCTCCACAAACCTCTCTGAACATGTTCATGCTAGAGTAAGGTTCCATTGTTGAAGAATTGGAGCTTTCCAAGTGAAGTTGCAAAAGAGCAAAAGGGATTGGATCTGAAGATACAAGCCATCTCCATCAAATCTTGTGCAAGCATAGTATTGTTCATCACCTAGGGACCATTATTGAAGATCTACAAGGCCTGATTCGAAGCTTTTCAACACCTACCATTGCAAGGGTCAAGGTATGCAAAATCTTTCCCACACTTTGATTTAGGCATGGCTAGGATTGATTCTTGTTGTAAAACCATTAGAGACCATTAGGTGATTCATTTGGATGAGTTTAAGACCAATTAGTGAGGTTTCATTAATGGAGGTTGATTCTTGATGGAGTTGGAATGGGTGATTTAATGGATGATAATGCACGAATTTTGGTTGGTTTTAATCAGCATGGCATAGGGATTAATTATATATAAAGATTGTTGAGTTTTGTGATGGTTGAAAATTGAAGAAAGTTTGGATCCATGGTGTTGTACTGTTCGGGTAGGATGATAGAGAGAGTTTTAATGCAAACCATTGCCACAGTTGGATTCTACATGAAAAATAGAGTAATTTTGGTTCTTGGATCATGGCATTTGATGGAGAAATGAGAGAGAACGAAGGTGATGAAGTTGTGTGCATGGAGTTTATTTTCATGGTGTTTCAAAACCCTAAGTGTTCCAAGGAAGAAGACAACTCGGGAACCGTTGGATCTGCGCAGGACTTTTTGACTTGGAGGACCATCCAACGGTCCACATTCGAACACGCAAAATTGGAGGGAGCAGCTGCACCAAACGCAACATTTGGTTAAGTGAGCCAGCATGGGCCTCACGCGAACTGCTTTCCCCACCCCCCTTTGTCCAGGCCCATCTCATTTTAACTGAAATACCCGCTATTCACACCACCGTTACTGTTTTTTTCTTTTTATTTTTGACTTTTTCTGATAAACGCTGGGCCCAGGCGCGCCTTGCTACGCGCACCCCCAGTCTGGGCCCATCATAATAATAACTGAATATATTTGCTTTTCATACCCCTCATTCATTTTCACATTAAATATTACTCCAAATTTCATCAAATTTCAAAAATTCATAACAAATCAAAAAATGAATATTTTTTAATGAAACTTTTTTTTCCCATTTTTCATTTTTTGTCTAGAAAATTATAAAAATATAAAATTGTCATTTTATTTCATTTTCATATTTTTTGCATATTTTTACATTTAATAGCTTTTTTTAATTCTTTTGGTTTATGCTACTATTTGTTGAATTTAGTTTAGGAGCTTCCTTTAGGATTTTTCCCCCATTCTTTTTAGTATAAATAGATATGGATATTAGGTGCCCCCCTGATTTTTATACTATTTTTTAGGATTTATTTTAGGTAGTTTAGTTAGGAATTATTAGGATAGTCAATTAGGGTTGTGAATATAATATAGGTATAACAAAACAAGTTTCTTTTTGGGTTTTCTTTAGGACAAATTAGAAGATGGGACTATAGGGGTATTATGGGTAAGTGATAGATCCCTTAGAAAATGCTAGAAGTTCCCCTATTATATTAATACTATTAGTATATTCTTGTAATTGATTGATTGTGTGGTGTGCCCTCTCTAGGGTTATTTGTTTGACTGTGTGGGGTATTGGGCCTGCTTGGGGTTTGGGTTTAAGTTGAAGACTTTGCTGATGGAGCCCATTGAAGACAAGGAATGAAGATCTATTTCCAGAGTTGATGAAGAGTATATCTTGCTGGCAGCTGTTGAAGGTTATAGGCACTAGGAGCTAGGTAGAGCTCTAGAATAGGAACTTGATTCACAAACATGGAAGGTCTTGTTTGCCTCCATTCTTTCTCTATGATTCAAAGTCTCTTTTAAATACCCACCTCCTTCCTTTGGAAGGATTAGTGAATGTATTTGAAAGATAGAACTTTGAGAGAAAATTGTCTGTATCATGTTAACAGTCAGTAGGCCACACTTGGTAGGCAACTGACTGCTTAACATCCAATGCATCCTGTTAACTGCTGCTCATCTTGGAGAGAGGGACTTGAAGGAAAGCCATTGAAAGATTGAAGATAGAGACCTTGCTTGAAGGCTTGAAGATGAAGACTGATGCTTGCTTGAAGCCTGTAGATGGTTGAAGATGACTTGAAGACAGATGTTGATGAAGCCTGCTGCTTGCTGTTTATTTTTGCTGTTTATAATTTTTGATGTATTGTTTGAATTTCCCTGACTGTATTGTGTGCCATTTAATCTGTTAGGTTGAAAGCGAATTTTGTTCGCTTTTGCCTGTTGTTTTCTAGGTTCGAGGTTGAGTGGGACTCCCTTGCCTCGCTTGTATTGCTGCATCCATGCATTTTACTGCTTTATTGTATATATGCTATTGTTTCTGTTTCCGTTTATCCCTTAGGATCTCTGTTTCTCTCTGCGCAAGAGAGGAGCATGATAGACATTAGGTCTTAACCCATGCATGATAACATTAGGTTAGTTTGATTCCCTTTTCAACCATAGGTTAGAGTTCTGTCTCTTCTTTCTCAAAACAAACAGAAAAACACAATAAATATTTCAAACACAATAAAAGACACTTCTTCCGTAAAAGAATGTGAACTCATCAAAACGTCATTTTTGTCCGCTTGGACCAGTAATCGGAAAAACCCTTTTTCAGAAGGAGATAAAAACAATCAAGACAGACTTGTGTCATGCGTGGCCCGAACTACGTTTGCTCTGATCTTTCATGCTGTTTGAAAGTACGTAGGCATAGGATGCGATATCCTAGCGAGCAACCTTCCCCTCCTTTCCCGTAGGTAGGCGAACTACGTTGACTCTGATTTCTCGTTCCAGACGGGAATACGTAGGCATAAAGTGCGATACTTTGCCGAGTCATTTTTTTTAACCCATGACCTGTAGAGTAGATAGAATAACAATCCGTACTAGAAAACAAGCGTGGATCCCGTCGAGTACGACGGACGTGAGGGGTGCTAATACCTTCCCCTTGCGTAACCGACTCCGGAATCCAGGATTTAGTTGCGATGACCATTCCTTTCCCGTTTTGCGTTAGGTTTACTCTGAGCGTTTCCTTTCCCTCCTTTGGGATAAATAACGCACGGTGGCGACTCTTCTGTTTAGCCAGCGCCGATTTTCGCAGTAGCGACAGCATGCAACAACCATTTCACACATAACTGTCACGCATACCCAACAAAATTTATACCTATATTCATAATGCCAATCCATAAACAACAAAATTGCTGCTATAAAATGGTAAAACCACAACAATTAGCGACCATAGCCTTCAATACCAAACTTTTCACCCTCATTTCGGAAGCTCTTTTGAGCCAAAGAATCCCTGCCAAACCTCTCATCCAACCTTCTTCTTTCTCAATTCATACCTTCACAAAACAAAACATTTGTAATCACTAACCTTAAATCCAATGAGTTTCTTCATTCTTCTTCCACCTCTAACAACAACCTTCTTCAACCTTCACAAACCCTTCAAAACCAACTTTTTTCACCCACTTTAAAACCCAACCATCACAAACCATTCCAAAACCCACAACAAGTCAGAACCAGAAATTAGAGGAGAAAGAGAGATTGAGACAAGAAACCAAACAAAAATATGATTCGAGCGAACGAACCTGAAACGAATTTGAGCGAAGAAAAACTAGCATTGCGCAAAAAGAAGCGGCTTTGTGTTCTTGGTTTGATTTCTTCTTTTGATGGTGTTCGGTTTTGATTTACAATGCCTCATTTTACTTGTTGTTGTTGTTAATCCTTTTATTTTAATATGCTATTAGGAAGAGTGTGTTGTGTTGTTTGTTTATGGTTGCGGCACCTTGATGCTCCGTGGTCGTGTTGTGACTCTGAAATTTTTTCTAAAAAAGGTTTTGTCTAGCTTCTAAAATGAACTGTGCCATGGCTTGTTTTGACCTTGAATAGGTTTACTTTTTAAGCTGTGTGAGATATGGGCTTAGCCCATATGGTGTAATTTGCATACAACGTTTTTGTTTTTGTTGAAACCTGCTTTTTGAAAGATGATGGGATCTTAGCCACGTGAATCTTTCTATATTCACACTCATGCGTCGTAACTTGAAATTTGACCTCCCCCTTTGCCTTTTACATAAGCATGTGCATTCACATAGCTGGCATACGCATCCACACTTTTCCTCTGTGATTTTTGTTGCAAGAATATTCAAGTTTTTCAAGCCCGATTAATCACATCCTCACAAAGTCACCACATCGTCATTACAAGCGCAAAATAAGGGTTTTTATGCCTACTCATCAAAGCAAAAAGTCAAAAATAGGAGCCATGGCCATAACACATTTTTTCAAGTAAATTGAGCAAATTTTGGCCTAGTTAATGGATTAACCATTCTTAGGATTTACTTGGTTCTAGCATTGTGTGGAATATTCTAGACAGTTCAAGACCATTCAAGACACTCCACTTACATTTAGTCCAATACATCAATTTGGATCAAGACTACCATGTAACTTTATTTCCAAGCATGATGACCTTTTGATTTAGACTTGCATTGGGATTGCTACCGAGTTAACTACCTAACTAACTGAGTCAACTTCTGACTCAGTGAGTTGAGTCCAACTAACTCCAAGGCTAGTTCCAAAGCAAACTCCAAAGCAAATTCCAAACCTAGAAACTCTAGAGAAAAACTCTATATAAACAAAGCTTCATCGTTCTCACTCTCAATTCTCTCACATTCTCTCTGAATTTTTTGCAACTTTTTCTCACATTCATCTTCACTTTCTTCCCAAACCACACTAAAGCTCAAATTCACCATTAAAGAGTAGTAACTTTCACATTCAAAATGTTTTTCTCTTGAGCTTAACCTCCATCATCTTGCTATTCTACTTGGTTTTCTAGAGTTTCTATAGCTTTTGCTTCAAATCAAGTGATTATCTCAAGCTTCTTCGGTGCAAATTCGTATTTGGAGATTTCGTTGCATTTTGCTTGGTTTCGCCATGATTCAGTTACAAGTTCAGATTTCTATGTTTTTCTTTGATTATCTTCATCACAATTCACTTGCAACAACATCCAAGGCAAATTTCAACCTTGTAGGTTGGTTATCCTTTGCTCATTTTACTGTTTCGATCGTTTTCGTATCGCTTGTGATATAGTTTTGATAATTTCTTGTGTGAATTGATTATGTCATTTCTTGATCATTGATCTTGATGAGTTAATCAATTCAATTGATGATTATTTATTGTTTTGGACTTGATTTTTGTGCATGAATATTTTCCCTAGCATGTGAGTGATTGCACAAATCATAAGTGGCCAAAAGTGATTTTGAAGAATCAATTTTCAGCCACTGCTTCAATGTTAATCGATTAACACTTTGCCAGTGTAAAAGTGTTAATCGATTAACACTACCTTTTTTTAGCCAAAGTGTATTTTTTTTCAAAGGTTAATCGATTAACCACTTTGCACTGGCAAATGGTTAATCGATTAACCCTGCTCCAGAATGTCATTTTTGTGCTTTTTTAAGTGTGTTTGACATTCTTTTCTCATTCAACTCCCATGGATTGATATGATTTATTTTTATGGATATTATATGAGTCATTTAACTTCTGTTTGAAGCATGTTTGTAAACTTTCTGATGCTCGATTTTATCGATTACATATTTCTTCACATTTTTGGCATTGTATGATCATGTCAATTCTTGCACATTCTTCAATCACATGCTACATGATTTGTGATGCATACTAAATGAAATTTGGTACTGTTTTTCACTTTCATTCATGTTTGAATTAAGTTTGTTCTTCATGGAATGAACTTAATCTTGTATAATCAATAATTCACCTTTTTGCTTTAATGATTTTTCATCTCCTTTGGAAAATTGTTAGCACATCACTCCCTTTGGGTTAATTGATCGAAACCTTGTTTCGATTAGTTGATCTTCCCTCTTTCTTTTCTTTAGGATATTTTAAAACCTTGTTCTCTCGATCCCCCGCAGATTTGAAGACTTGCAATACGTTGGAGCACTGTACAAGTTTGCCCCGTTACTCTGTCGGTTTCGTTTACCATACTACACTTTGGTGTTAGGGAAGGAATAAGAGTGGAGAATTATTACACTCATTTTGATTATTTTTGGTAGGGGATGAATGACCCTGTGCCTGGAATAGTCATCTATAACTCCTTACTATAGTGTCTTCTTCCCAGCTGAGTCGATCCTTGATCACTTGTACCCTTAGCATTTTTCTCCTAGATTTAACCTCCTCCTTTCGATTCAACACTCTTTTCTCTATTGGCCAATCTATTCTTTGATTCCCCATAAGATTTGTAATCATTCCTTGTCTTTGGTTAAAGCCAATTCTTTTCTTCCCCAGCGAAGTCTCAATCCTTTTTCTTCGGTTAAACGCAGTCTGGCTGTCAATACCAAATTCCTGGCGGAGTTCGCAATCTTCTCTTGGTTCTATCTCCTTCTTGTTTGGTTAATTACTTCTTGTCAGTCAAGCCACCAATTTGCTATTTTCTCAGTTAACCACAGCTCATATGTTAACATATTGGGTTCCCCTTGGGTTAATCACCCATTTCCGGTTAATCACCCATTCTTTGGTTAATCACAGTCCGCCTATTAAAACCAAATTTCTTTGGATTAATCACCTTCTCTTGGTTAATCACTTGTTCCTCAGTTAACCATAGTCCTCCTACTAATATACTGAGCTTCTTTTGAGTTAACCATCTCCTAGTTAATCACTCATTCTTTTCGTTTAATCACAATCCGCCTGTTAAACACCAAATCCCCAACAGTTAGCAACCTATCTTTGGTTCAAATACTCGCACCTTTGGGTTAGTAACCTTGTTTCAATTCAACTACCCTTTCCTTCAGTCAAGTATTGTTTGCTCAGTCGGTGTACCATCATTTGGGTCACAACCTTCGCTTGGTTCCACACCCGTCCTTTGGGTCATAACCTTCGCTTGGTTTCACACTCGCTCTTATGGTTTATCACCATCCTTTGGTTAAAACCAACTACTTTCTCCTTTCGGTTAACCACTATTTATCAGTTAACACACTGAATTCTCTAGAGAGTCAAACGCCTTCTCTTGGTTCAATGCTCTCTCTCATTCTGGTTCATCACAGTCCATCTGTTGACACCTGTAACACCCTTCTAAAACCTACAAAATAAATATAAATAATCAGAGTAGGCACGAGGATAGTAGGCTCGAGGGCCCCAATCCTCCGCGAGCACACTAATTTAAAACCTTTATTTTTTTCCTTTTCCAAGTAACCTTTAGATAGTAACACCCATCCGCGCAAAGAATAAATAAAATGGTTCCCGTTGAATACAACAAATGTGAGAGATGCTAATACTTTCCCCTCGCATGACCGAATCCCTTACCCATTTCTCTTCCAATTGGGTTTTATTGATGTTTTCTCTTTCCTTTTGGAATAAATAAATTTTGGTGGCAACTATGTTATATCATCGAGCGTGCGATGCACTCGGTATTTTTTACGCTGCGACATCGGGTAGCTAAGGTGACTTGGCATGGTGAGGTGCATGGAGACATGGAAAGGTCATGACACATGGAGACACCATCAAGAATTATGAAGCATCTTGAACAAAAGTGAGATGACTTATGAATGAAGAAGAAGTAGGATTAAGGTCTAGGGATTAGGATTAGGTGGTTGTGTTTGATCGACTGTTTGACCAAAAAGTCAATAGTTGACCAAAAGTCAACTCTAGATCAAAACATGTAAATTTTTGTAAATTTTGATTTTTGGTTATTGTAATAAATGTTTGAATATTCTTGTGATGAAAATGTCCCTTGAATGATGTATTTTGCATGTAACTTGCACTTTAAGAAACATGACTTTTTCCTCCAAATATTTTTTTTTAATATCCAAAGATATGAGCTTGAATGAATCTTGCATCTTATTATCTTTATATTGAATCTAAGTTGAAAAGTCTTGAACCAAGTGAGTAATTAAAACCAAGTAGCCATGTAGTATCCATAGAGGATGGTCAACAGAAAGTCAACCCTAAAGTTGACCTTTGCTTGACCAAAATCAACCTGAGAATGGCCTTCAGAGATCCATGTCATGATACCATCCATAGTAACCAAAGACCATAATCCAAAACTTAGGATTACACAAGACTTTAGTCAAAGAAATACATCCCCCGAGTCAATTGAATCACCGAGATTCCATAGGTTGAATTCCCAAAGAAACCTCCAAATATTTTTTTTTGAATATCCAAAGATATGACATTGGGTTTAGCTTGATTTCTAGCACAAACACCTGCATAAAATGTGATATCATGTCTACTTATTGTGAGGTATATCAAACCTCCAACCATGCTTTTATATAAACTTTGATCTACATCAACTTCATTTTCATCTTTGGTTACTTTCACATGTATTACAGTTGGAGTTCTCTTGTGACTTTCATTATCAAGCCCAAAATTCTTCATTATAAGCTTAGCATACTTGCTTTAAAATACAAAAATGTTGTCTTCCATTTACTTTACTTGAAGACCAATAAAGTCAGTGAGTTCTCCCACAAGACTCACCTGAAATTCAGAATTCATTTGTTGGACAAAATGTTCCACCATCTAGTATGATATCCCTCCAAAGACTATGCCATCAACATAAATTTGGGAAATTATGATTTTTCCTCCATCATTGTCTACAAACAGAGATTTATCCATTCCACCTCTTTTGTAACCATTGTTGACCAGAAACTCTTTTAATCTTTCATACAAAGTTCTTGGAGTTTATTTTAAGCCATAAAGAGCTTCCTTTAACTTATACACATGATATGAAAAACTGGGATCGATGAACCCCTTTGGTTGCTCAACATAGACATGTTCATTAAGATAACTATTCAGAAAGGAATTTTTAGCATCCATTTGATACAACTTAAATTTCATCATGCATGAAATTCATAATAACAATTTAATGGACTCAAGTCTAGCAACTGGAGCAAATGTTTGATCAAAATCAACTTCTTCTATTTGAGGTACCTTGAATAACTAGCCTTTCCTTGTTCCTTGTTACATTACCAAACTCATCATATTTGTTCTCGAATATCCACTTAGTACCAATGACATTGACATCTTTAGGTCTTGGAACTAATACTCCTTCTAAATTAACAGAGTTCCTCTTGCATAACATTTATCCATAATTCATTTGTCAATGTTACTTTGACATTATTATGTTCAATCTTGGAGATGAAGCAAAAGTTGGAAATCAGATCTCTGGATTTGGTGATGACTCATTCGTTCAGATTTCCTATGGCATTTTCAATAGGATGATTTTTTGGATTCTGATATATGGTCCCTTATTGGTTTGAGGATTTTCAGAATTTGTGTTTTCAGTACAAATGTTTGACTCATTAGGTGGAAAATTTGGTGGGAAATATGTATGTTGGGGGGAAACATCATCTTTATCATCAATAACATCCTATTATTTAGGGTTATCATCAATGACAATATTAATAGATTCCATCATTGTCTTGTTAATAATGTTGTGCACCATGTAGGCTCTTCTATTGACAGAGTAACCAAGGAATATCCCTTCATCACTCTTTGGATCCATATTTCTTCTTTGCTCATGATCTACCAAGATGTAGCACTTTCTACCAGAGATGTGGAAGTATTTAACATGTTTTCCTCCCTTTCCAAAGCTCATGGATAATAGCTTTAGTTATAGATCTGATGGTCACTCGACTTTGAATGTGACAAGCAGTGTTCATAGCTTCAACCCCAAAACGGTAAGGAAGTAACTAGGCATGCAACATGACTCTTGTAGCTTTTTACAGAGTTTTATTCTTGTGTTTTACAACTCCATTTTGTTAAGGTGTGATAGGAGCAAAAAATTCACGACTGATCCCTTCAGTTGAGCAAAATTCAAAGAGCTTGGAATTCTCAAATTCCTTGCCATGGTCACTTTTTATCTTAACAATTTCACATCCCTTTTCTTTTTGAATACATAGACATGGCTCTTTGGAAACATCAAAGATGTCAAATTTTTCTCTAGTGAAGTTAATCCATGCATACCTTGAAAAATCATCCACATGCACAAATACATATCTCTTTCCACCAAAACTTTTCACTTGCATAGGCCCCATGAGGTCCATATGAAATGATTCAAGAACTTTTGAGGTGGTCAGATGTTGGAGCTTCTTATGGGACATATTGGTCTGCTTTCATATTTGGTAATCTCTACATATTTTGCCTTATTCAATCCTCAACTTAGGTAAACCTCTGATGGCTTCTCCATATATGATCTTCTTCATGCTTTTATGGTTAAGATCACCAAGTTTTTGGTGCCATAACTTAGTTTCATCAACCTTGGATATCAAATAAAATGAGGGCTGAGATATCCACATATAGAAATTGTCCTTGGACCTGGAACCCTTCATTAGAACTTCTTGCACTGTGCTGGTGATAATACATTTAAACTTGTTGAATTTAACATTAAGACATTGATCACTTAGCTAACTGATGTTATCAAATTTGTAGTTAGACCTTATTCTAGCAGCATATCTTCAAGACAAGGGAAACCTGAACATACCAACTTTTCTATACCCTTGAGTCTTCCTTTTACTCCATCACCAAAAGTGAAATAGCTATTTGAGCAGGGTTTCAATTCTCCAAGATATGTCTTTTCTCTAGTCACGTGTTTGGAACATCCACTATCAAATTACCAATACTTTCTTGAGGAAACTCTAATAGATGTATGTGCTATAAGGAAAGTGACAGTTTCCTTGGGTTTCCATTCCTTCTTTACTTGAATTTTCTTCCTTTTCTTTCCTTTGGACCTTGGCTAAATATAAGACTAGGGAAAAGTTAAAGCTTCTCATAAGAAGCTCAGGAGTTTGGAAGAAGGAATCTTTTGGTTGGATACATTTGGAGATGAAGAGAGATATAAAGGAGATCAATAAGCTAGAAAGTCTGCTAGGATGGAATCAAAATGTTATTATCAGAGACTTAAATGACAAGAGAGGAAAGGAAACAAGAATAATGTGGGAGAAGCTCCATCATTAAGATAACTTACTTAGGTAGAAATCTAGATCGAGATCTAGTAGATGGGTTATGGAATATGTGGAAGAAGTTAAAAAATAAGCTAGAAAATTCTTTGCTCAGAAATTTAAAGAACCCGACTGTTGCACCCCAAAATTTGACCAACCGGGTCCCGTATCTGGCTCGATGTTTCGACGCATGACCGCATTCGCATCCGCATATCGCATACAGTGCATTTTTTTCAGTTGTTTTGATTTTATCGGGATCACAGCCCTCGTCTCGCGTTTCAGGTGTTTTTAATCAGTTTAGATAGGTAGAATCGTATTTTTTGGAATTCGTGCTATTCCCGGTGTTTTCGGCTCGCGCTGTTATTTTTAGGGATATTTCGGTGTCCGTTTATTTTTACCGGTTACTCCGGTGCGCTCTCGTGGTGTTATTTGTCGTTCTGTGCTATTTTTGTTCCTTCGGGAATTATCGTGATTTTTCTGGATTTTATTGGCCATTATTAGAGTATAATAGATTTTAATAGAATATTGATAGATTTTCTTTATATTTTTAATAGTTTTAATCTTTTTTTAGAATATATTAGATATTAAATAGATATTTTATCATTTTCTTAATAGAATAATATAGATTTTCTTGATAGAATTTTAATAGATTTTAGAATATTAGGTTTTAATCTAGATATTAAATAGGGCTTAATCTCCTTTTATTTTTAATAGGATTTTAGATTAATATAAATGTTAATAAAGTTTAGAATATTAATTGTTTGTTTTAATTTTGATTAGGATTTTATTAGGTCCATCAGATTCATTAATCACGTGTTCATCTTGTTAATAAATTTATTAATCATTTGCACTAATCCATATTATTTCCATTTAACAATTTTCATTAGTCTGTTGATCCATTTCTTAGTCCAATTCAATCCTTAATCACGTTTCCATGTCATTAATCCATATTACTCAGTCATTAGTTGGTATTAATCATTGGGCCTCATTATCCAAATCTGCGAAGCCCATTCAGCAAAGTCCAGATTTGCCAGCAGTATAAAGTCAGCGCACCACGTGTTATCCAGGGGGGATCCACATTTTTCACCCAGATCACGCCACCTCATACTCCACCTTCTCCCTCTCCACACCACGTGGCACGCATGCGCCAGCTCCCTCCACTACCCCTGCCACTTGTCTCCACCGCAACCTTCACCGGTTGCATGGCCGGCGGCCATGCAACCACCGCCTCCAACCGTCTCCGGCACCTCTAACTTACTCCGGCCACTGTCTGTTTCGCCGGAAAGCCAGAAAACGCCAAAAGCCCAAAATTCTCCAATTTTCCTCCAATTTCTCCGATCCACAATCATCTTCCTCCTCCAATCCATCTTCGTCACCGATCGATAAACTCCAGTAAACTTTTATCGTTGTTCATCATCACCATGGATCTTCACCAACAAATCTTCAGAGCGCTCATCCGTTTCGTTTTTCCAGAAATCGCCGTGGATTCATCGCTCATCTTCAAGATCTTCAAAGATCTTTGAAGATCATCTTCAACATGCAAATTTCAAGAACGTCCTCACAACAACCGCGTTCATCATTCTCCAGATTCGTCAGATCAACAAGATTCCTTCAAACCACATCACCTTCAGATCATCAACGCTTGCCAAGAAAACATTCAACAATGGTTCATCAGATTTCCACGAGAACTTCAGATGTCTACGCATCAACCTCAAACATCCATCGTATCTGTAGGCGAACTTCAGATCTCCTAGGAATGTCCAGATCTTCATTCAAGAACGTTCAATCTTAGCCGTTTTCCAGATCCATCGCAACTCCAAGATCGGTTGATCTTCATCAAAGCTTGCTGAAAGCTCCGTCAACCTTCATCCAAGAACCTTCAGGATCTCCAACAACATCTTCATCATCTACCATCAAGCAACGCATCTCCAACATCAAACTTCAACAATCTTCTTCGTTTGGAAGATGAGCGAGATGAAGGAAGTTTCGAGGTGAGTAGTTTGAGATGGATACGAGGAGAGACATAGAGATTGAGGGGACTGGGAGGAGACGATGAGGGAAGGAGGTTTCGGACAATGGAAGTGGAAGAGAACAGACGGCGGCGAAGTGAGAGAGGAGAAGACTTAGGGTTTCTGAATGGTGCTAGGAGAGGAAGGGTTTCGTGGACTGGATTGGTATTGGGCCTAAGCCCAACGAGTATCTAACCGTGCACCCTTCATTTTCCACTTCGCACCCCCCTGGTCCTGTTGGGTTGCTGGTTGTTGGGCTGGGCCCAACGAGCTTCTGAATGCACCTCCGGTTCCATGCTCACACCCCCCGTCCCATTGTTTTAGTTTGTTTGGATATTATATTGTGGGCTCAAGCCCAACTGTTTTTTTTCCAGACTGCACCCCCTGTAATCTGCTGTACCCCCCCTCCCCTCTTTTGTATTTTTCTTTTCTTTATTCTTATTTTGCTTAGTTTTTCTATTGAAAAAAGATAGTTGAAAAAAATAGAAAAATAGAAGAAAAAATATATGAAAAAAGAAGAGAAAAAGGATAGTTGAACAAATAGAGAGAAGAACATATTGAAAAAGAGGAGAAAATATGTGAAAGAAGATATTGAATAAAAGAGAAAAAGAATGTATATGTGAAAATAGTGAAAAAAGAAAAGAAATATGAAAAGAAAAAATAGATATATGGGAAAAATGTTTGAGGTAGTTTAGAAGTCCATTTGTTAGGGGACTTTTTACACTTTTAGAGATAATTTTTAGAAGTTCATTTGTTAGGGGACTATTTTCTATTTGATTTTTCATAGGATAGGATAGTATTTCCTAGGAGTTTATTTTTCAGTATTCAACCATTGTAACCATTTTTCAGAATATCAATAAAACAAGATTTGAGCTGTGGTCCCGAAAGTAGCCGAACTACAGCTGCTCTGATTTCTCGTACCAGACGAGAATATGTAGGCATAGGATGCGATATCCTAGCGAGCACACTAACAATTAACCATTTTGTTCTCTCGCTGCTGTGCGATCGAGACTTTCCCGCTGACGACTAATTGTTACCCCTTTTCTCTTGCCCGAGTGCATTTGAGACCAGACCGTAGTTGTTCCCGTAGGTTCCCGAACCTTTGAGACCAGATTAATTTCTCACTGCTGTGTGAGAATACCCTGTTTAGCCGTAGTTAGCCTGAACTACGTAAGCTCTGATCTTCCATGCAGTGTGGAAGTACGTAGGCACAAGACGCGAGGTCTTGGCGAGCCAATTTTCCCGTAGTCCCGAACTACGTTGACTCTGACTTTCTCTCTTGAGAATACGTAGGCATAGAGTGCGACACTCTATCGAGTCAATTCCCTTCCGTTTAGATTTAGCAGCCGTAGATAGATTGTTTTTGCATCCTGTAGACAACCCAAGCAAGCGTGGATCCCGTCGAGTACGACGGACGTGAGGGGTGCTAATACCTTCCCCTTGCGTAACCGACTCCCGAACCCAGGTTTTGGTTGCGATGACCATACCTTTTCCCGTTTTTTGCGAGGTTTACTTCGAGCGTTTCTTTTCCCTCCGTTGGGATAAATAACGCACGGTGGCGACTCTTCTGTCAGCCGGCGCCGATTTTCGCAGTAGCGACACCGAAATTCAAATACCTACACTAGAATCATTAAATTTTAGAATTTTATCTTTGAAAGATATCATCAAGCTGGAAGAGCCTTTCTTAGAAGAAGAAATAAAAGCAACCATTTGGGGGTGTGATGGGAACAAAAGTTTTAGGTCAAATGGATTCAATTTTGAATTCATAAAAATATATTGGAATATCCTTAAGACATTCATGAATGATTTCATTTAGGAATTCCATAGTAATGCCAGGCTCTCTAAGGCATTTACTTCTTCTTTTTAAACCTTGACCCCTAAGAATAAGAACCCTCAAGGTCTGGAGGAATAGAAGCCCATTTGCCTAGTGGGATTTCTTTACAAGAATCTCTCTAAAGTCCTAGTAGTAAGGATGAAGAAATTTATGGGAAATCTCATCTCTAAGAACCAATCAACATTTATCCCTGACAGATAAATGTTTGATGAGGTCTTGAAAAGAAGATTGTCCACATGGAAGAGTAGAAAGTTATCTATAGAAGGTAGAAATAACTTTGATTAACTTCACTCTTAACAACATTCCAATCTTCCAATTATCTTTTTTAAATTCTTCTATGAAGATCTGGAAAAAATTGGAAAGGATTCAACAAAACTTCAATGGGGTGGATCAGATATCAAAAGAAAGATTCATTGAGTTAGTTGACAAAACATCTGCAATGCAAAAAGTCAAGGAGGCCTATAGGTCAGAAATATAGAAGACTTCAATATATCTAATTTATACAAATGTAAGTGGAGAGTGTTAGTGGACAAGGATGACAATTAGCATGATATTTTAAGATCAATGATCGCGACTTTCTATGTCTAACAAATCTAACTGCAAGTGCACAGTCTATCACGTAGTAATAATAGATATCGATCCCACAGGGACTCGTAATCAATCTAGTATTATCGGGTGTTACGGTGTTTAGCTAGGTCGGTAAGGTTTTAGGGAGTAATAGCAGAATAAATGCGTAGACTAAAGGGGGCTAAAGCTTTTTACTTAAGGAATGAATTTATGAATCGATATGCAATAATTTTGTTCTTCGGGGATTCGACAAATTACTGGCGTATTAAGTGTTTTCAAACTTAGTTTAAGAAGAAAATAGTGATCTAAAGACTTTTGTCTCACGATGGTTGTTGACGCTAGTCGCAACTCTAAGACGGAACGTATGCTGTCGCTATCCCTTTCGGGGTTAAAGTTACTTTTTGAAAATCTCTAAGTTCTAATCCTTTTTAAAGCGCTTTCGCTGTTTTTAATCGAATGCCTAGTTTTTACTATCTGGTCTTAGCCGCAGCTGTCGCTTGTTGGTTCGTACCTTAGTTAATTTCCCACTGTCGTGGCAAAACTATTTTTAAATAAGTTCTCGCTGTCGCGACGAACGTTTACTTAGAAATTTTAATTAAAAACTAAAACCATAAATGAGTTTTGAAAAGAGAAAGGTTACACCAATTATTATCAAATCCCGTTCGAATTATTATTACATATCGACTACGGTAATTTAGCTAGACATGAAAAAAGAATTGATAATGCATAAATAAAAGCAGTAATTGAGAACATACATCATAATGAAAATTGCAATTACGATTAAAATAAAAACCTGTAAATATCCCAATTGGCTTTTGGGCAGATCCTCCATAATGTCGGCAGGATTCTGGTCTTTGTGCCAATTGATCGTACAAGAAATGGAAAGTACAAAAATACCAAAGAATACAAAGAAGAGAAAGAGAAACAAATAAGAATATCAGGAAGGTAAAGTTGCTCTGAAGATAAATTGGCAGCACCTTGTTGTCTTGAATGCGGCTCCCTTTTTCAGGTCTCAGCCTCTTCCTTTTATATATATAGAGAGAGTATCTAACGGTTATTCCTTCAGGAAGTGGGTTTGAGGCAGAAAAGTAGGAGTTAGTGGTCACTCTTTTGGTCTTTGAGGGGAAATTATAGCACGTGACCTCATTCTGCACGTTCTGGGTTCATGACGGTCGTCATGGATGTGTGACGGTCGTCACACGCATGACGAGCGTAACGGCTATGTGACGGTCGTCACATCAGTAGAACTCGTATTTGCTGTTTTTCTCTTGGTTTTTCATCTGGTTTTCACCTGTTTTTGCTCCTTTTCTTCATTTTGCTTTGCTTGGACATGTTCTTTGAATACCTGCATAATACTTAGACAAATAGCATGGAATGCCCCAAATTCGGAGTGAAACCAGTCAAATATTAGTTAAAACACATGTCATTTTATATATACAGTTTCACGTTATCAAACTCCCCTAAATTTGAATCTTTACTTGTCCTCAAGTAAAAGTTGGAAAAAGTTAAAAATGTGGTAAACACGCGGCACGCTTATCCTTTCCGAAAGGTTTTTCAAATCATAAGTTAGGAAGGTCGGGCCTTAAATTGAAACAAAACACATACGGTGGTGACACTGAATTGTAAGTCTTCGAAGGCCTCCCTTTTATGCAAGCCAGTCCCAATCATGCTACTGCAGCTCGGTGTCAAGTTCCTTGCAACAAGTTTTACCCGGTTTGTTCTGGCGCAATCACATTAAGCCCGTTATCCATATACTTTCATGGCAAGTCAACCTGTTAGTGGCTATGATCTATTTTCTATTTTGATTCTTCTTTGTACATAAGCTTATGCTATTGATTTCCAAAGACTTTCTGTACCGTTGGGCTAAATGCTCGGGTGAGGAGCACCTAACTTAGAAGAAACATGTCTCTATACTCAGGCTATATGGCTTTTCTTCTTCATGATTTTTTTTTCTTTTCATTTTGAACTAGAGATCACACACTTATTTGCATCGGTTTCATTGCTTAGAAGCATTTAGGATGGTGTTGACTGCTTGTATAAACTACTGGGGGCTACGTTTGAGTAGGAGCATGAAGCTTCGGTACGTGTAGGTAGTGAAACGGACTCGCATAAACTGGAGGTCTAAGGTGTCAGGACGGTAATGGAATTGTTAGAATTTTTTTCTCGGGATTTCCATACTTGATTGAACTTTGGCGTGTCCTCGTGATGCTTTGAGGCAAGGAGTTTAAAAGTTTCTTTGTATATGTCATATGAAGCGCGGGGAGTTCACGTAACGGATATATATATATATATATATATATATATATATATATATATATATATATATATATATATATATATATATATATAAGAGCTTATTTGCCGAAAATTTAAAATTACTTTAAATTGAGAATTCGAAATAAAAGTACAATGGGAAATGGAAAATAACATGCAAAAGGGAAATGAAAAAGGGAAATAACGGTCCGCTCCCACACTATCTCAATCAGTGTCCTCACTGATTTGAAAGAATGCGGAAGGGAGGAATACAAAGGAAATAAAGAAAGAAAACAAAAATGACAAAAATGAAAAAATACTACTATTCCCGTCCTCGTCCTCGATCACTTCCTCGACCTCTGGCTGGGGCGTCTCGTGCGGCGAGGTTCAGAGCTCCGGTGCGGAATATGTAATCACGGAGGCCGTCGACTCACACAGTGAGGTGTGCCATCTCATCGGCCATGCCGGAATGGATATCGTGCATCATCTGCAAAGATTGCTGAATTTGACCGGTTTGCTCTCTCTGCCATGCTTCAAATTCCTCAGCCCTTCGGTTCTGCTGCTCCATCATAAGCATCATCTGGTTGTGTTGCTCGATGCAGCGGAGGAGGGCCTCAGATGTGTCATCAGTAGCAGGACGGGGGCGGCGGCGCGTGGAAGGGCCTTCGGCAGCAGCTGCTTGTGATGGCTCAGGCTGGTCGGCTCTGTCTAGCTCCTCTTGAACTTCGTCCCTGGGTTCTTGGAGATTATCCTGTGTCGGGGCAGTAGGGGCAGTGGTGTCGAAGAGCCAGTTGGCTCTATCCTCTGGATGCATTCGGGTGCGTGAAGGCATGATGATGCTCTGGATGGTGCGGCCTTGCACTACCGGATGATATCTCCCATCACGGCGGGCTTTGATGAGGTGGGAGGCGCGGCAGTGGTCGGTGTCCAGAAAGACAGGGGGCGTCTGGTGGAGTGTCTGGAGGCGGTCTCCAAGACCGAGGCCTATGGCAATGGATGTGATGATGCCACCGAAATAGAAAGGTTTAGAGTCGCGGTTACAATTGGCTTGAATGTGAGCCAAGAGAAACGGGGCGGCGTTAACCGGTTCCGAAGCGAACACGCAGCGGAGGAAAAACAGCTCCTTCGAGTTGACCTTATGGTTACTGTCACGAGCGAATATTGTGTTGCTCAACACGCGGTGGAAGTAGCGGATAGTTGGGTTGTGGATATGAGTGGCGTTCAGAGTGTCCCAACTGTCTGGAGTGGTTCCGGTCAGTCGGTTCCAGAGAGGGAAGGCCTCTTGGTAGAACTGATCGGAGATGCGGCGGTGAGCATCGTCGCTGTGAGATAACTGTAGAATGACGGCGATGCGGTCCTGGGGGACCTGATATTCAGTGCCGAACAGACGAAAGCAGGCGGCGCCGTGAAGTTGGTTGGTATCGCCGGATGATGTTGTGTATGCGAAAGAGCTGAGAAACTCCAGAGTGAGTTGCTCGTAGGTGGGTTGGGGATTGGTGCAGAGATGCCAGATGCCGGCTCTCTGCAACATCCAAGTGACGCCGTCGAGAATCCCGAGTTCCGTCAGAGAATCCAGGTGAGCATACCGGGTCGGTTGAAGCGACCGTTGATGGAATGCTAGGAAGTTGGTCTGCTGCCGTTCGCCGGCCTCTCCTTTTCGGAAGGTGATGTTGCTCAAATCAGGGTTTGCACTGGTTTGTCTGGCCATTTTGGTGAGAGAAGTGCAAAGGTTTGAGAATAGGGAGTTTCTGAGAATGGTGAGATAAGGGGATGCAGAGGGTAATATATAAGGGTGAATTGGAGGTTGAAAATGGTGGAGGTTTAATGGGGGATTCAGAGGGTTTTTAGTGGGTTTTAATATTGGGATAGTGGAAAATTAGGGGAGAGGAAGTGGAGAGGTGCGCAACCCTGTTTTAGACAGAATTGGGGTTTTTACTGCGTGACGACCGTCAGGGATGTGTGATGGCCGTAACACGCATGACGACCGTCAGGGGAATGTGACGACCGTCACAGCAGCAAAGTCTGTAGAACTGCAGAATTTTGCTTGTGGGGCGTTTTAACAGTGGAAAATATGGTATTTTGACTTATGATGGACTAATGACGAAATAAGAAATAACAGGAAACATAATTAAGGGAGATACTGAAATGAAAATAACATTAAATCAAAAAATGAGTTTAAGGTAATACAATATCCAAAAAGAGGAAACAATTGCAAAATGAACTAATGTAAAACAATGTGAAATGCAGTAAACTTAAATTAAAGCGAAAACTAAAGTATCACTCCGTTGGTTTCTTCAAATTGTTGACCTGCTGAATAACGTCATTAAATTGTTCGCTAACCAAGTCCATGTAAGTAACAAAATCCATGTGAATCCGTGTTAATTCATCTTTGATAGTGGTCACTTCCAGCTTGAGGTCGTCTACAGTTCTTAGAACAGAGTCTAGCTTGTCTGTGTTTTGTTCAGGCGTGGGGTCAGGAAAGTTATGGTAGTTAGGAGGGGTCTCAGGATCGATCTCCACTTCGGACTCATAATCTTGGTAGTACAAATAGTCATGTGCTTCTGAGATTTGATCACTGTCATACATGTAAGCCTGGGGTGTGGAGTGAGGTGATGGAGGTCCCATAGGCTCGTCCAATTCATAAAGCCAATTGTCTTTGTTATGGATACTGGTTAGCTCATGGTTGGGCAATGTGAAAAGGTGGACAGGTTGGTCAGCTATGAGGTATTCGTAGGCTCCTGGTCCTAAGGTACCTAAGATACGTCTGTTGAAGCAAAACTGGATGTCCATTGATCTGAGGTTGCCGAAACGAACGGCTTTGTTCAGGTAATACCTCAGGCCAATTTCGTGGGCGATCATGGTGACTAGGCCTCCTATTAAAATGGGTGAGTGTGGATCCTGATTGAGGCGTGTAAATGCCCGCATCATAAAAGGGACAACATTTATAGGGCGGCCTTGTGAAGCACAGAAAAGGATGAACAACTCGTCCTTTGAGACTGTTGTAATGTTTTCCTCCTTCCCAAAGAGGGTATGGGCTAATATCTTATGGAAATAGCGGAAGGCTGGATTATGTATCTCGTTGTTGTGCATGTCGTTCGGTTCTGGGTGATAGTTTCCGGTGATGGAACCCCAGAATTGGTCTAATTCGAGATCAATATCCTTTTCAGTGGTGGTAAACACAAAAGGTCCGCTAGGGAAGCCTAGGATGTTAGCTAACATGGTACGGTTGTGTGTTTGGTCTATTCCAAACATTCTAAAGGTTATTAGCTCTTTAGTGGATCCAAAGCCATATTCAGGTGAGTAACTTAGGGAGCTAAGGAATTCGAATGTCAGTTCGCGGAAGGTAGCAAATCGGGTCTTTAGAGCAGTTTGCTCCCAGCCTAATTGGTAAAATAAGTACTGAATGCTATCTTGGATTCCTAGCTTGTCCATGGTGGGCGTATCGTAGTACAGAGTCGAAGCAAAGCTTCTTTGAGTTAGTGCCTCGAATCTGGCCTGATGAGCTCGTCCTCTAAACACAACAGTCGTAACGTCGATGTCGGCCATACTCGTTAGTCGGATAAAATGGGAGAAAAGTAGAACGACTTTTAAAATTCTGGAAAAAATTACATTCACTCAGATCATACTTTTAAGAAGTAAAGAGTGATAAAAGGGAAAAATATAAAATAAATATAAATATTGGAAAATAAGATAATAGAAATTTATAGATATCATAAGTTAACAAAAAGAATAGTTTTGATAAATTTAGAAGGAGAAATAAGGGAAAAAATTTGGGTTGCCTCCCAATCAGCGATGTCTTTAACGTCAGAAGCCTGACGATAGCTTGGATATAAGCTATTCGCGAAGCTCGAGCAATTTCATATTGCTCACGTGGTCGCTTTGATCATTTTGATTATAATGTTTCAAACGCTGTCCGTTTACTATAAACGGTGCGTTGATTTGGTTCTTGATTTCAACAGCTCCACTCTTAAGGACTTTGGTGACCTCAAAAGGTCCAGACCATCTAGATTTTAATTTTCCAGGGAAAAGTTTCAATCTGGAGTTGAATAGGAGCACGATGTCTCCCACTCTGAATTACTTCCGGATCGAACGTTTATCATGCCATTTCTTAGTCCTTTCTTTGTAGATGCATGCATTCTCGTACGCGTCTAATCTCAGCTCTTCCAATTCATGAAGGTTCAAGATTCGCTTTTCGCCTGCCGCAGTGTAGTTGAAGTTTAGCGTCTTAATAGCCCAGAAGGCTTTATGCTCTAACTCTACCGGCAGGTGGCATGATTTTCCGTAGACTAGTTTAAATGGTGTGGTGCCTATCGGTGTCTTAAAGGCGGTCCTATAAGCCCATAAAGCTTCTTTAAGCTTTGAGGACCAATCTTTCCTGGAGGTTGCGACAGTCTTTTCTAAAATTTGCTTTATTTCCCTGTTCGAAACCTCCACTTGTCCACTAGTTTGTGGATGATACGGTGTGGCTACACGGTGTTTAACTCTGTATTTGGAGAGGAGTTTGTCAAAGATTCGCGATATGAAGTGTGAACCACCGTCACTAATGACGAGTCTGGGCACATTGAATCTTGGAAAGATGACGTTTTTAAAGAGTTTAACGACTACACGTGTCATTTGTTGGAGCGGCAACGACCTCTATCCATTTCGATACATAGTCGACAACGACGAGTATATATTTATTTCCAAAAGAAGATGGGAAGGGTCCCATGAAGTCTATTCCCCAGACGTCAAAGATTTCTACTTCCAAAATTCCTCTCTGAGGCATTTCATCGCGTCGTGAGATGTTGCCAGTGCGTTGGCAACGGTCGCATTTTAGTACAGCGATATGGACGTCCTTCCAGAGACTGGGCCAAAATAGGCCAGATTGTAGAATTTTAGCGCACGTCTTTGAGGTGCTAGCATGACCACCATATGGTGCTGAATGGCATTGGGTGATGATGTCTTCTATTTCTTCCTCTGGGACACAACGACGGTATAAGTTGTCGGCGCCTCGTTTGAAGAGTAGAGGTTCGTCCCAGTAGTAATGCTTTAAGTCGTGGAAGAATTTCTTCTTTTGTTGATAAGTCAGGTCCGGTGGAAGCACGCCTGCGGCCAGGTAATTAACGATGTCGGCAAACCACAGCAAAGTGGTTTGGGCATAGACAGCTTCCACGGCTTTTTCCAGTTCCGGTTCTTCCGAAGTAGAGTTAGACATATCGCTTTCCAATTTTGCTATCAGACGTTCGTAGGGAAATTCGTCATTGATAGGCACTGGTTCTTGTTTTATGCCCTCTATACGGGATAAGTGATTCGCAACTACGTTCTTGGTCCCCTTCTTATCTTTAATTTCTAAGTCGAACTCTTGTAATAATAGGATCCATCTCAATAATCTGGGTTTTGCGTCCTTTTTGCTTATTAGGTACCTAATGGCAGTGTGGTCTGTGTATATGATTATTTTGGCTCCTACCAAGTAGGAACGGAATTTTTCAAGAGCGAACACGACTGCTAAGAGTTCCTTTTCTGTTATGGCGTAGTTCATTTGGGCAGGGTCTAATATTCTACTGGCGTAGTAGATAGCGTGAAGCTTCTTGTCCTTCCTTTGTCCTAGAACTGCGCCTACGGCGTAATCACTCGCATCGCACATGATTTCGAATGGTAGTCGCCAATCTGGGGGTTGCATGATTGGTACGGTGATAAGCATTGACTTTAAAGTTTCGAATGCCTCTAAGCATTCTTTGTCGAAGATGAACTCGACATCTTTCATTAACAAACCTGTAAGAGGTTTTGTGATTTTCGAGAAATCCTTTATGAATCTTCGGTAGAATCCAGCGTGTCCTAAGAAGCTTTGTATTTCTCGTACGGTTTTCGGAGGTTGGAGATCCTTTATGATCTCTATTTTAGCTTTGTCAACTTTGATTCCCTTTTCAGAGATGACGTGTCCTAAAACGATGCCTTGTCGGACCATGAAGTGGAATTTTTCCCAATTAAGGATAAGGTTCACTTTGGTGCATCTTTTTAGTACCATTTCTAAATTTGACAGGCAGCTTTCGAAGCTTTATCCGCATATAGAGAAGTCATCCATGAACACTTCCATGATGTCATCTATGAAATCTGCAAAGATTGCCATCATGCATCTTTGAAAGGTTGCTGGAGCATTGCATAGTCCGAACGACATTCGGCGGTAGGCAAAGGTACCGTAGGGGCAGGTGAATGTTGTCTTTTCCTGGTCATCGGGGTGAATAGGGATTTGAAAGAATCCCTAATAACCATCTAGATAGCAGAAGTACGAATGTTTCGCTAGTCTTTCCAACATTTGGTCTATGAAAGGTAAAGGGAAGTGATCTTTCCGAGTCGCCTTGTTCAGTTTTCTGTAATCGATACACATCCTGTTTCCGGTCACAACTCTTTGGGTTATCGATTCACCTTTCGCATTCTTCACTACAGTAACGCCTCCTTTCTTGGGTACTATGTGTACTGGGCTGACCCATTGGCTGTCAGAGATCGGGTATATGATTCCTGCGTCTAGTAGCTTTTTCACCTCGTCTTTGACTACAGTGCTTAGGATCGGGTTTATCCTTCTCTGATGTTCTCTTGAAGTTTTGCAGTCTTCCTCCAGCATGATACGGTGCATACAGATGGATGGACTTATGCCTTTTAGATCGCTTATATTATAGCCTAACGCAGTTGGGTATCTCCTTAGGACTTCTAATAATCACTCAGTTTCTAATTGTCCTAAATTAGCGTTTACTATTACTGGTCTTTTGAATTCTGTATCTAGGAATTCGTACCTGAGAGTTTTGGGTAGCTCCTTAAGTTCTAAAGCTGGGTTTCTCGGACCTGGCATGTGATTTGGAGTTAGTGCTAAGATCTCGCTCAGACTATCATCTTTGTATGGTGCACGCCAGTTGTCGTCTTCATGAATAGCAGGGATCTGGATTTTCATGATTTCAGAATATGTAGTTTCCTCCTTTTCTAATTCTCGTATGCATTCATCAATGACATCTACTATATAGCATGTGTCATCGATGGCTGGTGCCTTCTAGAATTTAGTAAGGATGAACTTTATCTTTTCTTCTCCTACTTCGAATGTTAGCCTTCCTTTCTTTACGTCTATAATAGCTCTGGCTGTAGCTAGGAATGGTCTCCCTAGGATAATTGGGGTAACAGAGTCCTCTTTGATGTCCATGATTATGAAGTCGGTTGGGATATAGAATTGGCCTATGCGTACTGGAACGTTTTCCAGTATACCGACGGGGTATTTGACTGATCGGTCAGCCAATTGTACGGACATTTTAGTTGGTCTTAGTTCTCCTATATTCAGCTTTTTGCATATAGATAAAGGCATGACGCTTATACTGGCTCCTAGATCGTATAAAGCTTTGTCTATAATGAACTTTCCTATGACGCAGGGTATGGAGAAACTACCTGGGTCTTTTAGTTTATGAGGCATGTGGTTTTGAATGATTGCGCTACATTCGGCAGTAAGTGTCACTGTCTCGTTATCCTCTATTTTCCTTTTATTAGACAAGATTTCTTTAAGAAACTTAGCGTATGACGGCATTTGAGTTATCGCTTCTGTGAACGGGATAGTGATGTTTAGTTGTTTCAAAAGTTCAACAAATTTCTTAAATTGTCCTGAAGTTTTGGAATTTAGTAATCTTTGAGGATAAGGGATCGGTGGTTTATATGGTGCTGGAGGCACATATGAGTTTTCATCTTTGGCGGCCTTTTGCTCGTCACATTCCTTCTTTTCTGTTTCAGACTCCTTTTCGGTTGGCTTATCGGATTTCTGTTGCATTACTAAATCTTCGTTCCTAGGATCTGTTGGGCCTTCCAATTCTTTTCCACTTCTCAATATAACAACGTTTACGTGACCTTTCGGATTAGGTTCGGGCTGGCCTGGAAATGTTCCAGCTGGGGCAGCTGCAGAGGCTTGTTGTTGAGCCACTTGTGATATCTGCGTTTCGAGCATTTTATTGTGGGTGGCTAAAGCGTCTACTTTTCCGGTCAGCTGTTTAATTTGCTCGCTAGTGTGTATGTTTTGATTCAGGAATTCTTTGTTTGTTTGAGCTTGAGTAGCTATGAATTTTTCCATCATCAACTCGAGGTTTGATTTCCTAGGGGCAGTCTGGGCAACAACGGTTGGTTTCTGATATCCTGGCGGAGCAGCTGGTGCTTGCAAGGCATTATCGTTCTTGTAGGAAAAGTTTGGGTGGTTCCTCCATCCTGGGTTATAAGTATTTGCGTAAGGATTTCCTTGAGTGTAATTTACTTGGTCTGGTGGGATTCCGGCCAACAATGGGCACTCGGGCGCATTATGAGTGGCGATTCCGCATAACTCGCAGTTTGGAGTTACAGCAGCGACGGTTGCAGTTGGGTTAACGGTCAGACTGTCGATTTTCTGTGCTAGAGCATCTACTTTAGCGTTGAACTTTTCAAGGCTGCTGATCTCGTACATCCCACCTTTCGCTGCGGGTTTCTCTGCTGGAATTCATTCACCTCCCCATTGGCAGTGGTTCTGAGACATGTTTTCAATTAGTTGATAGGCTTCGTCGTATGACTTATCCATAAGTGCACCGCCCGCGGCGGCGTCTACCGTTAATCTGGTGTTATACAGAAGTCCATTATAGAAAGTATGGATCGTCACCCAGTCTTCTAAACCATGGTGAGGACATGCTCTCATCATATCTTTGAACCTTTCCCACGCTTCGTAGAGAGATTCAGTATCTTTTTGTCGAAATCCGTTGATTTGGGCTCTAAGCATAGCAGTTTTGCTTGGCAGAAAGTACCTTGCTAAGAAAACGTTCTTCAACTGTTCCCACGTTGTAACAGAGTTGGATGGTAAGGATTGTAACCATGTCCACGCTCCATCTCTAAGAGAGAAAGGGAAAAGACGAAGTCTTATTGCGTCTGGAGTTACTCCATTTGCCTTCACTGTGTCCGCGTATTGTACAAACTTCGTTAAGTGTTCATTTGGATCCTCAGTTGCATTTCCTGAGAATTGATTTTGTTGTACAACTGACAAAAATGACGGTTTTAGTTCGAAATCGGTTCGATTGATAGCTGGGGCAGTTATGCTACTTCGAGGCTTCATCCAAGAGGGTGTAGCGTAGGCCTTCAGCGGTTTGTTCTGAGGTCCTTCAGCCATCTTTGCTTCTTCAATAGGAGGATGAGCTAGAAGATCAGGAATGTTGTGTCTTCGTTGATATTCGACGATGCGCCTTCTTAGATGTAAGAAGCGCTCTAGTTCGGCGATTGTAGGTTGTAAGATGTCGCCTTGTGAGCGAGTACTTGGCATACAATCGAAGAACGAGTAAAGGGAGAGAGAATTGTTAACCTAGTCTATACTGTGTAACAAAAGATTACACTATTGACTAAACGGGTCCCCGGCAACGGCGCCAAAAACTTGATCGCGACTTTCTATGTCTAACAAATCTAACTGCAAGTGCACAGTCTATCGCGTAGTAATAATAGATATCGATCCCACAGGGACTCGTAATCAATCTAGTGTTATCGGGTGTTACGGTGTTTAGCTAGGTCGGTAAGATTTTAGGGAGTAATAGCAGAATAAATGCGTAGACTAAAGGGGACTAAAGCTTTTTACTTAAGGTATGAATTTATGAATCGATATGCAATAATTTTGTTCTTCGGGGATTCGACAAATTACTGGCGTATTATGTGTTTTCAAACTTAGTTTAAGAAGAAAATAGTGATCTAAAGACTTTTGTCTCACGATGGTTGTTGACGCTAGTCGCAACTCTAAGGCGGAACGTATGCTGTCGCTATCCCGCTCGGGGTTAAAGTTACTTTTTGAAAATCTCTAAGTTCTAATCCTTTTTAAAGCGCTTTCACTGTTTTTAAATCGAATGCCTAGTTTTTACTATCTGGTCTTAGCCGCAGCTGTCGCTTGTTGGTTCGTACCTTAGTTAATTTCCCACTGTCGTGGCAAAACTATTTTTAAATAAGTTCTCGCTGTCGTGACAAACGTTTACTTAGAAATTTTAATTAAAAACTAAAACCATAAATGAGTTTTGAAAAGAGAAAGGTTACGCCAATTATTATCAAATCCCGTCTGAATTATTATTACATATCGACTACGGTAATTTAGCTAGACATGGAAAAAGAATTGATAATGCATAAATAAAAGCAGTAATTAAGAACATACATCATAATGAAAATTGCAATTACGATTAAAATAAAAACCTGTAAATATCCCAATTGGCTTTTGGGCAGATCCTCCACAATATCGGCAGGATTCTGGTCTTTGTGCCAATTGATCGTACAAGAAATGGAAAGTACAAAAATACCAAAGAATACAGAGAAGAGAAAGAGAAACAAATAAGAATATCAGGAAGGTAAAGTTGCTCTGAAGATAAATTGGCAGCACTTCGTTGTCTTGAATGCGGCTCCCTTTTTCAGGTCTCAGCCTCTTCCTTTTATAGAGAGAGAGTATCTAACGGTTATTCCTTCAGGAAGTGGGTTTGAGGCAGAAAAGTAGGAGTTAGTGGTCACTCTTTTGGTCTTTGAGGAGAAATTATAGCACGTGACCTTATTCTGCACGTTCTGGGTTCATGACGGTCGTCATGGATGTGTGACGGTCGTCACACGCATGACGAGCGTAACGGCTATGTGACGGTCGTCACATCAGTAGAACTCGTATCTGCTGTTTTTCTCTTGGTTTTTCATCTGGTTTTCACCTGTTTTTGCTCTTTTTCTTCATATTGCTCTGCTTGGACATGTTCTTTGAATACCTGCATAATACTTAGACAAATAGCATGGAATGCCCCGAATTCGGAGTGAAACCAGTCAAATATTAGTTAAAACACATGTCATTTTATATATACGATTTCGCGTTATCAATCAAGGTATGACAATGTGGAATTAGATATGCTAGGAATAAATTCTAAAGGAGTGAGCATGATGAAATCAGTTGGTAGGACCTGAAAGCAGTAGGAAGAGGATAAAGTATTGATCAAGTAGATTTTACATGCATAATGCATTTTTTATTAGGGGCTGACATTAATATTCTCTTCTAAAAAGAAAATTGGCCAGGGAATTAGAGTCTGTAGAAGTTGTGTCTTGAGTTGTATCAAACCATAGAAATTAGGATGCATTAATAGTAGAGATGGATTGATGGTATAATTAGGAGTGGGTGTGGAGGTGTCAAGAGATGGAGGACAATAAGGATTCTTGAGTAATGACATATTAGAGGTTATGCTAAATTTGTTGTTTGATTTCAAGCCTAATGTAGAAATAGAAGATAGATTCGAATGGAAAGGTGATACCTGTAAATTATTCTCCGTGAAGTCTTGTTATAAATCCCCAGAGCTGGATAGGAACTTGATTGATCTTGAAGAAGACTTGCTTGCAGCCTTAAATGGAGCTTGGAGGACCAAAATCTCACAAATAGTTAAGGTTTTTAGTTGGAGGTTGTTCCTAAATAGACTGCCTAACAAATATCAACTAAGAAACAACCATGACTTACCTTGTGTTTTTTTGCTTTAAGGAGGAGGAAACTCTTGACCACTAATTATTCCATTGCCATGTTTCAAAGCAAATTTACCAGGTTATGGAAAATTGGTTTAGAATAGAAATTGAAATAAACCACTCAAGCTGGAATAACTTCAACATTTTTAAGAGAAGTTTAAGAGGAAGACCTTAGTTGGAAAAGAATGTCTTATCTGGTTGGCAACAACATGGTTTGTTTGGTCTAATTTGAAAATGGAATGTAATAGAAAATTTGTCAAAAGCTATTGTAATTTTGTTGATTTCTTTGTAGCTCCTCTATATTGAGAATTTAGTAAGTGTGAGTAGTGTGGATAATAGTCTCACATTGGTTGAAAATGTGGAGACTTACGCATTTATAAGTGGGAGAATCCACTCACCTATCACCTTAAAGTTTTGGATGAATATGTGATGTGTCTCTCACAAAGATGTTACTAAAAAAAAGTTCCACAATGTTCAATGCTCCCTAATTAAAAAAACTCTCCTAACACTCTATTTTGTCTAAATAATTGAAATGGAGATTTTCTTAATAATCTCTTATTTTAGTGATTATATATGAGATTGAGTATCCTTCTTACTCCTTATATTCCATTTTGATTATAAAAAAAAGGATTTCACAGTAGTTAAAAGATGTTACAAATTTAAAAGATAGTTATGTCAAACCATCTAAAAAAAGCTAGCATAAGAAGTTTATGCAAGATGGTTAAGATTGGTTACATGCCCCTTGGTATTCATGCAAGAAGAGAGTTATCATTTTTTAAACCTTAAATATAATTTAAGTTTTAGATTAATCTTTCAAGTTTATTTAGTAAAATTATTATTATTATCTTCTAAAAAAACTATTCTAAATTTGATTAGGACTATTATAGTCCATAATTCATTTATTTTTTTCAAAACGACGATATAGTCACATAGAAGCAAAAATGAAATGGACTTATCATAATAATAACATTAACATCAATAATCATATATATAGAGAGGCGTACGAATGATTATTTTTTAAAACCAAATCATAATTATTTTTAAATTTATTAAATAGTTTGGATTTATAATCATAATCATATTTCAATTTAAATTTAGAACTAGATGTAATTCAAAAATTACACTAGCTTAAATAAAATTAAGAGTTGATACATGTATATAATTTATTTATTTATTTGTCAAAGTGTATTACTGTTTATACAATATCGTAACCGAAACAAATTAAAGTCAATGTTAAGAATAATGTTGTTGGTGAAACAGTTGTGATTGGAAAAATGTTGCAATTTTTTCAAAAACTAATTTTTTTCAAAAAGAATAATATTGTTTTTAAAAAGTTTAAATTTTTTCAAAAATAAAAACATTATAATTAAATTAAAACATTTGAATTTTACATAATAACCAAATTATAACCTGATCAAAAAATAAAATATGATTAGGTAAACAATCATTAATAATTAAATCGGTTAATAACTATTTAATTATATTTAAATATTTTTATGAATTTAAATTTAGTTATAAATTTGAATCTCGGTAAAAATAATTTTTAGGCACTCTAAAATTTAGTTAAATACAAAATGAAAATTTATTTAAAATAATTAATTAGTACCGCAAAACTTAAGCATTGGAGTTTTGATCTAATTTTAAAGTGAAAAGTGGATGAAACACAAGGAAATGACACCCTTAAAGGGAGCTAAGTTTTAAACTTTTAATTTAAAACATTCCAAAACAAGAAACATCGTTTTCCATTGACAGTGGATACAAGCAGCTTTATTTCATGGGAGAACAAAGATAGGTAAGGTGTCGTCTATCTATTAAGAATGAAACTAACATAATCAGACCAAAACAAGGTATCTGTTTCCTACCTTCATTCATTGAAATTTTTTTGATTAGGTTGGGAAACCTTCTACCTGTTTTTTTTAATGCCTAATTCCTAACACCAACTATGATGTTTTATTTTCTTTTTGGCCTCTGTTGGTTATGGTGGGTGCAAATCCAAATCATTGCATATTTTTATTCAATATATATATATATATATATATATATATATATATATATATATATATATATATATATATATATATATATATATATATATATATATATATATATATATATATATATATATATATATATATATATATATATATATATATATATATATATATATATATATATATATATATATATATATATATATATATATATATATATATATATATATATATATATATATATATATATATATATATATATATATATATATATATATATATATATATATATATATAGTTGTAAATTCACCAATACATATGAAAATTTTCGCTGTACAATTGATAATTGAAAGAAGACACGAAAATAGGATATTTTTGCAGAGTTTCTCTCTGCACTTCAAACCGAAGATTTTATTCAAATATACAACTACATTCTTTCTTCACTCTTTACAATAATAGGGGTTACTATCTATTTATAAGTTAAGTTTGCTTGCTCCTTAAATAAAACTCCAACTAACCTAACTCAACTAAAATTACAAAATAAGCCTAAGTCAAAATCTCTATCGAGAAACATGATTCGACATTTTACTTCGACATTTCTTTGCCTCTGTCGAACAATCTAATTCGGCACAAGAAATTACAATTTAACACACCACCTAATTCATTGTGTTTAAGCTATCTATATTCATCATATATCTTAACTTCTTGAACACTTTGACTAGTATTCATATCGTTATGTTGATTGCAATCTGACTCCCAGTTCTGCATTGTTCCAATTTTAGCTTCCCTTCTGCCACTTGCTCTCGAAGATAATGGAACCTCATTTTGATGTGCTTGCTTCATCCATGTGCTGTCGAATTTTTTCGCCAGATTGATAGCAGACATGTTGTCGATCTTCATGGTAATCTCTTCGACCAAATAAACCATCCATGTTGCTTGACATGCACAGAGAGAAGCATCTATGTATTTTGGTTCACATGACAACAATGTTACTACTGGTTCCTTTTTTGAACTCTAAGCAACTGGTGCACCACCTAGCATAAACACATAGTCAACAAGGATTTTATATCCTCAACATCACTACACCAACTTGAGTCAGTATAACCCACTAGCTTGCATTATTTTCCTTCATCAACTGTAGGAAATAAAATGTCATAGTCGAGAGTTCCTTTCAGATACCTTAGTATCCTCCTCGTCGCTGCTAGGTGTGATACCTTCAGTTTTTGCATGAATCTACTCACCATACCTACACTGTATGCCAAATCAGGCCTTATGTGACAAAGGTATCGAAGTGGTCCAATGAGTCTTATGTATTGCGTTACATCGACGTCATATTTCTATGAGCCTTTCGACACTTGCAGTCTTAGTTAAGCAGGTGTCGAAGTGGAATTGTAGTCTTCCATCTCAAATCTCTTGAGTATCTCGCTTGCATACCTTCTTTGATGCATCATCAAACCTCTACTACTCTTGTATAATTCAATGCCAAGTAAGTATGGAATGTCTTCTATATCAGACATTTCTAATTCCTTGTTAAGATCACCTTTGAAGTCTTTGATCTCTTTCTTGAAATTACCTATTATCAACAAGTCATCAACATAGAGACATAATATAAGAAATTTACTATTGCTTCGTGTTACATATACTCCATGCTCAGTTGTACACTTTACAAATTTCTTCTCTCTTAGAAAGCTATCTATCTTCTTATTCCAAGCTCTTGGAGCTTGTTTGAGTCCATACAAGGCTTTATGCAGCCTGTATACCTTACTTTCTTCACCTTGTTTCACAAACTCAACTAGTTGTGCAACATAAACTTCTTCCTCTAATGGCCCACTCAGAAATGCATGTTTCACATCCATCTGACGCATATGCCAGTTGTTCATGTTTCTAGACCAATAACCAACCTGATTGTTTTGATTCTAGCAACAGGTGCAAGAACTTCTTTAAAGTTGATTCCTTCTTTCTGAAGAAATCCTTTCGCCACAAGTCTTGACTTGTATTGAGTTACTTCTCCTTTAGGATTGAAATTTACCTTGTATACCCACTTCACATTGACTATCTTCTTGTCTTCAGGAAATTCGACAGGTAACCAAGTGTTGTTGACTTTGATGGGCTTTAGTTTCTCATTCATTGCTTTCACCCACTTCGAATCCTTAAATGCTTAACTTTCATTGAGTGGTTCGACATATGCCTAGAGAGCATAGTGTACCAGCTCACCTTCATCATCGACTGTCGCTACTGCGAAAAAAGAGGAGTCCGACAATGACTAACAGAGTTTCCACCTATCGTTATTTATCCCAAAAAGGGAAAAGGAAACGATCGAAAAAAACCTGACGAAAAAGGGAAAAGACGAGGTCATCGCAACCAAGTCCTAGGTTCGGGAGTCGGTTACGCAAGGGGAAGGTATGAGCATCCCTGACGTCCGTCGTACTCGACGGGATCCACATATGTGTTGTCTATCTAAAAGGGTGTGTAAACTATCTACGTTAAAGGCTTATGGACAAAAGAAAAAGAAAAAGGACTGACTCGGCAGAGCATTGCCGCTCTATGCCTACGTACTCCCTCGTGCAATGGGAAAGTCAGAGTCAACGTAGTTCAGCTAACTACGGCTAAAGAAGGGGGGAAGGTTGCCCACTAAGACGTCGCGTCTTATGCCTACGTACTTTCATATGGTATGAAAGATCAGAGCAAACGTAGTTCAGGCTAAAGAGAACACAGGTTGTTCAAACGTTTTACCCGAGTAGAGTTAACAAACAGTTCTAGCAGTTTGGTGTATGCAGCTCGATCATTGGAGACTTAGGCGTTACCGTTTGCGATAGGACTGAAAGTTAACAACACTCTTGCTTATGAAAAGGTTTTCCTGATTAAGAGTCCCAAAGGATAAAAAGAGTTTGAATTGTTTTTGTGTTTTTTAGAGGAGAAGTGTTTTGAATTTGAGTGTTCATAATGTATGTTGTAACAAAGTCTAAAACCTAGGATCGAATGCATCGCATATCGTCCTAAGGACGTATACTAAACACTCTAGGCAATTGAGAGGTAGCCACTCAATCACCATTTCCCAAGTATAAGGCTCATGGCACAACGTCCATTATCTTTATTAAGTGGATTGAAGTTGTTTGAAGATGAGAAGAGAAAGGGACAAACTAAAGGGGGACTAGACCAAACCCTAGAAGTTGTCATGCAAAGTGCACCTAAAGTTGGGATTACAAAAGGGAAACATCTACCTAATGTTATCATGCATGGTTAGAACCCTAATGTCTATCATAACCTCTCTTAAATAAGAGAGATTAGAAATCCTAAGAAAAGGAAGACAAAATAAGAAGAAGAAAGAACAAAGGAAACATGCAAATGAAAGAATACATACATGGAATGCACAAGTAGGATGAAAGTGGGAGGAAAATATGTGTGGGTCAGTAGCCACCACAAGCTCATCTCAACCAAGAATATATATGAGTATGCAAAGAGAAAAGAGAAAGAGATGCATCAAAAGCAAACAAACAAGTGTGACAAAAATCACTAAGAAAAGTCCTCATGGATTCATCACTTTAGGTAAGCTTCAAGTTCCTCCTAAGGAGGGACCAAGCTACCTTAAATAACATTCCAAGTCATAGGACATAAGAGAAGATGAGAGAAGAGAATTCTCAAGATAAACATCACAAACACACCAAAGAGATGCAAGAAGAGGCAAGGAGAAAGACCAAAGTCTTACACATATTGAACACTTAGAACACAAGTGGGAAGCCTACAAAGCAATGCATCAATCAACAAGAAAAGAAAACAATTTTGACCTAAAAATGAACATAGAACAAGCTCAACATGTCTAATTTGTGAAACAAGAAGAGTTGAGATTTGAATGGATCCACAAAGGTCATTTCCAATTCAAACTAGGTCATGCACTTGTATGAGCCCCCTTAGGAAATGACTTGACTTGCAAGTCATCTCAAAATTAGGAAAAAGGCTCAAAAATTACCAAATAAAATGAACAAGAAAGCTAAACAAGTTGGAAAACAGAAACCAAAAGCACAAGGCCAATATCCCCTCAAAGCACCATCAAAAGAAAATAATATTCAAGATGTACCACTTTGAAATGGGAGAATCGAGGGTAAAAAGAAAAGTCACCAAAGTCAACCCTAAAGTCAACCAACCAGGGGCAATATGGTCCTAAAAATTTAATCAACTCATAATGGATATGAGGATTTAATTTTAGTCATTGGATCCAAAGGAAATGAAAGAAACAAATAAAAGATCACACAATGTCACAATTTAAATCAATTAATACACTTCCAATATTTAAATCCAATTTTAATTGAAAATTAAATCAAAAAATGAAATAAAAATTTTCTAAAATAAGAAGACACCCCAAAGTGTCGAAAAAATATTTTTGTGATTTTTTGGATAATTGAAAGTATTTAAAAATGATTTAAATGTAAACAGATAATAAACAAAAATAAAATAATAAGACAAACAGTGCAAATAGTAATAAAAAACAGTTAACACAAGAGATTGGGCCAAGAGGGGGGGTGTGTCGTACCTCGAAAAATACGATCCTCGGATGGACGCGGAAAATACTGTTCGAAATAGAGTCGCCACCGAATTTTATTTATTCCAAAGATGGAATAGGAAAATATCGACAAAACCTTAAAAGGGATAAGAACATGGTCATCGCAACCAATATTCTAGGTTCGGGAGTCGATTACATAGAGGGAAGGTATTAGCACCCTCTACGTCCGTTGTACTCAACGGGAACCTCTTGATTCTATTCGCGAGAGAAAGTTAACTATGTTTGTGTATCTTCCAAAGGGATTGCTTGCTAAGGGAAAATGGGGTGGTTTTGAGATAGGGTGCTCGCCAAGGATTGGGGCCCTTTTGCCTACGTATCTTCACTTGTAAGAAGTGGAAAATTAGAGCATTCGTAGTTCGTGGGACTACGGGTAAAGGTTTGGGAATTGTGGGGAATTGTGCTCGCTAGGATTATCGCAATCCTATGCCTACGTACTCTCAACAGATATGAGAGATCAGAGCAGCCGTAGTTCGGCTAACTACGGTAAAAGGTTTGTGTTTGGAATGAACGAGAGTTTAGGTCGCATTCTAACTGCTAAACGTTGGCTTGTCTACTCGCTAAGGGAGGCTAAAGCAAAAATTTGTTATGCGCGGAAGAAGGGACTAAACAATGTTCTTGGTAAAAGGATTATTTGAATGGTAGGTCGCGCGAGGGCGAGGAATAGTGTTTGAGAAGTATCAATCGCATGGGGCGAGAAAAGAGAGTTTATCGTGTTAATTATTTTGGTTTAGAAAAGAGGGTAGATTTGAATAGGTTATAAGGTATTGGTTGCACGGGGCAAAGAAGAGATTGGTTAGATGTATTGGATGTTTAGCTAGAGGTGACGATTACCTAAAGCTTAAGAAAGACTTCTCGGACCCAAGTAATCGGGAGAGTGAACCAAAGACTTGGAGCTCTCTCTTTTTCAACCTCAAATACGAAGGGATATGATGTGGTTCGAGTGGGTTAATCGGATGACGATTACTCGAAACTCGAGAAAGACTCCTCAGTCCCTAAGTAATCGGGAGAGTGAACCAAAGACTTGGAGCTCTCTCTTTTTCATCCTCAAATACGAAGGGATAGGATGCGGTTCGAGTGGGTTAATCGGATGACGATTACTCGAAACTCGAGAAAGACTCCTCAGTCCCTAAGTAATCGGGAGAGTGAACCAAAGACTTGGAGCTCTCTCTTTTTCATCCTCAAATACGAAGGGATAGGATGCGGTTCGAGTGGGTTAATCGGATGACGATTACTCGAAACTCGAGAAAGACTCCTCAGTCCCTAAGTAATCGAGAGAGTGAACCAAAGACTTGGAGCTCTCTCTTTTTCATCTAAATGTTAATGGAATTGGATACGAGTGAGTGATTCGGATGACGTTTACTCGAAGCTTGAGAAAGACTTCTCGGACCCAAGTAATCGGGGAAGCGAACCAAAGACTTGGAACACTTTCTTTTTCATCGCAAAAGGAATTATTTGAATGGTGTTTGAAACATAGGATGTGGTTAAAGTATTTTAACAGATGAGGATTACTCGAAGCTTAAGAAAGACTTCTTGGACCTCCAATAATCAGAAGAGTGAACCAAAGACTTAGAACTCTCTCCTTTTCTCATCTAATATTATGAAAGACGTTTAATAATATTAGAGTGTATTAATCATATGACGATTATTCAAAGCTCAAGAAAGACTTCTCAGATTTTAAATAATCGGGAGAGTGAACCAAAGACTTGGAGCTCTCTCTTTTTCATCTATGTATTTAAGAAAATATATTTGAATTTGTTTATGTTTTTTAGAAGACAATTGTTCGAGCTTAAGAAAGACTTCTCGGACCCAAACAATTGGGAGAGAGAACCAAAGACTTGGAACTCTCCCTTTTTCATCTAAGTGTTGAGGAAAATAGATTTGAATTCGTTTATCGTTTTAGAAGATAATTGTTCGAGCTTAAGAAAGACTTCTCGGACCCAAACAATTGGGAGAGAGAACCAAAGACTTGGAACTCTCCCTTTTTCATCTTTTATTGAAATTGTATTTTGAGTAATTATTAAGTATTTTAATTTGGTTTAAAGAAAAATACTCAATGCGAGTTGAGATTTGAAATTAGATTTTTAACGTGTATACTAGCAAAGTGGGCTAGTCTTCTAAGTGACCAACTAGAAATAATTGATCAAATAGGTATCACTGTAAGGAAGCCCAGGATTAAGCTTTAAAATGTTGTGTGTGTGACCAAAAAGGTTGATGGCGAGGCTTTGAAAGCACTCGACTTACCAGGTAGAAAATGGCTCGACGAATCGAGAATTATTTTTTAAAAATGATTTTGAAAGTATTAAAGCATACATAATACGAAAGCGATAAAAATTATTACATTTTGAGGGAGTGGGGTACATTGTTTCTAATGGGGGTAGAATATAATAGAACAGATAAATCGATCTTACCTGAATGAGTGTGTTGTGGCACGGCGAAAATCATCTAAAGCATAAGAACTTTTAGTGGCACAATCAACATGGATTCGAGTTTAGGAATCTCGGTCTTGGCCCACTCCATTTATCAAAGCCAAAATGGAAAAGTTTATTAAATCATTTAATTACATTAATCCAAATTAATTATTAAAATTATTCGATTAAATCAAATAATTAAATTAATTAAAATTGATTAATAAAGTTAAATAATTAAAATTAGATTAATCAATTAATTAGGCTAGTTAAATTTAATTATCAAAATTATCCAATTAAACCGAATAATCAAGTTAATGAAAAATAATTAGCATAATTAATTAATGGAAATTCAAGTTTACTCAATCAATCTTCATAATTAAAACTTAACCTTACACGCATGGCACATGGGCAATACAGAAGCCACAGTATTTTACTGTTATTCCAGATCTGGAACTCTCATTACCGCTTCATGAGTGGGTTTATTATGACAACATCGCGTTGTAAGAGGATAGGCCATGATAATGCCGTTACCGAAACCAAAACAAAACAAAAACTAAATCCAAAACTAACTCAGAACAGCAAAGCAACAACAATGCTATGTTGGTGTACTGAAAGAAAAAGTTAGCACAGTGATGGCATACGATAATGGCCTCGGGCCGCTTGACTAAATTTCACCGAAATCATAAACGCAATATAACTGAATCCAAGCCTAAGCATACCAGCTGTGTGAGGCTTAAAATAAACTGGCCAACATTATGGCAGTAAGCAAAAAACGATAACAGCATGTTCATCATTGTGTCAATACCAAATTACAACATTCAGGAAAATCGAAGTTGATGTGTGCACCAAAGTTCAAAACTCATGGCATACATATCAGCAACCCATATTAACAGAAAATTTACCGATTGACGTAATCGCAAACTAAGATTATAACATGTATATAAAACACAGCCAATGAATTAGAAATATGACACAACAGGTAGTTAAGATGAAAATAAAAAAGAAATGGCTCGAAACGACACTTGAACCTCGATGGTTGATGCTGATTTTGTAGCAGGGTCGGTTTCCTCGTTTATCACTTGAAATGCCGAATTGATGTTGTGAATCTGAGCTGCCGCGTCGGTTGTAGTTACGGTTGTGTTGTTGACGCGTGGTGAAACTCGACAATGTCGCAACCTGTCAAAGAAAATGAAGACAACAAGAATATGTTTTGTATGGAAGGTTGTTGCAGATGTCAAATAGGCAGGACCGCAAGCTGGTTCTATTGTTGCAGCTTGTTGAAACCGAAACGCCGTCGTGAATGCTAACGCTGAATTGTTGATCAAAGCAAGAGCCAAAATGTTATTGCATTTGCTGTGTTGAAATCTTCAAGAGAATTTTGTTGCTGAGTTGAGGTGCTATTGAGGTTGCTATGACGTTCTCGCTTGGGACGCGTTAAAGATTCAAACCATGTCGGATTATACTGCAAATCTTCTGCTGAATTGAATCATCACGACTTCGCCATCAGAACTTGTTGTCAGAGTGAAAGTAGCAGAGCCTTTGTGTGTACGCCGCTTCAGGCTCTTGTCACGTAACCGAGATGACGTTGGAACCTGCCCCAAAGTCAACTTTGGCCCAAACAGAAAAGAAGAAAAAGCATAGTTTTTGACATAACCAAGTTACACTGTTGTTGTTACGGACACTGCTACTGATTTAAGAAATGATGCAAACCGGAGCTGTCGCGTATGGTGAGCATGTTCGTTGTTGTCGTTGAGTCACACGGATGAACAACTGGTGTCATGAAAATGTGCTTTGACAGATGGAATTCTAGGGCATCATGTCGAGACCAACTAGGGGTCAGCTCTTGAATCAATTCACAACCTGCACATAAATGGAAGCATACCCAAACAGAACAGGAAACCAAGACAAGAATTGAAAACAAAGAAAAACTAAGCGTATATATAACCCATTCACTCTTCTTGCTTCTTTCTCTCTGAGAGCTTGTCACACATAAACAAATACCGCAACAGACATCCAAGCCTTTCGGATCCGATTTGTAACCCTTTTAAATCATTCAGATCACAGAACCGGTGTAGCTCTGAACCTACATCAAGAATTTCAAACACCGACCTTCTTGTGAACTGTGTACGACTTCCAATCTTGCTTCATCCCGTAACCAGAGCAATTCCCTGAATCGAAACGCTATCGTTGTTGTTAGAAAGAAGTGAAACTGAGTTTCGGCATCGTTAGTTGGAGAAGTTGAACATGAGTTGTTGTTGTTGGAGGAGTGTTGCGGTGGTAGCTTTATGTTGCCGAATCCAATTATTTGTCCTCGGTGAAATCATTATGCAGCTCTCATTATTGGATCCCTCGTCAATCCCTGCTGTCCTACTGATTAATGGTGGCTTCGGCAGCTTCAACAACCTTTGTTAACGTAATTGAAACCGACGACATTGCGACTTCTCTGTTATCCTTTCTGTAAAATAGATGCTTGGATTCAAATCGATCACAGGAAGCGTGCTAGGACCATAGATCTTATTGCCAATGGAGATGCAATGAGAAGGGTCTGTCGAAGAAACCGCTCTATTCAGACCAAGTCGTTCTGCCAGAGATTGAACCTGAAACTCAACAATATACCATGACATTAAACATAAATACTAATTTTAAATCGTGACGGTGATGCTGATGGAGATCTTGATGTTGGTTCAAGAAAAAGAAATCACGGCAGTGGTTTATTAGAAGCGGTGGCGGAACACAGTGGTGAGTAGAAGTTGTCACTGACTTTTCGAACAACACTTTTGTAGAAACAATGTGTAGCGATGATTTGAGGATTGCATCGTCCTAACAACGACAGTGTCCAAAAGTCTCGTTCGAACCAAATCTCCAACCTGAAACTCAACATTCCGAAATGACATCAAGCACAAAACATTATAAGGACGACATTGAAGGAGATTTTGATGACATTTCTACAATCTCTTGTTTTCCTTCTTCAAGAACACTTGAAATGGGAGGCCTCGAAACACGTTCATCGTGAGATGTTATTGTTGTTGTTTTCACTGTATCACATCACATGCTATTGTTATTCTATGCTCCAATGCCGTCGTAACTGTTACCGCCGTTGAGGATGCAACAGATCATAAAAGCATGTTTTACACAACTCAAGTAGCAGCATTAGGATAACAGCCAAAGTGATGCTGCTACCGTTACCACGCCTTGTTTTTGTTGTTGACTGAAAGGTTAAAACTATTGCCGAAATACTGATTTCCAAGGATTAATTTCAGCGGCAGCCTCGTGTAACATCCATACCACATTCATACACAAAATCATAGCATGATACCGTGTCATATACTAATCCAAAATGACACATGTTTCTGTCATAATAATAAGTCATTTCAACACACAAAGTTAACATATATAACTATAACCAAATGCTGCAAAATTAACCAATCATCTCAAAACCGAAAGCTACACCTGTTCATCATTCCTCAGTCAAAATCAGATGCTGCAAAATCAAATTGATATTAAAATCGGTGACAGCAACAACTATACACAATATCTCACGTTATTTACATAATAGAAATCAAAACAATGTCGAATAATCGCAACAACGTAACTCAGCCAACAACAATGTTTAACTATAGCTGCGACATAAGAACTTGTCGCACAATCGAAGCACATAAAATTTGACAGCATCACATTAATTCAGCATAACCGAAACAAAAGGAATCTAAAATACCTGCTAGACGCGAATATATAAACACTTAAGCAACAACAGTGAACCGAATGCACTAGAGAAGAAGCCACAGCAGTATCTTCATGTCATTACAGGACACTAAACCTTATCAGTATAAGTTACCACACATTGCATTAAGAGATTAGCATAATGTTTATCTTCTAGTTGGCTCACACATTAACCAAGAAAATACAAAAAAAAACCAATAAAATACTAAACTTCAAAGTCAATTATATGGCAGCAATCAACAAAATAGAAGTCATGTGCAACCAACAGACATAATACAAGAATAAAAAAAGAAACCGATTCGACTTGTTACCGAAAGCGTGAGTTGAATTCGTTGATCTGCTAAGGTGTGTGTGCTACTGCTTAGTCAGTCGTCAGTTTTGAATATTCCTGCTGCAGATTTACTAATGACAGCACACTCCTTCAATGTATCATAAATCCCCTCAATACTATCATCTTTCATGCATATCAAGAAGCAACTGCTCAACTGAGGCCGAGGAGTCCCAGCATTGAAAAGAGTTGGAGAAGCATGAGTAAACCACCTCTGAGACATCAAATGATAAGTTTTAACAGCAGATTCAATATCATGCTTGTGAATTCCAACAGAAACCCTCATTATCATATGTTGAGGCCTTTCAACAACAGTCCCATCAACTTTCAACAGATAAGACCTCTCGAGGGTTTTGGACCCAAAGTAATCATAGTCAAAATCCCTGTCATAAATTATCTCACTGTCCAATCGAGCCGCATTCTCCATAATTATTTCATAGACATCATCAGCAATCAAAGGAGCTTTCTTCCCAGATCTAGTGTTGAAATGATTGTACATAATCTTCATAGTTTCCGAAAACGACTTCTTAGTGTTCTTATGCAGATTCGAAACGGCAATTCTAGCAGCAAGAGAAGCATAATCAGGGTGGTTAGCAGTCATGCCGGCGGCGGTTTCAGCGGCCAATTCATCGAGTTGACTAGTAGTCACACCTCTGTAAACACTGGCACAAACCTTCTGAGAAACCAAAACCGGGTCACAATGCTCAGTGCTCAAACCGTAACTGAGTTTCTTCAACCGCGCCGTAATCTTATCAAAATGAACAGTCTCTTGACGTCCGTCTCTCTTAACGACGTACATCTTGTATTGATTAGAAAAGTTTTGGTTGGGGAATTTGGTCGAACAGTTTTGGCGCAAGAGTGAAGAGATAGGTGGAAGATGATGGCTGCTATCAATGGGTGACGGTCGAACATTCAGTACCTCCGAGAACTTAGACCACTCCATTCCTCTTGGATTCCCACTTTCACTACTAGAAGTTTCAGTTATAACAGACAAAGACGAAACACGATTTGCATAGCTTGCACCGAGTTGATTGTAGAATGCGGATATTATTGAAGTAGCAGAGCGCTACTGTGTTTTGGCTTCAAAAACTGGAAACCGACGACATCAAAGTTGTGATAACCAATTAATATTTGAGCTTTCTAAGATGTTGTTGCTCTGTTTCCACCAAACCGACGCCGACTTTGAAACACTGAATTTGTTGAACGAGGAAATTAACGCACAGACCAAATCAACCCAGCGGGGAATTCAAATTACCTCTACATTGGAGTCACTTTTATTGTCGCTTTGGATGACAGAACCATGAACACAACTGGTGAATGCATGAATGTAGTGGTGAGTTTGGATTTTGTTTTTTTTTGGTGATTGAGGTTTGTCGTAAAGGAAGTCATTTGAAGGTTCACGGTGTATTCAAAAGGTTCATAGCAGATTTGACATTTGTGGGATTTGGACGACGGATTTGGTGTGAGCTTGAACGGTGGTGCTCGGACTTGGTGAGGTTATTAGTTATGGGTTTCGGGGAAGAAGAAGTTCTACCGCAATGTGAGTTTTGAGAGGCGAAGGGAGATGAAGAAAGGGTGGTCGGGAAGACGGTGATGGTGTTGAGATGATGATGATGGTTGGTGGCCGATTTTTAGGGTTTGGCGGCTGTGTGTGGGTGGCTGCGGCCGTTTTGTTTTGAGGAGATGATGAACAGTCTCCGAAATTAGGGTTTTCTCCCCCCCTTTGATGAACAGTAACCGAAACCATTTATCCCCCCAATTTTTACCCTAATCTCCAACCCTAATTTTCCCTTCTCACTCCCCGTGCTTCCCTCTTTCTTCTTCTGTTTTCACTTTTTTTTTTTTAAATTTTTCTGTTTAATAAAGTAAATTAATAAACCTATTTTCTATTCTAACTAATTTTAATTAATTAAAAAAACTAACTCTATTTTCTTTAAATTAATTAATAAAAAAAAAAGATCCTATTCCTAGTTAAAAAAAAAATTCTATTCTTATAAATAAAAGATATTTATAATTCTATCCTATTAAAACTAATTAATCAATTAATAATAAAATGTTAAAACATAAATAATAAATAAAAAGATGCCATGTGGTGCAAATTTATTGGGCTAAAAAGGTGAAAGAGTTTATTTTTGCCGAAAAATACGTTACGCCGTAAAAGCGATACGAATTGAAAAATAAAGTCGGGTAAATGAAAATTTTCAAAAAGGTAGGACAAATTTGGGGTATGACAGGGTGCCATTAGCAACTGAGGCCCAAGGCGCCCAAACAAAATCAGGGTTCAAACAATAATCCACCAAGGCTGGTCAACAGAAGGACCAGCGTGGAAATCAACCAAGGCTGTCTGATTAAATAGTAATCAGATCATGTGGATCATAAAGCGCCAGCACATTAATGAGAAGTTTAAATGAGATCACGTGGTACACGGTCAAACGAGGTGTAGGATGTTTCTTAATCATGAACGTTAAACAGAAAAGTAAGCCAATCGTGTGGTGTGTGGATCATCTTCTCCAACGAGAAGTCAAACAAAACCATGGAAATCAGAGGGTGGCCGGAGATCCCTTCCGGTCATCTTCTCTAGCCGCTCAACCACCGTGAACAGTAACACCAAAAACGCAGGCATCAAAACTCCACCAAAATTAACAAACTAATAGTCAAAAATCATCCTCTCTTCAAGAGGAACTCAAATCCAACCTTGGTTTTCATGTTTGAGCAACATACAAAGCAAATCGAAGACAAATAGAAAATGTCCATAAACTGTAAAACTCAAAATCAACCAACAAAAGTGTCCAGAATTCATCTACACTTCATGTAGAGTTCAAATCCAGAATCCATTTACTCTAAAACCTCAAGAACAGGCCAAAATGCAAACAACAAGTTTTATGCTCCAAACAGAAATCAACTCAAATGCCAGTTCGTTTTACTTATTAATGGTCTACATGATTCCTATGTCTCAAATATGCAAAAATGGCACATAATCGTGGCATAAATAGAGAGATATGGTGATTTCAAGATTACCTAGTGGAAAACCTCCACCGAGTCTTGTCTTTAGCTGAACCTTCAAGCAAATCACCCAGAATCGTTCCAAACACTTGAATAAAGCTCTTGGTGTGCTCAATTTTACCTGAGAATGGCCAAATCTCCAAAACCGAATTTCACTTTGCTCTCGCTTTTTCAAGTTGCTATTTACGCAATGTCACCACCAAATCGAGCTCTAAGGGTTTGGGAAGTTTGCTGACCTTTTATGTATTGGATTCAGATGCAAATGGAGCCTTATTTCATGCCCTAAAGCCCAATTGCCAATTCAATTTTTCTCCACTTTTTGCTTGCCATACTCGTGTTCTCTCCACTGCACCATTCTCAAATTTGTTCCAAATCATTTGCACATGGCCTGAGTTAATCAAAGGGCCAGTAATTGGTCCTTGTTTTAATTCTATGATGGATTTCCCATTTGTTACTTCATGGTGAAGAAACCATGGAAATAACCAATGAAATGACCTCAAATTGCAAAATTAAACTTGGCATTGTATTTAGAACATCATTTGCAGTCAAAATATGCATAAATTTGTCTTGAAAAGGTTCCAAATGAATTAATTCCAATTTTCTCATTTTAAGCTTCTTTCATGAAAAATTCAAACACCAATTCTTCATTCTAAGCTCCCACCATGACAAGAGATGATTTGGTAATGCAAATGGACCTATTTGGAGCAAGTTTCATGTTGAAAATATTTTCATTTGAAGTGTGCAAGTTGGTGAAATAGACTTATAATTTTATGATCTATAATCTTACTTTCCCAAAATACCCCTGAGTTGCAAGCCTCATAACTTGAGTTCTACAAATCAGATTAAAGACTTCTAGTACTATTTGGAAAGCTAAGACCATTCTCTACAACTTTCATGTTGGCCAAAAGTTGAGGAGAAACATCCTTATAGGTCACAAATGGCTTGGAAGTTGGTTGACTTTTGTTGACCAAAATCACATTCATCTGATGACCTGTAACTTGTCTGCATCATAACTTGAGTTCTATAAATCCAATCAAGGACTTCTAGTACTCAAAAGAAAGCCAAGGACATGCTCTACAAGTTTCATGTTTGTCAAAAGTTGATATGAGACTTGTATCTTGAGATAGGTGGTCTTGAAGTTAGGCACTAAACAGGGGATTTTACACTGAGAACCCTAATTTAGTAACTTCTCACACTCTTGATCCTTGATGAATTGATTTTGAAATGATATATTATACATCTCAACACAACATCCCATGACCATAGAGACTTGGAATTGAGTTGTAACCTCCTTCAATTTCACAGTTAACTGAGGATTTACCAAATGAAAATCCTAGATGCAACATTCTTGACTGTGGCTTCTTCCACCTCACACAACAACTTGAATAAGCTCCAAATGGCTCTCAAAGCACTCAATGTGCTCTCTCAACATCTCATTGATAACGCGAAATCGTATATATATAATGACATACATTTTAACTAATTTATGACTGGTTTCACTCCGATTTCGGGTTTTTCCACGTTATTTGTCTAGTATTTTGCAGGTATTCAAAGTTCATGTTCAAATGGAGCAAGATGAAGAAAACAAGCAATTACAAATGAAAACCAGATGAAAATCAGATGAAAAACAGCATATACGGATTTTGCTGATATGACGGTCGTCACATGACCATTACGACCGTCATGCGTATTACGACCGTCACATTCCATGACGACCGTCATGCAGACAAAAGATGCAGATAGCAGTCACGTGCTGTAAGTGCCCTCAAAGACCAAAAGGAGTGGACCACTAACTCCTACTTTTTCTGACATCAATACCACTTCTTGAAGAAACTAACCGTTGGGAATTCCATCTATAAAAGGAAGAGGCTGAGACCAGAAAAGGGGAGTCGCATTCAAGACCACGAAGAGCTGCCAGATTATTTTCAGAGCGAATTTAAGTTTCAGATTTATTTATTTCTTCCTTTTTCTTTTCCTTGCAATTCCTTTTTTGTACTTTCCAATTCTATTATGTACGAGCTATTGGTACCAAGACTAAAATCTTGCCGACATTGTGGAGGATTTCCCAAAGGCCAATTGAATTACTTACAAGTTTTTATTATAATTGTTAATTGAATTTTATTTTCCATTATGATGCATGCTTATATTTTCTGCCATTATTTATGTGTTATTAGTTTATATTCCATGTCTGGCTAAATTAAAGTAATCAGTATGTAATAGGTAGTCAGATGGGATTCGATAATAACTAGTGTATTCTTTCCTTTTCAAACTTATTTCTGGCTTTAGTTTTTAAATTGATTTTCTAAATAAACGTTCGTCGCGACAGCGAGAACTTATTTAAAAGTAGTTTTGCCACGACAGTGGGAAATTAGTTAAGGTACGAACCAACAAGCGACAGCTGTGGCCAAGACCCGACAGTAAAAACTAAGCATTCGTTTTAAAAACAGCGACAACGCTTTAAAAGGGATTAGAACTTAATGGTTTTCAAAAAGTAATTTTAACCCCGAACGGGATAGCGACAACATACGTTCCGCCTTAAAGTTGCGACTAGCGTCAACAACCATCGTGAGACAAAGGTCTTTAAACCGTCATTTTCTTCTTGAACTCTTTTTGAAAACACCTAATACGCCGGTAACTTGTCGAATCCTTGAAGAACCAACATATTGCATACCGATTCACGCATTTATACCTTAAGTAAAGTTTTTAGTTCCCCTTTATTATACACACTTATTTTGTTTTTATTCCCCTAAAACCATACCAACCTAGCAAAACATAGTAACACTCGAGAATACTAGCTTGATTACGAGTCCCTGTGGGATCGATATCTTTTATTACTACGCGATAGACTGTGCACTTGCAGTTAGTTCAGTTAGACATAGAAAGTCGCGATCACTTATATCCATAATCATGCATTCACAATCCTTTGATGCTCTTCAATTGGCCTCCAAGTTAGGAGCTGACCCACATACATCCATCCATCCTTTCACAAGACTGTTGACCACTTCAAGTTGACCTGATGACCACTTGAACTTGAGTAACACCCCTTGCTTATGCTCAACACTTTGAGAATATTTCTTTTGCTATGCACAACCTCTTGATCCCCTATTCAATGAAACATGCTATGCAATGCAAATGGTAGAACAAAATTAAATGAAACATAAACCAAGTAAAGAAAAGGTTGGGCAAATTTTGGGGTACAACATCGACCATATCATATGATATAATCACACATTCTTGCAGGCACGTGTCTCGTTCTTAGAGATTTGCTTGTGCTTGCTTGACCTCTAACTTATTCTTGTAAAAATTCTCTTTCGACATCACTTGTTGTTTCTTCACATAGGATTCTCACTACATCCTTATTGACATTTTTTAGTCCAATCCCATTCTTTAAGCTCATCTATGAACACGTCCGCGTTAATCATTAATTACTTGTTCACTCGGTCGAATAACTTGTATCCACCAATCAAATGATATCCTATTAGGATCATTTGACTCGACTTGTCATCAAGCTTTATTATCAATTGATCAGACACATGTCTATGTGATATATATAGAAATACCTTCAGATGACTCAAGCTAGACTTAACACCAAATTAACATTCTTCTAGCATGATTCCTTCTAGCTTCTTTGTCGGACAAATGTTTAGTATGTATGTTGTAGTCGACGCAACTTCTACCCAAAAATATTTGGGTAAATGCTTGCCTTTTAACATACTTTTCATCATATTCATGATGGTTCAATTCTTCATTTATGCAGTTCCATTCTGCTATGGAGCGTAGGGTGACACCACGTCATGCACAATCCCTTCTTTCTCACATTATGTGTCAAAGCCTTTCGACACATATTCTCCAACAGCATCAGTTTTCAGAATCTTGATCTTTCGGCCAATTTTTCTCTCGAACATATATTTAAATTTGGTAAATACCTCGATCACTTTTGATGAATAAAGTAATCAAACATTGTTGGCCATTACTTCTTTTGAAGAACCAACCTGAATCCAGGAATAAAATCAATTATTGAAGAGAAATAGATAACTTCTAACCTATAATGCTTCAATATTGATAATAAGGAGTCTACATCTTAAGATAATATCTTAAGTGATTCCATTGCTCCTATAAAAATTGAAGGTTATCATAGAATCTGTGTTAAAGGACAATTTTATGAGAAACCTTTCATTTCTTCTTCTATTTTTAGAAATACTATGACAGTGCTGTAAACTTATTTTATGCCAATCTTTAATGGCAAACACTATCTGAATCTATGCTTGTCAAATTTCAAAGTTAAAAGATTTAATCCAAGACAATGAAAATCAAAGACTTTGCCAAGAACAAGATTTCTTTAACTCCATTACTCATCCTAGACTTATACTCTTGAATGAATCATGGTATTTCTATCAGGTTGAGGCATAAAGAAAAAGAAAGACTGACAAAACTAACATTTCTGGACTCATAGAAATATGAGTACCAATATTTAAATTTGTATTTGCTGTAGATATCACAGAAGAAAGGAGCAAGGCATCTTCCATGATACTTGATCAAAGGTTGCTTACAACATTTGATGGAAGAAGAGCCTACATCCCAGACTCAAGAGCTAAAAGCATGGAGTTTAGTGAAGAAAGTAAAATCATTGGTTTAAAAGCCAATGAATCAGAATCTACTCAAGACAGTATTCAGATTTCGTGGCCAGGTCTGAATACTCATCTGAAGCATGACCAAGAAAACAAAAAAAAAAGGTATGTTTTGTGCTTTACTTGCAAACCGCTGAAGGACCTTAGAACAAACCGCTGAAGGACTATGCTACCCCATCTCAGCTGGAGCCTCAAAGTAGCATTGTTGCCCCCGCAATTAATCGGAACGATTTCGAGCTGAAACCGTCATTGTTGTCAGTTGTACAACAACATCAATTCTCAGAAAATGCAACTGAGGATCTGAATGAACACTTAACGAAGTTTGTGCAATACGCGGACACAATGAAGGCATATGGAGTAACTCCAGATGCAATAAGACTTCGTCTCTTTCCTTTCTCTCTTAGAGATAGAGCTTGGACTTGGTTACAATCCTTACCATCCAACTCCGTTACGACGTGGGAACAGTTGAAGAACGTTTTCTTAGCAAGATACTTTCCGCCAAGCAAAACTGCTATGCTTAGAGCTCAAATCAACAGATTTCGACAGAAAGATGCTGAATCTCTCTACGAAGCATGGGAAAGGTTTAAGGATATGATGAGAGCATGTCCTCACCATAGTTTAGAAGACTGGGTGACGATCCATACTTTCTACAATGGGCTTCTATATAACACCAGATTAACGGTAGATGCCGCCGCAGGCGGCACACTTATGGATAAGCCATACGATGAACCCTATCAACTTATCGAAAACATGTCTCAGAACCATTGCCAATGGGGAGGTGAAAGAACTCCATCAGAGAAACCCGCAGCGAAAGGTGGGATGTACGAGATCAGCAGTCTTGAAAATTTCAACGTAAAGGTGGATGCTCTAACGCAGAAAATCGACAGTCTAACTGTAACACCACCTGCAACCGTAGCTGCTGTAACTCCAAATTGCGAGTTATGTGGAATCGCCATTCACAATGCGCCCGGGTGCCCATTATTGGCAGGAATTCCACCAGACCAAGTAAACTACGCTCAAGGTAACCCTTACGCGAATACTTACAACCCAGGATGGAGGAACCACCCAAACTTTTCCTACAAAAGCGATAATGCCTTGCAAGCACCGGCTGCTCCGCCAGGATATCAGAAACCAGCCGCTGCTGCCCAGACTGCCCCTAGGAAATCAAATCTCGAAGTGATGATGGAAAAATTCATAGCTACTCAAGTTCAAACAAATAAAGAATTCCTGAATCAAAACATACATACTAACGAGCAGATTAAACAGCTGACCAGAAAAGTAGACGCTTTAGCCACCCATCATAAAATGCTTGAAACGTAGATATCACAAGTGGCTCAACAACAAGCCTCTGCAGCCGCACCAGTTGTGACATTTCCAGGTCAGCCAGAACATAATCCGAAAGGTCATGCAAACGCTGTCATATTGAGAAGTGGAAAAGAATTGGAAGGCCCAACAAATCATAGGCATGAAGATTCAGCCATGCATCAGAAATCTGATAAACCAACAAAAAAGGAGTCTGAAACAGAAAAGAAGGGACGAACAGGAGGCCGCCAAAGATGAAAACTCATATGTGCCTCCACCGCTATATAAACCACCTATTCCTTATCCTCAAAGATTCATAAATTCCAAAACTTCAGGACAATTTAAGAAATTCGTTGAACTTCTGAAACAGCTGAATATCACTATTCCTTTCACAGAAGCGATAACTCAAATGCCGTCATACGCTAAGTTTCTTAAAGAAATCTTGTCTAACAAAAGGAAAATCGAGGATAACGAAATAGTTACACTTACTGCCGAATGTAGCACAATCATTCAAAATAACATGCCTCATAAACTAAAAGACCCAGGTAGTTTCTCCATACCATGCGTCATAGGAAAGTTCGTCATAGACAAAGCTTTATGCGATCTAGGAGCCAGTATAAGTGTCATGCCCCTATCTATATGCAAAAAGCTGAACATGGGAGAACTAAGACCAACTAAAATGTCCGTACAATTGGCTGACCGATCAGTCAAATATCCCATCGGTGTGCTGGAAAACGTTCCAGTACGCATAGGTCAATTCTATATTCCAACCGACTTCATAATCATGGACATCAAAGAGGACTCTGTTACCCCAATTATCCTAGGAAGACCCTTCCTAGCAACAGCCAGAGCTATCATAGACGTAAAGAAAGGTAGGCTAACATTTGAAGTAGGAGAAGAAAAGATAGAGTTCATCCTCACAAAGTTCTTGAAGGTACCAGCCATAGATGACACATGCTATATAGTAGATGTCATTGACGAATGCATATGAGAACTGGAGAAGGAAGAAACTAAATATTCTGAAATCATGAAGATCTAAATCCTTGATATTCATGAAGATGACAATTGGCGTGCGCCATACAAAGATGATAGTTTGAGCGAGATCTTAGCACTAACTCCAAATCACATGCCAGGTCCGAAAAACCCAGCTTCAGAACTTAAAGAACTACCTAAAACCCTCAGGTACGAATTCTTAGACACAGAATTCAAAAGACCAGTAATAGTCAATGCAAATTTAGGACAGTCAGAAACTGAGAAATTAATAGAAGTCCTAAGGAAATACCCAACTGCGTTAGGCTATAATATAAGCGATCTTAAAGGCATAAGTCCCTCCATCTGTATGCATCGAATCATGCTAGAGGAAGACTGCAAAACGTCAAGAGAACATCAGAGGAGGATAAATCCGATCCTAAGCACTGTAGTCAAAGACGACGTGAAAAAGTTACTAGACGCAGGAATCATATACCCGATCTCCGACAGCCAATGGGTCAGCCCAGTGCACGTAGTGCCAAAGAAAGGAGGTGTTACTGTAGTAAAGAATGCGAAAGGTGAATCGATAACCCAAAGATTTGTGACTGGAAGCAGGATGTGTATCGATTACAGAAAACTGAATAAGGCGACTCGGAAAGATCACTTCCCTTTACCTTTTATAGACCAGATGTTGGAGAGACTAGCGAAACATTCGTACTTCTGCTACCTAGATGGTTATTCAGGATTCTTCCAAATTCCTATTCACCCCGATGACCAAGAGAAGACAACATTCACCTGTCCTTATGGCACTTTTGCTTATCGCCGAATGCCGTTCGGACTATGCAATGCTCCAGCAACCTTCCAAAGATGCATGATGGCAATCTTTGCGGATTTCATAGACGACATCATGGAAGTGTTCATGGATGACTTCTCTGTATGCGGACAAAGTTTTGAAAGCTGCCTGTCAAACTTAGAAATGGTACTCGAAAGATGCGCTAAGTGAACCTTATTCTCAATTGGGAGAAATGCCATTTCATGGTCCGACAAGGCATAATTCTAGGACACATCATATCTGAAAAAGGGATTAAGGTTGACAAAGCTAAAATAGAGATCATAAAGGATCTTCAACCTCCGAAAACCGTACGAGAAATACGAAGCTTTTTAGGACACACCGAATTCTACCGAAGATTCATAAAGGATTTCTCGAAAATCACAAAACCTCTAACAGGTTTGTTGATGAAAGATGTCGAGTTCGTTTTTGACAAAGAATGCTTGGAAGCATTCGAGACTCTAAAGACAACACTCATTACCGCACCAATCATGCAACCCCCAGATTGGTGACTACCATTCGAAATCATGTGCGATGCGAGGGATTATGCTGTAGGCGCAGTTCTAGGACAGAGGAAAGACAAGAAGCTTCACACAATCTACTACGCCAGTAGAACTTTAGACCCTGTCCAAATGAACTATGCCACAACAGAGAAGGAACTTCTAACAGTTGTGTTTGCACTTGACAAATTCCGTTCCGACTTGGTAGGAGCAAAAATAATCATATACACAGATCACACTGCCATTAGGTACCTAATAAGCATAAAGGATGCCAAACCAAGATTATTGAGATGGATCCTATTATTACAAGAGTTCGACTTAGAAATTAAAGATAAGAAAGGAACCGAGAATGTAGTTGCAGATCACTTATCCTGAATAGAAGGCATTAAACAAGAATCAGTGCCTATCAATGATGATTTTTCCTACGAACGTCTGATAGCCAAATTGGAAAGCGATATGCCCAACTTAACCTCGGAAGAACCAGAACTTGAAAAAGCCGTGGAAGCTGTCTATGCCCAAGCCACTTTCCCTTGGTATGCCGACATCGTCAATTACTTAGCCGCAAGCGTGCTTCCACCGAATCTAACTTATCAGCAAAAGAAGAAATTCTTCCACGACTTAAAGCATTATTATTGGGACGAACCTCTACTCTTCAAACGAGGCGCCGACAACATATACCGTCGCTGTGTCCCAGAGGAAGAAATTGAAGACATCATTTCTCAATGCCATTCAGCACCTTATGGTGGTCATGCTAGTACTTCAAAGACATGCGCTAAAATTCTACAATCTGGCCTATTTTGGCCCAGCCTCTAGAAGGATGTCCATATTGCTGTACTCAAATGCGACCGGTGCCAACGCACTGGCAACATCTCACGATGCGATGAAATGCCTCAGAAAGGAATTTTAGAAGTAGAAATCTTTGACGTATGGGGAATAGACTTCATGGGACCTTTCCCGTCTTCTTTTGGAAACAAATATATACTTGTCGCTGTCGACTATGTATCTAAATGGATAGAGGCCGTTGCCACTCTAACAAATGATGCGCGAGTAGTTGTCAAACTCTTTAGAAACACAATCCTTCCTAGATTCGGTGTGCCCAGACTTGTCATCAGTGATGGTGGTTCACACTTCATATCGCGAATCTTTGACAAACTTCTCTCTAAATATGGAGTCAAACACCGCGTAGCTACACCGTATCATCCGCAAACTAGCGGACAAGTGGAGGTTTCGAACAGAGAAATAAAACAAATATTGGAAAAGACTATCGCAACCTCTAGGAAAGATTGGTCATCGAAACTGAACGAAGCTTTATGGGCCTATAGGACCGCTTTTAAGACACCAATAGGTACCACACCATTTAAATTGGTTTACGGAAAATCATGTCACGTGCCAGTGGAATTAGAGCATAAAGCCTTTTGGGCTATTAAGACGTTGAACTTCAACTACACCGAGGAAGGAGAGAAACGGATCTTGAACCTCCATGAATTAGAAGAACTCAGATTGGACGCATATGAGAATGCCCGCATCTACAAAGAAAGAACCAAGAAATGGCATGATAAACGTTCAATCCGAAAACAATTCAGTGTGGGAGACGTCGTGCTCCTATTCAACTCAAGATTGAAACTTTTCCCAGGAAAATTAAAATCAAGATGGTCTGGACCTTTTGAGGTAACCAAAATCCTTAAAAGTGGAGCTGTCGAAATTAGCGATAAAACTAACGCGCCGTTTATAGTAAACGGACAACGTTTAAAGCATTATAATCAAAACAAAGACAGCCACCACGTGAGCAGTGTGCAATTGCTCGAGCTTCCCGCTCAAACTCCCGAATAGCTTGTCACGAAGCTATCGTCAGGATTTTGACGTTAAAAACAGCGCTGATTGGGAGGCAACCCAATTTTCCCCGTTTTTCCCTTTTGATTTATTGAAATCATGTTTTCATTTTAATTTATAATTTTGCATAAAATCCTATTTTCTTATTTTCTACTATTTCCTTTACTTTATTTTTCTTATTTTTATCACCTTTTGCTTCTTAAAATCCAATATGAGTAAATGTGATTTCTACTTTTCTAGGATTTTAAAGCCTTCCTACCTTTCTCCTATTTTTATCTGACTAACTTCCGAGTATGGCTGACATCGACGTTACGACAATTATATTTAGAGGACTAGCTCACAAGGCCAGATTTGAGGCACTGACTCAGAGAGGCATCGCTTTGACTCTGTACTATGATAGATCCACCATGGATAAGCTAGGAATCCACGATAGCATTCAATATCTGTTTAACCAATTAGGCTGGGAGCAAACTGCTCTAAAGACCCGATTTGCTACCTATCGCGAACTCACGTTTGAATTCCTTAGCTCCTTAAGCTACTTACCCGAATATGGCTATGGATCCACCAAAGAGCTGATAACCTTTAGAATGTTTGGAATGGACCACACCCACAACCGTACGTCGTTAGCTAACCTCCTAGGATTCCCTAGCGGACCTTATGTGTTTACCAACACCGAAGAAGAGGATATTGATATCGAGTTAGAACAATTCTGGGGTACCATTATAGGTAACTATCACCCTGAGCCTAATGACATGCACAATAACGAGATACATAATCCAACACTCCGTTACTTTCATAGGATTTTAGCCCATACCCTCTTTGGGAAGGAGGAAAACATTGCTACAGTCTCTAAGGAAGAGTTGTTTATCCTGTTCTGTGCTTCACAGGGCCGTCCTGTCAATGCTGTACCTTTTATGATGAGATCATTCACACGCCTTAATCAGGAACCACATTCACCCATCTTAATAGGAGGCTTAGTCACCATGATTGCCCAAGAAATTGGCCTTAGGTACCATCTGAATGGAACCATTCGTTTTGGCACCATCAGACCAATGGACATTCAATTTTGCTTCAACAAACGTATCTTAGGTAACTTAGGACCAGGAGCCTACGAATACCTTATCACTGATCGAATTGTCCACCTTTTCACATTGCCTAACCATGAGCTGACGAGTATCCACAACATAAACAATTGGCTTTAGGAGTTGGACGAGCCTATGGGACCTCCATGACCTTAATCCACACCCAAGGCCTACATGTACGACAACGATCATATATCAGAAGCACATGACTATATGTATTATGAAGATTATGTGTCCGAAATGGAGACAGATCCGGAGACCCCTCCGAATTACCATAACTTTCCTGATCCTACCCCTGAACAACGCACAGACAAGTTGGAAAATGTTCTGAAAACTATGGAAGATTTCAAGATGGAATTAACCACTGTAAAAGATGAACTAACACGACCACATGGATGTCATTACTTTTATGGACGTAGTTAGCAACCAGTTTGATGACATTACTCGGCAGTTCGAGAAATTGAAGCAACAAAAGGATTGATGTTTTAATTTCTTTTTATTTTAAGTTTAATGCATTTCGCGTTATTTCCCATTTTTAAATTTCACAATTGTTTTTTGATTATTGTACTACATTAAACAAGTATTTCAATTAATGTTATTTCATTTTCATTTCGATAATACTTTAATCTTGGTTGTTCCGTTAATTTCCATTTTTATCTGATCTCTTATACTGCAATATCACAAAAATTGCCATTTAAAACTGTGAAAAACGCCCCATATGCAAAATTCTGCAATTCTGCAGAATTTCCTGATGTGACGGTTGTCACACATCCCTTACGGTCGCCACGCGTATTACGACCGTAACACTCTGTAACGGTCGTCATGCATACAGAACTCAACTTCTGTCAAAAATAGGGGTTACGAACCCTTTCCCCTCCACTCTCTTAACTTCCCACTTTCTCACATTCAAACCCCACTACCACGTTCCAAATCCCTCATTACTCAACCACTTCTTCAAACTTCCATTTCACCCCTATAAATCCACCTTTCCATTTCTCTGTTTTCCATCCACAGAACCCTCACTACCTTCCCTCTCTAACCACTCTCACGAAAATGGCAAGGCAAAATCGTGAAATCCCCAATCTGAGCAACATCCTCTTCCGAGAAGGCGAGTCCGGAGAAAGGCAAAGGACCAATTACATGGCTTTCCATCAACGGTCGCTTCAACCGACCCGCTATGCTCACATTGAGTCTTTAACCGAGCTTGGAATTCTGGATGGTGTCACATGGATGCTGTAGAGGGCCGGCATTTGGCATCTCTGCACAAACCCTCAACCTACCTACGAGGCACTCACCTTGGAGTTCCTCAGTTCCTTCACATACGTGACTTCGGCTGGCGAAACAAACCAGCTTACCGGCGCCGCTTGCTTCTGCATGTTTAGAACCGAATACCAAATCAACCAGAATCGAATCACCGACATGCTGCAGTTTCCTCACGGCGACGATGCTTATCGCCGCCCCTCCGATCAGTTCTACCATGAAGCCTTCACTCTTTGGAACCAACTGACCGGCACCACAACTGACAGTTGGGAGACTCTGAATGCCACCCACATCCATAATCCAACCGTCAGATACTTCCATAGGGTGTTGAGCAACACTATCTTCGCTCGTGATAGTAACCACAAAGTCAATTCGAAGGAGCTGTTCTTTCTTCGTTGCGTGTTTGCTTTGGAACCCGTTGACGCCGCACCGTTCCTCTTGGCTCACATTCAAGGCAACTGCAACCGCGACTCAAAACCGTTCTATTTTGGTGGCATCATCACTTCCATCGCCTTAGGCCTCGGCCTTGGCAACCACCTCCAAAACCTTCGCCCGATGCCTCCTGTTTTCCTCGACACCGACCACTGCCGCGCTTTTCACTTCATCAGATCTCGAGAAGATGGCAAATATCATCCGGTAGTGAGAGGCCGCACTATCCAAAGCATTATCATGCCCTCTCGTACCCGGATGCATCCTCAGGACAGAGTCAACTGGCTCTTTGATTCGAATGCCCCTGCTGCTACTGCTGCCCCAACTCAAGAAAATGCCCAAGGGCATATTGATGAAGTTCAAGAAGAGTTGGACAGAGCTGACCAAGATGAGGCATCACAACCACCTCTTCCTGAAGGTCCCTCCTCACGTCGCCGCCGCCGTCCTGAAACCGATTACACAAACGCGGATCTCCTCCGCTCCATCGAACAACAGAATCAGATAATGATTATAATGCAACAAAAAAACCGGCAGGCCGAAGAGTTCGAAGCTTGGCAGATAGCACAACTTGATCAAATGAGGACCTCCATGCAGCAGCTCCAAGACGGCCAAGCCGGCCTGATCGATGACATGGCCACTCTCACTTTACGAGTCGACGGCCTCCGGGACTACATTTACCACACCGGAGCTCTGAACCTCGACGCACACGACGGAAGAGCCAGAGGTAGAGGCAGAGACAAAGGCAGAGGCCGGGACTAGTATTACTATTTATTTCTTGTATTTCGTTTTTCTTTCCATTGTACTTTCCCTTCCGCATTTTTTTCAAATCAGTGAGGACACTGATTGCGATAGTGTGGGAGCGGAGCGTTATTTCCCTATTTCCCTGTTATTTCCTATTCCGCTTGTACTTTCATTCAGAATTTTCAATTTAAAGTATTTTAACTTTGGCAAATAAAGCTCATTTATATATCCCTTTCCGTTACATGAACTCTCCGCACTTTACTCGACATATACAAAAACTTTTATCCTCCTCAAAGCATCACGTGACACGCCAAAGTTTAACCAAGTTTGGAATTCCTGAGAAGAAAATTCTAACAAAACCATTACTGCCCTGACACCTTAGACCTCCGGTTTATGCGAGTCAGTTTCACTACTTACTTGTACCAAAGCCTCAAGTTTCAACTCAAACGGAGCCCCCAGTAGTTTATACGAGCAGTTAGCACCATCCTAAACACTTCTAAGTAAGAAACCGATGCAAATAAGTGCGTGATCTCTAGTATGAAATGAAAAATCATGAAAAAAAGAAAAGCCATATAGCCTGAATATAGAGACATGTTCCTTCTAAGTTAGGTGCTCCTCACCCGAGCATTTAGCCCAACGGTACAAAACTCTTCAAGATCAATAGCAGAATAAGCATATGTGCGAAGAAAAATTGAATTAGCAAAGAGATCATAGTCACTAACAAGTTTACTTGCCATGAACGTGTATGGACAACGAGCTTAATGTGATTGCGCCAGAACGAGACCGGGTAAAATTTGTTGCAAGAAACTTGACGCCGAGCTGCAGTAGCATGATTGGGACTGACTTGCATAAAAGAGAGGCCTTCAAAGACTTACAGTTCAGTGTCATCACCGTATACGTTTTGTTTCCATTGGACCCCCGGTCTTCCTAATTTGATGTTTGAAAAGCCTTTTTGAAAGAAGAGCGTTCCGCGTGCTTGCTAAGTTTTTAAAATTTTCCTACCTATACTTGAGGACAAGCAAGGATTCAAGTTTAGGGGAGTTTGATAACGCGAAATCGTATATATATATATAATGACATACATTTTAACTAATTTATGACTGGTTTCACTCCGATTTCGGGTTTTTCCACGTTATTTGTCTAGTATTTTGCAGGTATTCAAAGTTCATGTTCAAATGGAGCAAGATGAAGAAAAAAATCAATTACAGATGAAAACCAGATGAAAATCAGATGAAAAACAGCAGATACAGATTTTGCTGATATGACGGTCGTCACATGACCATTAGGACCGTCATGCGTATTACGACCGTCACATTCCATGACGACCGTCATGTAGACAAAATATGCAGATAACAGTCACGTGCTGTAAGTGCCCTCAAAGACCAAAAGGAGTGGACCACTAACTCCTACTTTTTCTGACATCAATCCCACTTCTTGAAGCAACTAACCGTTGGGAATTCCATCTATAAAAGGAAGAGGCTGAGACCAGAAAAGGGGAGCCGCATTAAGGACCACGAAGTACTGCCAGATTATTTTCAGAGCGAATTTAAGTTTTAGTGGAACAAGCTAAACATGTCTACTTTGTGAAACAAGAAGAGTTGAGAGTTGAATGGATCCACAAAGGACATTTCCAATTCAAACTAGGTCATGCACTTGTATGAGCCCCCTTAGGAAATGACTTGACTTACAAGTCATCTCAAAATTCGGAAAAAGGCTAAAAAATTACCAAATAAAATGCACAAGTAAACTAAACAAGTTGGCAAGAAAAAACCAAAAGCACAAGGCCAATATCCCCTCAAAGCACCATCAAAAGAAAATAATATTCAAGATGTACCACTTTGAAATAGGAGAATCGAGGGTCAAAAGAAAAGTCACCAAAGTCAACCCTAAAGTCAACCAACCAGGGGCAAAATGGTCCTCAAAATTTAATCAACTCATCATGGATATGAGGATTTAATTTTAGTCATTGGACCCAAAGGAAATGAAAGAAACAAATAAAAGATCACACAATGTCACAATTTAAATCAATTAATACACTTCCAATATTTAAATCCAATTTTAATTGAAAAATAAATCAAAAAATAAAATGAAAATTTTCTAAAATAAGAAGACACCCCAAAGTGTCTAAAAAATATTTTTGTGATTTTTTGGATAATTGAAAGTATTTAAAAATGCTTTAAATGTAAACAGATAATAAACAAAAATAAAATGAAAAGAAAAACAAAATAATAAGACAAACGGTGCAAATAGTAATAAAAAACAGTTAACACAAGAGATTGGGCCAAGAGGGGGTGCCATTAGCAACTGAGGCCCAAGGCGCCCAAACAAAATCAGGGTTCAAACAATAATCCACTAAGGCTGGTCAACAGAAGGACCAGCGTGGAAATCAACCAAGGCCGTCTGATTAAATAGTAATCAGATCATGTGGATCATAAAGCGCCAGCACATTAATGAGAAATTTAAATGAGATCACGTGGTACACGGTCAAACAAGGTGTAGGATGTTTCTTAATCATGAACGTTAAACAGAAAAGTAAGCCAATTGTGTGATGTGTGGATCATCTTCTCCAACGAGAAGTCAAACAAAACCATGGAAATCAGAGGGTGGCCGGAGATCCCTTCCGGTCATCTTCTCCAGCCGCTCAACCACCGTGAACAGTAACACCAAAAACACAGGCATCAAAACTCCACTAAAAATTAACAAACTAATAGTCAAAAATCATCCTCTCTTCAAGAGGAACTCAAATCCAACCTTGGTTTTAATGTTTGAGCAACATACAAAGCAAATCGAAGACAAATAGAAAATGTGCATAAACTGTAAAACTCAAAATTAACCAACAAAAGTCTCTAGAATTCATCTACACTTCATGTAGAGTTCAAATCCAGAATCCATTTACTCTAAAACCTCAAGAACAGGCCAAAATGCAAACAACAAGTTTTATGCTCCAAACAGAAATCAACTCAAATGCCAGTTTGTTTTACTTATTAATGGTCTACATGATTCCTATGTCTCAAATATGCAAAAATGGCACAGAATCGTGGCATAAATAAAGAGATATGGTGATTTCAAGATTACCTAGTGGAGAACCTCCATCGAGTCTTGTCTTTAGCTGAATCTTCAAGCAAATCACCCAGAATCGTTCCAAACACTTGAATAAAGCTCTTGGTGTGCTCAATTTCACCTGAGAATGGCCAAATCTCCAAAACCAAATTTCACTTTGCTCTTGCTTTTTCAAGTTGCTATTTCTGCAATTTCACCACCAAATCGAGCTCCGAGGGTTTGGGAAGTTTGCTGACCTTTTATGTATTGGATGCAGATGCAAATGGAGCCTTATTTCATGCCCTAAAGCCCAATTGCCAATTCAATTTTTCTCCACTTTTTGCTTGCCATACTCGTGTTCTCTCCACTGCACCATCCTCAAATTTGTTCCAAATCATTTGCACATGGCCTGAGTTAATCAAAGGGCCATTAATTGGTCCTTGTTTTAATTCTATGGTGGATTTCCCATTTGTTACTTCATGGTGAAGAAACCATGGAAATAACTAATGAAATGACCTCAAATTGCAAAATTAAACTTGGCATTGTATTTAGAACATCATTTGCACTCAAAATATGCATAAATTTGTCTTGAAAAGGTTCCAAATGAATTAATTCTAATTTTCTCATTTTAAGCTTCTTTCATGAAAAATTCAAACACCAATTCTTCATTCCAAGCTCCCACCATGACAAGAGATGATTTGGTAATGCAAATGGACCTATTTGGAGCAAGTTTCATGTTGAAAATATTTTCATTTGAAGTGTGCAAGTTTGTGAAATGGACCTATAATTTTATGACCTATAATCTTACTTTCCCAAAATACCCCTGACTTGCAAGCCTCATAACTTGAGTTCTACAAATCAGATTAAAGACTTCTAGTACTCTTTGGAAAGCTAAGACCATGCTCTACAACTTTCATGTTGGCCAAAAGTTGATGAGAAACATCCTTCTAGGTCAATAATGGCTTGGGAGTTGGTTGACTTTTGTTGACCAAAATCACATTCATCTGATGACCTGTAACTTGTCTGCATCATAACTTGAGTTCTATAAATCCAATCAAGGACTTCTAGTACTCAAACAAAATCTAAGAACATGCTCTACAAGTTTCATGTTGGTCAAAAGTTGAGATGAGACTTGTATCTTGAGATTGGTGGTCTTGAAGTTAGGCACTAAAAAGGGGATTTTAGAGTGAGAACCCTAATTTAGTAACTTCTCACACTCTTGATACTTGATGAATTGATATTGAAATGATATATTAGACATCTCAACACAACATCCCATGACCATAGAGACTTGGAGTTGAGTTGTAACCTCCTTCAATTTCACAGTTAACTGAGGATTTACCAGATGAAAACCCTAGATGCAACATTCTTGAATGTGGCTTCTTCCACCTCACACAACAACTTGAATAAGCTCCAAATGGCTCTCAAAGCACTCAATGAGCTCTCTCAACATCTTATTGATAACATGAAATTGTATATATATAATGACATACATTTTAACTAATTTATGATTGGTTTCACTCCGATTTCGGGTTTTTCCACGTTATTTGTCTAGTATTTTGCAGGTATTCAAAGTTCATGTTCAAATGGAGCAAGATGAAGAAAACAAGCAATTACAGATGAAAACCAGATGAAAATCAGATGAAAAACAGCATATACGGATTTTGCTGATATGACGGTCGTCACATGACCATTACGACCGTCATGCGTATTACGACCGTCACATTCCATGACGACCGTCATGCAGACAAAATATGCAGATAGCAGTCACGTGCTGTAAGTGCCCGCAAAGACCAAAAGGAGTGGACCACTAACTCCTACTTTTTCTGACATCAATCCCACTTCTTGAAGCAACTAACCGTTGGGAATTCCATCTATAAAAGGAAGAGGCTGAGACCAGAAAAGGGGAGCCGCATTCAAGACCACGAAGAGCTGCCAGATTATTTTCAGAGCGAATTTAAGTTTCAGATTTCTTTATTGCTTCCTTTTTCTTTTCCTTGCAATTCCTTTTTTGTACTTTCCAATTCTATTCTGTACGAGCTATTGGTACCAAGACTAAAATCCTGCCGACATTGTGGAGGGTTTCCCAAAGGCCAATTGAATTACTTACAAGTTTTTATTATAATTGTTAATTGAATTTTATTTTCCATTATGATGCATGCTTATATTTTCTACCATTATTTATGTGTTATTAGTTTATATTTCATGTCTGGCTAAATTAAAGTAATCGATATGTAATAGGTAGTCAGATGGGATTCGATAATAACCAGTGTATTCTTTCCTTTTCAAACTTATTTCTGGCTTTAGTTTTTAAATTGATTTTCTAAATAAACGTTAGTCGCGACAGCGAGAACTTATTTAAAAGTAGTTTTGCCATGACAGTGGGAAATTAGTTAAGGTACGAACCAACAAGCGACAGCTACGGCTAAGACCCGACAGTAAAAACTAAGCATTCGTTTTAAAAACAGCGACATCGCTTTAAAAGGGATTAGAACTTAATGGTTTTTAAAAAGTAATTTAAACCCCGAACGGGATAGCGACAACATACGTTCCTCCTTAAAGTTGCGACTAGCGTCAACAACCATCGTGAGACAAAGGTCTTTAAACCGTCATTTTCTTCTTAAACTATTTTTGAAAACACCTAATACGCCGGTAACTTGTCGAATCCTTGAAGAACCAACATATTGCATACCGATTCACGCATTTATACCTTAAGTAACGTTTTTAGTTCCCCTTTATTATACACACTTCTTTTGTTTTAATTCCCCTAAAACCATACCAACTTAGCTAAACATAGTAACACCCGAGAATACTAGCTTGATTACGAGTCCCTGTGGGATCGATATCTTTTATTACTACACGACAGACTGTGCACTTGCAGTTAGTTCAGTTAGACATAGAAAGTTGCGATCACTTATATCCATAATCATGCATTCACAATCCTTTGATGCTCTTCAATTGGCCTCCAAGTTAGGAGTTGACCCACATACATCCATCCATCCTTTCACAAGACTGTTGACCACTTCAAGATGACCTGATGACCACTTGAACTTGAGTAACACCCCTTGCTTAGGCTCGACACTCTGAGAAGACTTCTTTTGCTATGCACAACCTCTTGATCCCCTATAGAATGAAACAATGTATGCAATGCAAATGCTAGAACACAATTAAATGAAACATAAACCAAGTAAAGAAAAGGTTGGGCAGATTTTGGGGTACAACATCGACCATATTGTCGCTTGCGTGAAAATAAGGTGCCGGCATGACAGAAGAGTCGCCACCTTTTGTTATTTATCCCTCAGAGCGGGAAAGGAAACGATCGGAAAAACCTGACGAATAAGGGTAAGACAAGGTCCTCGCAACCATTGTCTGGGTTCGGGAGTCGGTTACGCAAGGGGAAGGTATTAGCACCCCTCACGTCCGTCATACTCGACGGGATCCACGCTTGGTGTTTATAAGGAAAAGGGTGTGTTTATCTATCTACGCTATTGGTCAGTCTGAAAAGAAAAGAAAAATGACTCGGCAAAGCGTCACACTTTATGCCTACGTATTCTCATCAGAGAATGAGAAATCAGAGTCAACGTAGTTCGGCCTACGAAGGATTATGGGGGAAAGTAGCTCGCCAAGACATCGCCATCTTGTGCCTACATACTCTCAACAGGTATGAGAGATCAGAGCTTACGTAGTTCGGGAAACTACGGTTTATTTCCTGTCTTTACGAAAGAAGTGTTTTTTATTATGTTTGCGATTTCAACCGCACTAGAGACTATGACCTAAGAGTGAATGCGTCGCGTGTCACCCAAAGGGTACCATACTAAACATCCAGACTGTGGAAAAGAAACTCTTCCACAATCCTCTCTCAGATAGCTTAAGGCTCGTAACGTACGAAAGAAATCATTCATGATTACTGTATCTTAAACTGTTTTGAGATGATAAGAGAACAAGCCCAACTAGGAGGGAGACTATCAAGTCCTACTGTTATCATGCCATGGATTCATCCTATGGTTGAGGTTTGAACAGGGAACTCCTAGAAGTTGTCATGCATAGGTTTCAACCTAAAGGTCTATCATCAAATCCTTATCAAAGGAAATGAGAGTCCTAAGGGATCATGTCAATGATACACCAAAACAGACAAAGCATCAGCTTTAACAGTAAAATGCATGCAATGCAAGTGAGGGAGGAAATGTGTGTGGGGCTTCAGCCTCCACAAGCTCGTCTCGACCTCAAGCCAGTCATGAAATAACAGTAATCATACTGAAAAATAAACAACGTGCTATCAAGCAATAAACAGTAAACTGCAATCATACAGATAAAAATGAAATGAAATGCCATCCATGCTTGAGAAAGAAATTATCTACCTCTAAGCTCTCCCTAATCCTAACCCTAAAACAAAACCCTAATCAAATCTCTAAGCAAAGCCCGAAAGCAAAACCCTACACAAGAGAAATCAATCCCAGTCTTCAAGCTTTAAAACAAGCTGTGATCGGTTTACATTCCTCCTCAGGAGAAACTAAACTCACATGAAGGCTCCAACATCATTGGATACTTGGGAAATCCTACATGAACTAAGGGAACTAAGTGAACAGACCCATAGTGCCTTCCTCAGGAAAGTACTAGGGGGCTTCCACTTAGGAATCATATCCCATGTGGCTCAACAACTGTGATCGGTTTACATTCCTCCTCAGGAGAAACTAAACTCACATGAAGGCTCCAACATCATTGGATACTTGAGAAATCCTACATGAACTAAGGGAACTAAGTGAACAGACCCATAGTGCCTTCCTCAGGAAAGTACTAGGGGGCTTCCACTTAGGAATCATATCCCATGTGGCTCAACAACTGTGATCAGTTTACATTCCTCCTCAGGAGAAACTAAACTCACATGAAGGCTCCAACATCATTGGATACTTGGGAAAGAGGTGATAAGAAAGAATGAAAGACATCCATAGTGCCTTCCTCAGGAAAGTATCATGAACTTCCCTTAGACTCCAGGGTCTCAAACCTCACAGAAAGAGAGCAAGCTCCTAAACCAGGCCTTCAATCCAAGCCTCCTCCAATCCTTTAGTATGCTCCACTAAGCTCCATAATGAGATGCCAAGCTCCTCCAATCAAAGGAATACCCCAAAGCAAAGCAAACTAACACAACTTGCCCTAAAGGCCACACAAACAATCATTCAATTTAAAAAAACAACTAAAAATAGCATATTATTCTATTAATTCCTAATATAAGTGCTAGGGGACCCTACATAACTACCCTTAAGTCCCATATATTCCCCATAGACTAAATTGCCCTATAAAGCCTAAAACAAAATTGTTCAAATGCAACTATGCTTCATAAAACCCTAATTTTGTTATGCTAATGTTATTTAATCAAACTAACTAAAATCTAATCCAAAAAATCTTGGTATAAAAACCAGAGGGAACTAAGATCAACATCTAATTGTACTCAAAAGAATGGATTGAAAAACCTAAGGGAAAGTCCTAAACCAAATTCTACAAAATTAAGTATACACCTAAACCTCCTAAAAAGGCTAATTAAAAGAATAATATTCTAAAAATACTAAACTAAAAATAAAATGGAATTTTATTTTTCACTAATTTTCTAGACATGAATATGAACCTAATGCAAAAACAAGAAATGAAAAATATTAATTTGTCTATTTTCTATGAATTATTTAAAGTGCAAGAAAAATAAAAGAAATTAAAAACAAGAAATTAAATGGAAATGGGGAGGGGGGGTGTTACTGGAAAGGCGCCTAGTGTTTATACTGAATGGGCCAGAGGTGGGGTGGTGTGAATAACAAGTGCGCTGGGCCCATTATGTTTTTCAGAAAAATCATTGAAAAATCAAAAGAAAAAGATAAATGCGCGGTGTAATTAGCAACAGATTTAAGTGTAATTTGGAATGGGCTTCAATATGGGGGTGGGGTTAGTGTTAAGGACTTAAGCCCAGAGTTTGCGTTTTAATGAAACGCGTCGTTTCATCACACTCAGTCTTTCCCTCCATTTCAATTTCAAATTGCAGCCGTTAGATCAACATTCCAAGTCAATGTTTCAGTCTAATCCCACGGTCAAAACATTATCTTCTCTAAAATGCTAGGGTTTCAACCTAGAACCAGAGTCCATGCATGAAACTTCAGCTCATTCGTTCTCACTCAATTCTCCATGAAATCCCAAACTATAAGAACCAAAAATGCTCTACTTTCTCCCAGGAATACAACCATACGCTTGGTTTTAATTGAAACCCCCTAGAACTCCAAACCCGATAGCATGAAATCCTTGGTTCACCAACTTTACACTGTGATCAACCCTCCTAATTCTCGATTCTTTCTACACTAACATGTTCTTGACATTACACTAGTTTCAGCAAGCTATTACATGTTGATTAATACTCAATATCCAATCCAATCTTGATCTTTAAAGAACCTACAACCTGTTATCAACCCTCATGGAATGCTCTAAAATTCACAGAATTCAATCATCTAACTTAACCTAACAATTCTACACTAAAATTCTAATCAACTAACACATAATTAAAGAGATAGAAGTGAAATCACCAACCTGCTTGTTGGCTATGGCAGGTATGTGAACAGCTCGATTCGAGGCTTGATTCCTCTTCACTATGATCCTCTAATGAAGGTCTTTCTTCTGTTTGCAACAATTCAGAGGATGAGTGCTTGTAGAAGAAGATTCGAGCCTTGCTTGTAATGGAAGCTTTCCTTGAATACCTCTCTCTCCTATCACTCTCTTCACCAACCTTGCCAACCCTTGATCTCAGCACATTCTTCTCAATATATAGAACCAATTAGAAGAATCTAGATCCCTCTAGAATATGGTAGAAAGTCATGGAATTCTCACTTGATGACATATTGGAACCATCTCATATCATGCATACAACCCTTCATACTTGTGCTAAAATCTCTCCTCATGAGATATTGAGATGATATGTGTGAAAAATCAGCTGATCCTTGCCTTATGTTGAGTTTTCCCAAGTTACCTTATTATGCAAGTAATAGGTTTTCAAAGCAAGTCCCATTTTTAGGCCTCAAATCAAGATTGTGGCTAAACCATTATTTTCAAAATGTGGTTTAGACTCAAAATGATATATTACATGACCTATTTTGGATTTGTAGATCTCTCAAACCATTTTCCAATTTGAACTTATTTAACTTATATGCCATTTTTAGGCTATTTTCATCACTTTTTGCTACGAGCCTTTCCAACATCTCATGACCACCCTACTAGCCTTAAAACATCATTCCAAGAAACTTTGATGTTGAAAGTTTTTCCATTTGAAGCTTGGAAGTAGGAGATATGGCCATATGCTTAAAATGACCTATAACTTCAAAATGACCAAAATGCCCTTGGCTTGTCAAAGCCATAAGTTGAGTTCTACAAATCCTATCAAGGACTTCTAGTACTCTATAGAAAGCTAAGAAGATGCTCTTCAACATTCATGTTGACCAAGAAACCATAGGAATCATCCGACTAGGGCAAAAGTTGTTTGCAAGTCGGGTGACTTTCAAGGACCCAGATTCACATACTTCAGATGACCTGTAATTTGTCAAAACCATAACTTGAGCTCTGCACATCCTATCAAGGACTTCTACCACTCAAATTAAATCTAAGAACAATCTCTACAACATTCATGTTATGGGGAAGATGAGATGACAATCACATCTTAAGCTAAAACTGCCTGGAAGATAGGGATCAAACTAGGGGATTTTACACTGTCCATCCTTAGAAACCCTGGCTTAAAACTTCTTAAACTCCTCAATCATGATGAGTTGGTCTAGGAATCATCCTTATAACATCTCAATACATCATTCCATGATCACATGGCCCTTGGATTAGGTCTCAACCTTCTCCAAATCATCAGTTGACCCAGGGTTGACCTAGTCAAAACCCTAATTCTACCATTCATGGTTGAATCTTCTGAATTCTTGCACAATGACCTCTCTGGGCTTCATGATGGCTTTCAAGACATCTCATAAACTTTCTCAAAGCTTCAAGTTCATTCTCAAAGTCTCAGAATCATCTGAGGAGCTCCCACAACTCTCAAGCTATGAAGCACACAACCTTGGTTTCAACCAATTCCTCTGAGGATCTCTTGAACTTTCTGATGAAGGTATCAACCTTCAAACACTTGATGGATAAATAAATGTTGGTCAAATTTTAGGGTGCAACAGCTACCCCTATTCAAACGGCTTGAACCTGACTGGGTGAGAAGCGAACGACTCTCAGCCAATCAAGGTGCGAGACGGTTGAATACCGGTAAACCCGAAAATTTGCCAACTGCACGAGCACACGATACTCTGCGGGGAACAACTCTTCGAAAAACTGCGATACTAGCTGCACAGCAACTAGCTGGAGAAATACTGATCTGACATCGCCGTCAGTTATCCATATTGAATCATCATCAGACAACCAAAACACCCAACATCACCGCTGGAAGAGTAAACCATCTGACATCACCGTCAGAAGCAGACAAAATTCTGAGGAACACCCAACATCGCCGCTGGAACACCAAATCACCTAACATCGCCGTCAAGAACAACCATAACTCGGGGAAACAAACATCCAACATCGCCGCCGGAGAACTAAATCTGACATCGCCGTCGATCAACCAAAATACCCAACATCGCCGCTGGAGAACTAAATCTGACATCGCCGTCGGACAACCAAAATACCCAACATCGCCGCTGGTGAACTAAATCTGACATCGCCGTCGGACAATCAAAATACCCCGCATCGCCACTGGAGAACTAAATCTGACATCGCCGTCGGAAACAACCATCACTCTGAGAGACACTCGACATCGCCGTCGTACAAACATCATCTCTGCTGGGGATTTAAGGAGTCTGACATCGCCGTCGAACATAATCTTCTGACATCGCCGCCAAAACAGACATAATCTGACCTCGCCGTCAAAGCAAACATCCAACATCGCCGTCGAACACAAACATGATCTGACCTCGCCGTCGAAGCAAACATCCAACCTCACCGCTGGAAACAAACATAATCTGACCTCGCCGTCGAAGCAAACATCCAACCTCACCGCTGGAAACACACATAATCTGACCTTGTCGTCGAAGCAAACATCCAACCTCACCGTTGGAAACAAACATAATCTGACCTCGCCGTCAAAACAAACATCCAACATCGCCGCTGGAAACAAACATAATCTGTTGGGGAATTGGTCACACGGTGACCGGTAATTCATAGTCGATCATACCGCTTCGTTAACACGGTCAGACCTCAATCATGGAGTCTTCAGGAGAGATTCTAACTTCGCCGTTGGAAAACCTGCTGGGGATGACGCTTCGCCGCTGGGGAATTTGGAGAACTATCACGTAACTCTGCTCCGGGGGTCCAGAACTCATTCTGGATAAATCAACTCTGCTGAGGACTTCAAGAATCATCTTGAACAAACAACTCCGTCGGGCACCTTCAAGAATCATCTTGAACCGATGACCATTCTGGAGCAAACATTCTGTTGGGGATTCCAGGAATCTTCCTGGACAACTCTCGCTGGGGACAAACCAATCACGGCTTGAGCAGCTTCCAAGGACTCGGCTCTCTTGGAGTTTCAGGAATCGTCCTGGGCGATCTTCGCTGGGGACTCTAGGTATCAATTTGAGCAACCAACTCGGGAGACTGCACTGAGGTCTTAAGAATCATCTTAAGAAAACGACCCTGCTGAGGGATTCGAGAATCATTTTGAACTGAAGACTTCGCTGGGGATCTCAAAAATCATCCTGAGCAAGCGACTCTGGGGGAGAATGCCAGGACTCATCCCGAGCAACTGATCCTTCGGCGGAACACCTGCAAAACAAGAACGGTAGCACCCTAGATCATGTTTATTATGCATACGCTTCGGCGCCATGTTCCACACGGTGGAAATGCTATGCGTTTATGCTAAATGCTATGAAATCATGCACAATGATGCGATCCCGTCAGCAAAATAAATGCCGAGGGGGAAATCCTCCTGTCAAGGAGAAAGAACTACCCAGATAGAGGGATCATCCTGCTGAGGAGAACATGGACACGCCAACATCAATTGGACTCCGCCTGGGGAAATGATCTTCCGTTGACTGATGCAGGGGAAACAACTTCGGTTGATTACTGCAGGGAACGAAGCTTTACGAGAACCTGGACCTGCTGAAGGAAGGCGATGTCGATCGCGAGAATAAACTGCGTGGCCGCCATGGCTACTCTTCTGGGGATGATAACTCTGTGGGGAAACAACTTCAGCTGCTCAACACTCCACTGGGGGAACAACTAAACATGGTCTGATCAACTTCCAAGGACTCGGCTCTCTTGGGAATCTGCAAACTCGGTTGGGGAGAGAGAAATCATTCTACTTCACTGGAGAGTACAACTCTGATGAGGAATTTCAATTCCGCTGGGGAAGAAGGAATCATCCGACTTCGGGGGAGAATACAACTCTGCAGAGGGATACAACATCAGCTATTCCAACACTCTACTGGGGGAGAGGGAATCATCCGACTTCAGGAGAGAATACGGCTCTGGCGGGGAATCTTAATTCTGCTGGAGGCTTCCGTCTGGCACCATCAGTTACTGCATACTTCGGCGTACGAACAGTTTCCTACGAATCCTGCACTTGTGACCCGGTGCTGGGGGAGACACCTGCTTCGGCGACTTTACTGGGGAAAACACGAGCTTCGGCACCCGAACATTTCTACGAAATCTGCACTTGTGACCCGGTGCTGGGGACATACGAGCTTCGGCGCACGACTCAGCTGAGAAGATGATGTTCCTTCAGGATGCGTCTGCTTGGGGAAGAGAATCCTCTCTGCCTGGGGAGACATATCAATGCTCACGACCTCGCATTCAGACTCTGTGGAGGAGAGACTACTGAACTCTGCTGGAGAAGGAGGACTCGCCCTGCTGAGGCTGATCTTGACCCTAATCTGATAAGGGATAAATGCCATCTCAATTTACTGCAGTCTCAAACTGCTCAGGGGAAACAATTTCAAACTGTACATTTCTGCTGAGAAACAATCCTGATTCAACAACGTCAACACAGGGAATACAGACTACCAACCATGGAGCCGAGTAACAGGTTAGGCTGTAGCAAGGCTTCTTCAGAAGGCTCAGGTTTTGGCAGGGTGACGACACGATTCCCCGACACTCAATTCTTGCTAGGGTGAACAAACTTATTTGGACAACTTGCCCCAGTACGATTCAACTTGCCCCAATCCGACTCTTGGGAATAATTCGTTCTGAACAGAAAACAGCTGGCAACAAGACAATCTTCAGATGGCTTGCCCCAACATCTGTACGACGGAAGGATCCATCCTCCACTAATCAACTCTCAGCATGGTTGGCTTCAATATCTCTGAAGTAGCTTGCCCCTGAACGAGCGATGAGCGACTCAACATGCTCTGATTGAACACTGGAGGGATCTGCCCCTAAATCGCAAGAATTTTGGATAACTGCCCCTGATTGGGTCTCGAGAAGATTCACTTCCGATCAACCGCTTCTTGCATAAACTGCCCCATAATCAACTGATACTCCGGGACTCGTCCTCAGACAAACTGATTCCACACTCACAGGAAGTCATTGCCCCAAATTCACCGGGCTTCGCAGCATACCGTTCTGATCCAGACCTCTGACGATTCAGTCCTGATTGACTATTCCCTGTTGAAGTTCCTCCGTATCAGCTACTGACCTGCAATTAAAATTGTTTATTCACGAATGGTAATTTTAATGCAGTGTTCATGCAAATTTCGAAAAAATGTTGTACTGTCACTCATTTACGTGTCATGCTAGTGAGTGACGAATGAACCAAAGGGTTCACACGTAATGCTGATGTGATTAGTGAAAAATACAACAAGGATATGATTAGCAAATCATGTAGGAGTCAGGTTACTCAACCTTATCGCAATGCGCTTTCAGAATAACCTTGCCTCAATTAGGTCTTTTAAGGGTTGTATCATGGTCGGGTTCACGGTTCGTGAAACAAAGGATATTCGGCTCAAATTATGATTTGTACCCACCCCTTCTACGTGATGATCTCCGATCCTAAAGTTCAGTTAACTTGGGTCGAGCGCTCGCCTCTTCGAGAGGTATGTTGAACATTGGGAACAACTGGTTAAAGAATTCACAAGGTGTTTCGGAGTGACAGTTACTCCTTTTTGGTTTCGGTGCCTGTATCTACACGACTTCGTCCTTGTTCGAGGATTTTTCTTTTTTATAATCCTTTCTTTTTCATTCTTTTGATTCCCTAATTTTTTCCTGGATTGACTCTTCAGAGTTCTTTTCGATTTTTCTTTTGAAGTCCAGCGGGATGCCCTGATTTTTGCCTAAGTATTAGCTTTCCAGCTTTTCTTTTCCTTAGCGGGCTTTCTTATTCTTTTTTTTTTCGGAACAGGTCGTGCGACACTGGCTGTCTGGATTTCTCCGAAAGGATTATAACTGTTTCACTCCTGGTTGGTGAGGTTTAACCATTGTGGTTGATGAGGTACGACCTCTGGAGAGGAATATGATGTGATTAGTCCTTGAAAGACAACACTCCTCTATAAGACTTGAATGCTCGATCAAGCTAACTGACAACTACCCTGCCCTGGGTTAAGATGTGAGGGTTTAAAAGTCCGAAAGAAACTCCTACTTCTTGGCTCGAAGTGGTTAACAAGGGACTCTCTTCCTTATCTCTCCGGTGTTTAGGGGATTTGAAACAATGCCTTATACGTCATCGGCAAGGTTTTATCTGAAAGCATACGATCATCGGTTATGAGTATTCAGTTTCGTCATCCTCCCTCTAATCCTTGCTAATCATAGTGATAAAGTGGAGTGAATAAAATGCAAGTGTCAGTGCAATGCAGTAAATAAGTGACAACGACATGATTAGTTCAGAAAAAATGCATAGTCACTTTATTAACGTCACCATTCGAAACAAACAATGTTTAACAGCAAGTAGTAACTGACAGAAAAGAAACTACAAATGCAAATGATAAAAAGTCCTAGGACTGCCAATGCTGAGGGTGTCTGCCTGTCTGGACCACTGGCTTCTGGAAATAACCCTCTGAATCTGCGAGCTCAGACAGCTGAGAGGTTGTCACGCACAACCAAAACTCCATCTGGAAAGGAAATACACCCTCTGTCGATTAATTGCTGCACTTTCGCCTGAAAAGCCTTGCAATCTTCAGTTGAATGCCCCGGAGATCCACCGTGGTAACCACACTGAGCATGGGGATTGTACCCTGGAGGGTAAGGCTCTGGCACGGGCTTGAGAGCTTTCGGTTCCACCAAAGAATTCTGAATCAACTGTGGAAGAATCTGGCTATACGGCACAGGCACTGGATGGAAAGAAGCATTCCTTCGTTCTAGGTGGTTACGAGGCCTCTTTTGATTCTGGTGCTGGTATTCTTTCCGCCAAGGAGTAAGGGGTCATCGTTTCTGAATGGCAACGGTCCCTTGTTTAGGCGCTTGCGTCCTTGAACTTGATCCAGGTAGAAACTGCGAGCGAGGCGATTCAGTCACCAAAAGTCGCGGGACATATTCAAGATCTTTCTCAGCTTCGGGCAAAGGAGTGGAATCATTCACCTCTTCTGCAGGGTACGGGATAAACTTTCCCGATGCTCTCATGCCGCCCGACACAAGCCTAATTGTCCTTGAGTCAATAAGGTCTTGAATCTTATTCTTGAAAGCCTTACATGGTGCCCCGGTGCTCCTGAGTGGAAATCACAATGAGTGCTGAGATCAACGTCTGGTGCCACGTCATCCGGTGGATCCAAAGTCCGAAGCTTGAGAACATGGTTCTGAACCAACAGTGGCAACAGCTGGGCATAACTCACAGGTATTGGGTCCACAGCTCTATCAAGTAGCTTCTTCTTTTGATTATGACCTTCAGGGTTATTCTGAGATGCCCGGCGCGGCTGCTGACGAGACGGGTCTTGAGCTTCATGCTGTGTAGAGGATCCATGAGGTCCACTTGGCTTCGGCACAGGTGGCACTGGAGGAAGCACTTTGGTCTCCACCTCGGGTGCTCGATCACTCTCCTTTTTTAGCATACTTCTCACCACTCCCATGAGAAAGCTCAACTGATTCTGCAGCTGATGATTCTCTTCTCTGAGTACTTGCTAGTCCAGGCGCACTGCCTGTATGTCATTCATGACCTGCCCCAACTGGCTTTGGATTTTCCCCAACTCAGCTTGTACCTGCTCCATTAGTCTGAGTTGCTCGATTCTGGCTCAAACCTGCAAACACAAGGGTTAGAAAACAAGCCCCGACTTCTGTCATGCGAGATGAATTATGCTAATGCCATGGGTGTCTGTACGTTTAGGAGATCATCCCTAATTCTGGTGTCAACGTGCCAACATAGTGTCAATGCAGTGATAAGACTGGATCCATTCATGGAAGAAAATATCTCATATTGCTCGGGACACCAGAATCAGGGTACGAAATGCGCCTGCAGCACAGACACATGCTAATGGAATGCAAACATGAATATGCGAACTAATGCAAAATGCAGTCATGCAATAATATATCCGGGTAACTGCTGTTGTGGAGATTCGGTATCAACAATAACTGATGAGAAGAAAAACCCCGGTGTAAGACCACTGATCTGATCTGCTAAGAATAACCATCTGATAGGACGATATACATAGGATCAAAATTCTGCTCTGTTGAGAACAAATGTCTGATAATAAGGACCCCAGATGTACGATCAAGAAATATCTGCTGATGAAGTCTTCAGATCCCAAATCAAAAATCTGCCCTATCAAGAACAAACATACAGCTGCTGATGAGATCTTCAGACCCCCCTCAAAATTCGCTCTATCAAGAACAAACAACATCTCCTGATGAGATCTTCAGACCCCACTCAAAATCTGCTCTATCAAGAACAAACAACATCTGCTGATGAGATCTTCAGACCCCAATAATCTTCTCTATCGAGAACAAACCACTGACGACAATACTCTAATCAAACCTGCCCTATCAAGAACAGACATATACCTGATGATAAGATCCTCTGATCAAAACCTACTCTATCAAGGACGAACAAATCTGCAACTGAGAAACCCTGATACCAACATAACTGATTCACTGTCAAGAAAACCAGGTAGTCTGAAGGTCAAAGTTTCCTGCAATAAACCCAATCCCACTCACAGGTATGGACCTAAACTGACTCAAGGTACGACATCCTATGCGTTCATCAGCGTCACAAACTTTCAAAACTAACGATACGATTCCCAGAAGGAGTGACATCATCAAGTCTTGAAGAGGCCTCACTTAGCTGAATCACAAATGATCGGTCCCCAGAGTCGACAATCCACCAAACCAGCAACCGTCTCAACCCAAAGGGTTGAAAGTGAAGCCAACCGGATGAACCTCGTCTGAGCGTGGATTTCATGAGACACTAGTGCCTGCAAAGCAAGCACGCGCCCACTAACTTCCACTCTAAGTTTATGGTGCACTCAAGCCTGGGTCTGGCTTCTCACTCATCAGAACTCCCATCCCACAACAGCACAAATAATCATATTATACTGAAAATAAAATGCGGGAAATAAAGTGCAAGAAGTAAAAATGCGATAAATAAACGCAACCCAATAAGCAAACATACAAGCGCTAGGATTGACTCTCTTAAGGGACGTTGGATCCCAAATGCATAGGGAAGACGAAGTCCCCAGCAGAGTCGCCAGCTGCTGGGGACGGTCCCAGACAGCTAGGAAGGAAATCCAAGGCGAGACTCGCATAGGGAAACACCTGAATTCCCCAGCAGAGTCGCCAGCTGTCGCTTGCGCGAAAATAAGGTGCCGGCATGACAGAAGAGTCTCCACCTTTCGTTATTTATCCCTCAGAGCGGGAAAGGAAACGATCGGAAAAACCTGACGAATAAGGGTAAGACAAGGTCCTCGCAACCATTGTCTGGGTTCGGGAGTCGGTTACGCAAGGGGAAGGTATTAGCACCCCTCACGTCCGTCGTACTCGACGGGATCCACGCTTGGTGTTTATAAGGAAAAGGGTATGTTTATCTATCTACGCTAGTGGTCAATCTGAAAAGAAAAGAAAAATGACTCGGCAAAGCGTCGCACTTTATGCCTACGTATTCTCATCAGAGAATGAGAAATCAGAGTCAACGTAGTTTGGCCTACGACGGGTTATGGGGGAAAGGTAGCTTGCCAAGACATCGCCATCTTGTGCCTACGTACTCTCAACAGGTATGAGAGATCAGAGCTTACGTAGTTCGGGAAACTACGGTTTATTTCCTGTCTTTACGAAAGAAGTGTGAATGTGTCGTGTGTCACCCAAAGGGTACCATACTAAACATCCAGACTGTGGAAAAGAAACTCTTCCACAACCCTCTCTCAGATAGCTTAAGGCTCGTAACGTACGAAAGAAATCATTCATGATTACTGTATCTTAAACTGTTTTGAGATGATAAGAGAACAGGCCCAACTAGGAGGGAGACTATCAAGTCCTACTGTTATCATGCCATGGATTCATCCTATGGTTGAGGTTTGAACAGGGAACTCCTAGAAGTTGTCATGCATAGGTTTCAACCTAAAGGTCTATCATCAAATCCTTATCAAAGGAAATGAGAGTCCTAAGGGATCATGTCAATGATACACCAAAACAGACAAAGCATCAGCTTTAACAGTAAAATGCATGCAATGCAAGTGAGGGAGGAAATGTGTGTGGGGCTTCAGCCTCCACAAGCTCGTCTCGACCTCAAGTCAGTCATGAAATAACAGTAATCATACTGAAAAATAAACAACGTGCTATCAAGCAATAAACAGTAAACTGCAATCATACAGATAAAAATGAAATGAAATGCCATCCATGCTTGAGAAAGAAATTATCTACCTCTAAGCTCTCCCTAATCCTAACCCTAAAACAAAACCCTAATCAAATCTCTAAGCAAAGCCCGAAAGCAAAACCCTACACAAGAGAAATCAATCCCAGTCTTCAAGCTTCAAAACAAGCTTACCAAAGAAAGGGAGCTAAGTAGGCAGACTCATAGTGCCTTCCTCAGGAAAGCACTAGGAGGCTTATACTTAGGACTCATATCCCATGTGGCTCAACAACTGTGATCGGTTTACATTCCTCCTCAGGAGAAACTAAACTCACATGAAGGCTCCAACATCATTGGATACTTGGGAAATCCTACATGAACTAAGGGAACTAAGTGAACAGACCCATAGTGCCTTCCTCAGGAAAGTACTAGGGGGCTTCCACTTAGGAATCATATCCCATGTGGCTCAACAACTGTGATCGGTTTACATTCCTCCTCAGGAGAAACTAAACTCACATGAAGGCTCCAACATCATTGGATACTTGAGAAATCCTACATGAACTAAGGGAACTAAGTGAACAGACCCATAGTGCCTTCCTCAGGAAAGTACTAGGGGGCTTCCACTTAGGAATCATATCCCATGTGGCTCAATAACTGTGATCAGTTTACATTCCTCCTCAGGAGAAACTAAACTCACATGAAGGCTCCAACATCATTGGATACTTGGGAAAGAGGTGAGAAGAAAGAATGAAAGACATCCATAGTGCCTTCCTCAGGAAAGTATCATGAACTTCCCTCAGACTCCAGGGTCTCAAACCTCACAGAAAGAGAGCAAGCTCCTAAACCAGGCCTTCAATCCAAGCCTCCTCCAATCCTTTAGTATGCTCCACTAAGCTCCATAATGAGATGCCAAGCTCCTCCAATCAAAGGAATACCCCAAAGCAAAGCAAACTAACACAACTTGCCCTAAAGGCCACACAAACAATCATTCAATTTAAAAAAACAACTAAAAATAGCATATTATTCTATTAATTCCTAATATAAGTGCTAGGGGACCCTACATAACTACCCTTAAGTCCCATATATTCCCCATAGACTAAATTGCCCTATAAAGCCTAAAACAAAATTGTTCAAATGCAACTATGCTTCATAAAACCCTAATTTTGTTATGCTAATGTTATTTAATCAAACTAACTAAAATCTAATCCTAAAAATCTTGGTATAAAAACCAGAGGGAACTAAGATCAACATCTAATTGTACTCAAAAGAATGGATTGAAAAACCTAAGGGAAAGTCCTAAACCAAATTCTACAAAATTAAGTATACACCTAAACCTCCTAAAAAGGCTAATTAAAAGAATAATATTCTAAAAATACTAAACTAAAAATAAAATGGAATTTTATTTTTCACTAATTTTCTAGACATGAATATGAACCTAATGCAAAAACAAGAAATGAAAAATATTAATTTTTCTATTTTCTATGAATTATTTAAAGTGCAAGAAAAATAAAAGAAATTAAAAACAAGAAATTAAATGGAAATGGGGAGGGGGGTGTTACTGGAAAGGCGCCTAGTGTTTATACTGAATGGGCCAGAGGTGGGGTGGTGTGAATAACAAGTGCGCTGGGCCCATTATGTTTTTCAGAAAAATCATTGAAAAATCAAAAGAAAAAGATAAATGCGCGGTGTAATTAGCAACAGATTTAAGTGTAATTTGGAATGGGCTTCAACATGGGGGTGGGGTTAGTGTTAAGGACTTAAGCCCAGAGTTTGCGTTTTAATGAAACGCGTCGTTTCATCACACTCAGTCTTTCCCTTCATTTCAATTTCAAATTGCAGCCGTTAGATCAACATTCCAAGTCAATGTTTCAGTCTAATCCCACGGTCAAAACATTATCTTCTCCAAAATGCTAGGGTTTCAACCTAGAACCAGAGTCCATGCATGAAACTTCAGCTCATTCATTCTCACTCAATTCTCCATGAAATCCCAAACTATAAGAACCAATAATGCTCTACTTTCTCCCAGGAATACAGCCATACGCTTGGTTTTAATTGAAACCCCCTAGAACTCCAAACCCGATAGCATGAAATCCTTGGTTCACCAACTTTACACTGTGATCAACCCTCCTAATTCTCGATTCTTTCTACACTAACATGTTCTTGACATTACACTAGTTTCAGCAAGCTATTACATGTTGATTAATACTCAATATCCAATCCAATCTTGATCTTTAAAGAACCTACAACCTGTTATCAACCCTCATGGAATGCTCTCAAATTCACAGAATTCAATCATCTAACTTAACCTAACAATTCTACACTAAAATTCTAATCAACTAACACATAATTAAAGAGATAGAAGTGAAATCACCAACCTGCTTGTTGGCTATGGCAGGTATGTGAACAGCTCGATTCGAGGCTTGATTCCTCTTCACTATGATCCTCTAATGAAGGTCTTTCTTCTGCTTGCAACAATTCAGAGGATGAGTGCTTGTAGAAGAAGATTCGAGCCTTGCTTGTAATGGAAGCTTTCCTTGAATACCTCTCTCTCCTCTCACTCTCTTCACCAACCTTGCCAACCCTTGATCTCAGCACATTCTTCTCAATATATAGAACCAATTAGAAGAATCTAGATCCCTCTAGAATATGGTAGAAAGTCATGGAATTCTCACTTGATGACATATTGGAACCATCTCATATCATGCATACAACCCTTCATACTTGTGATAAAATCTCTCCTCATGAGATATTGAGATGATATGTGTGAAAAATCAGCTGATCCTTGCCTTATGTTGAGTTTTCCCAAGTTACCTTATTATGCAAGTAATAGGTTTTCAAAGCAAGTCCCATTTTTAGGCCTCAAATCAAGATTGTGGCTAAACCATTATTTTCAAAATTTGGTTTAGACTCAAAATGATATATTACATGACCTATTTTGGATTTGTAGATCTCTCAAACCATTTTCCAATTTGAACTTATTTAACTTATATGCCATTTTTAGGCTATTTTCATCACTTTTTGCTATGAGCCTTTCCAACATCTCATGACCACCCTACTAGCCTTAAAACATCATTCCAAGAAACTTTGATGTTGAAAGTTTTTCCATTTGAAGCTTGGAAGTAGGAGATATGGCCATATGCTTAAAATGACCTATAACTTCAAAATGACCAAAATGCCCTTGGCTTGTCAAAGCCATAAGTTGAGTTCTACAAATCCTATAAAGGACTTCTAGTACTCTCTAGAAAGCTAAGAAGATGCTCTTCAACATTCATGTTGACCAAGAAACCATAGGAATCATCCGACTAGGGCAAAAGTTGTCTGCAAGTTGGGTGACTTTCAAGGACCCAGATTCACATACTTCAGATGACCTGTAATTTGTCAAAACCATAACTTGAGCTCTGCACATCCTATCAAGGACTTCTACCACTCAAATTAAATATAAGAACAAGCTCTACAACATTAATGTTGTGGGGAAGATGAGATGACAATCACATCTTGAGCTAAAACTGCCTGGCAGATAGGGACCAAACTAGGGGATTTTACATTGTCCATCCTTAGAAACCCTGGCTTAAAACTTCTTAAACTCCTCAATCATGATGAGTTGGTCTAGGAATCATCCTTATAACATCTCAATACATCATTCCATGATCACATGGCCCTTGGATTAGGTCTCAACCTTCTCCAAATCATCAGTTGACCCAGGGTTGACCCAGTCAAAACCCTAATTCTACCATTCATGGTTGAATCTTTTGAATTCTTGCACAATGACCTCTCTGGGCTTCATGATGGCTTTAAAGACATCTCATAAACTTTCTCAAAGCTTCAAGTTCATTCTCAAAGTCTCAGAATCATCTGAGGAGCTCCCACAACTCTCAAGCTATGAAGCACACAACCTTGGTTTTAACCAATTCCTCTGAGGATCTCTTGAACTTTCTGATGAAGGTATCAACCTTCAAACACTTGATGGATAAATAAATGTTGGTCAAATTTTGGGGTGCAACACATATCATATGATATAATCATACATTCTTGCAGGCACGTGTCTCGTTCTTAGAGATTTTCTTGTGCTTGCTTGACCTCTAACTTCTTCTTGTAAAAATTCTCTTTCGACATCACTTGTTGGTTCTTCACATAGGATTCTCACTACATCCTTATTGACATTTTTTAGTCCAATCCCATTCTTTAAGCTCATCTATGAACACGTCCGCGTTAATCATTAATTACTTGTTCACTCGGTCGAATAACTTGTATCCACCAATCAAATGATATCCTATTAGGATCATTTGACTCGACTTGTCATCAAGCTTTATTATCAATAGATCAGACACATGTCTATGTGATATATATACAAATACCTTCAGATGACTCAAGCTAGACTTAACACCAAATTAACATTCTTCTAGCATGATTCCTTCTAGCTTCTTTGTCGGACAAATGTTTAGTATGTATGTTGTAGTCGACGCAACTTCTCCCCAAAAATATTTGGGTAAATGCTTGCCTTTTAACATACTTCTCATCATATTCATGATGGTTCAATTCTTCATTTATGCAGTTCCATTCTGCTATGGAGCGTAGGGTGGCACCACGTCATGCACAATCCCTTCTTTCTCACATTATGTGTCAAAGCCTTTCGACACATATTCTCCAACAGCATAAGTTTTCAGAATCTTGATCTTTCGGCCAATTTTTCTCTCGAACATATATTTAAATTTGGTAAATACCTCGATCACTTTTGATGAATAAAGTAATCAAACATTGTTGGCCATTACTTCTTTTGAAGAACCAACCTGAATCCAAGAATAAAATCAATTATTGAAGAGAAATAGATAACTTCTAATCTATATTGCTTCAATATTGATAATAAGGAGTCTACATCTTAAGATAATATCTTAAGTGATTCCATTGCTCCTATAAAAATTGAAGGTTATCATAGAATCTGTGTTAAAGGATAATTTTATGAGAAACCTTTCATTTCTTCTTCTATTTTTAGAAATACTATGACAGTGCTGTAAACTTATTTTATGCCAATCTTTAATGGCAAACACTATCTGAATCTATGCTTGTCAAATTTCAAAGTTAAAAGATTTAATCCAAGACAATGAAAATCAAAGACTTTGCCAAGAACAAGATTTCTTTAACTCCATTACTCATCCTAGACTTATACTCTGGAATGAATCATGGTATTTCTATCAGGTTGAGGCATAAAGAAAAAGAAAGACTGTCAAAACTAACATTTCTGGACTCATAGAAATATGAGTACCAATATTTAAATTTGTATTTGTTGTAGATATCACAGAAGAAAGGAGCAAGGCATCTTCCATGATACTTGATCAAAGGTTGCTTACAACATTTGATGGAAGAAGAGCCTACATCCCAGACTCAAGAGCTAAAAGCATGGAGTTTGGTGAAGAAAGTAAAATCATTGGTTTAAAAGCCAATGAATCAGAATCTACTCAAGACAGTATTCAGATTTTGTGGCCAGGTCTGAATACTCATCTGAAGCATGACCAAGAAAACAAAAAAAAGGTATGTTTTGTGCTTTACTTGCAAACTTCTTGACTTAATGAAATATTTATGTATGAGTAAATACAAAGTCTCTGTTAGATCTCTAGAGAATTTCTTTTAAGAATCTTGAGAAATCTTTAAAAAGAAACTATGTTGTATTTGTCTGTACTGAATATGTCATTAATTAGATGATGATCATATTTATGGAATTAGTACCTTCATATTTTGTGATGATATTGTTGCTAGTTAGTTGTCATAGAAACCTATTCAACATTCATTAATCAAGCATGACTCTAGTTCCAAGAAGAAAATCTTGATTTTGAATAGAATATCAAGGATTGTTGACTAATAGAAGATATCTCACTCAAAGTCCAATCCTACTAGACTTTGATGACAAAGAGCTTATGAAAATTGTCAGTCTCTAAGATTCAGAAAAGGAATCTTTACTTCTGATAAAACAGTTTA